>JAXCMG010000094.1:1181354-1218849 GCA_034642415.1 Podarcis siculus | reverse complement strand
TCTTCTTCTTCTTCTTCTTCTTCTTCTTCTTCTTCTTCTTCTTCTTCTTCTAGCATCTATAACCTGAAGCATCTGTAACCCAAGGTACCACTGTCTTTGGCCTACAAAGCCCCAGGCTGACAGTGCCTCCTTCCAACAGATGTGTCCCCAGCTGAGGTTGGGTTTCCTCTGTATGTGGCCACGAATGGACCTTCCAGGCCCAGCAGCCTGCGAGTGGGTGATTGACAGAGAGCGCTCTGTGTCCCTGCTTCCCTTCTGCCGCCTGATGCTCTGTGCTGCTGCTGCTGCCTGCATTTCAAAGAGTGGGTGGCTCTGCCACAGAAAAGGCAGCGAGAGCTTTCAGAGCGAAAAAGCTGGCATTTGCCTGCCAGCTAGCCTAAGCACAGGAAGCAAGTCACTGGGGGCAAAAGACAGACGCATCCTTATGTGCGAAATCTTACAATGAATTAGGATGCTGTTCAACTGCTGTCGGGACTGCAGTTGCCGTTCTTCTTTAGGCTGCTTGCCTCTGATGCTGGAACTTCAAGGCATCGCCAGAAGTTATGTCTGAATTACGGTGAGCCTGCAACATGACATGTGACCTCTGAGCCAAGGAGATAAGTAACTACAGGGGTACCTTGGTTCTTGAACTTAATCCATTCTGGAAGTCTGTTCCAAAACCAAAGCGTTCCAAAACCAAGGCATGCTTTCCCATAAAAAGCAATGCAAAACAGATTAATCCATTCCAGACTTTCAAAAACAACCCCTAAAACAGCAATTTAACATGTATTTTAGTATCTAAAATTGATCCATAAAATGAAAGCAATAATCAATGTACTGTACTATAAAATAAATAAAACAGTATTGTAGATGATATAAATTAAAAAAAAAAAAATTTCTTACCTACACTGATGATACTTATTGTTTGGATGGGGGGCTTTTATCCATTTCTGCACTCACACAGTCAGTCAGTCAGTCAATCAATCAGTAGCTGAACTGGGATCCACACAGTCACAAAAACAAATTAACGGAAAAAGTCTCAAAACAAAAAACTGCAAAATAAATAGCGAAAACGAAAGCACCAAATATAAGCTCCAAATATCACCACAGAACACAGCAATCGGAAATGGAAGGCTTGAATTATAGTGTGTGTGGGGGGAACGACACAAATTAGCAGCGTAACAGGAAACACAGGGGGAGCATGTTCGGCTTCTGAAAAAAAGTTCGAAAACCGGAACACCTACTTTTGATTTTGCAACGTTCGGGTTCCAAGCTGTTCGAAAAACGAGGTACCACTGTATGCTACCTTTAGAAGACAGCTGAAGGCAGCCCTGTTTAGGGACGTTTTTAATGTGTGATGTTTTATTCTGTTTTTATATGTGTTGGAAGCCACCCAGAGTGGCGGGGTATTATTATTATTGAATAGGACATCCCTATTTTCATCAGAGAAATCGCGGAGGGAATGTTGGCAACGTTGTGTGTGAACTTGACTCAGAAGGGCCAAGCAGACTTGTAGCGATTTGAGGGGAAGCTGTTTCCCATTTCCCTCCTTTTGATCACTGGTCCTCATTCCTCTTTCCCCCCACACCAGACACCTCTTTACATTTCTGGCAAACAACGGGGATGGCGTTATATGAACAGTGGTGCACCTCGTCCAGAAACATGTGAAAGCAATCTCCTTTGCCTTTCGCACCACGCCAGTGGCAAACAGGAGACGAAGTTAGCGAATGCCACCAAATTGACCTGGGATGCCAGAAAGGAATCCCTTTAGGCCGAAGTTGGTGATGGCACTCTGCCAGGCTGCAGAGAACAGTCTCCTCTCCTTTTACAATTGCCTCAGAGGAGGTTGGAAGGAGAGCTATGTGAGCTGTGCACCAAAGGGCCTTATCTGAAATCAGAATACCTTATGCAGATGAAGGCTATTTGCATATTTGGGGTGGTTTTGCTAATTCTACTTCCCACCAAGGAATGCTGACTTATGTATGGACTGGGGCGGGGGGAGGGACTGGGACAAGGGCAACTTTGGGTCAAAGCCATGCTAAAAAATGTAGCCTGGCAGCTAGAGAGCAGAGGCTGAAGGATAAAGCAGAACATTGTGGCACTGAAACACGGGTAGCATACCCTCCAACATTTCTCCGATGAAAATAGGGACATCCTAGTCAACAACAACAACAACAACAACAACAACAACAACAACAATAATATTTCTACACCACCCATCTGACTGGGTTGCCCCGGCCATTTTGGGAGGCTTCCAACATATATAATAACATAAATAAACATTAAAATACATGGCTGCCTTCAGATGGCTTGGGGGTTGGATAACTCCATACCCTCCAACATTTTTCCAATGAAAATAGGGCCGTCTTAAAAAGCGGGACATTCTGGGATCAAATCAGAGCCTGGGACAGCTTCTGTAAATCCAGGACTGTCCCTGTAAAATAGGGCAGGGGCGTAGCATCTTCGATCACTGCCCGTGGTGCACGCAGGCACTGGAGGCAGGTGGCGCATGCCAGAGGGTGGCACACTCACCTTCTGGAGCCCACTGTTTCCACGCTGTGGCTGGATCCCAGTGTTGGGCCGCTGTGCAAGGGAGCTCCTTTGCGTGGCAGATCCCAGCGTCAAAGAGGGGCACCACAGCTGCCTCTCTGACACTTCCACCCCTGGGTTACCTGGGGGATGGGGGGAGCTGCGGCTGATCCTAGCACTGGGTTGCTTTGTGAGGAAGATGCCTCTGTAGCTCCCTCGCGTGCTAGATCCCAGCATCAGAGGGGTGGTAATGCTGCCCCCACTTCTCCACTGCTTCTGTCTGGCTGAAGACTGTGCCCTTCCCCTCCCTCTCAGCTGGCCCAGGTAAAGTAAAGGTAAAGGACCCCTGGACAGTTAAGTCCAGTCAAAGGCAACTAGGGGGTTGCTGCACTCACCTCGCTTTCAGGCCGAGGGAGCCGGCGTTTGTCCACAGACAGTTTTCTGGGTCATGTAGCCAGCATGACTAAACCGCTACTGGTGCATGGAGGACCGTGACAGAAGACAGAGCATACGGAAACATTGTTTACCTTCCCGCCACAGATGTACCTATTTATCTACTCGCACTGGTGTGCTTTCTAACGGCTAGGTTGGCAGGAGCTGGGACAGAGCAACAGGAGCTCACCCCGTCACGGGGATTCAAACTGCTGACCTTCCGATCAGCAAGCCCAAGAGGCTCAGTGGTTTAGACCAGTGTTCCCCAACCTTGGGCCTCCAGCTGTTTTTGGACTACAACTCCCATCATCCCTTGCTAGCAAGACCAGTGGTCAAGGATGATGGGAATTGTAGTCCAAAAACAGCTGGAGGCCCACGGTTGGGGAACACTGGTTTAGACCACAGCGCCACCCACGTCCCCGGCTGGCCCAGAGGTGGCCCTAAGGAGAAGGAGCTGCTGCTGCTGCTGCCCTAGGCCTGGGTGTCACTTCCCTTGATGAGGGAACCTGTTGTGGGGGCACCCCTCAAAAAAATTGCCCAGGGCAATGGTGGGACCCTCTCATGCTATGCCATTGAAATAGGGACACTTGGAGGGTCTAGAACAGCCTTTCTCAACCTGTGGATCCCCAGATGTTGTTGAACTATAACTCCAAATACCCCTAGCTAGCAAGGCCAGAAGTCAGGGATGATGGGAGTTGTAGTCCAACAACATCTGGGGATCCACAGGTTGAGAACCGCTGGTCTAGAAAGAGGTGGGAGAAAAATGTATTACCCTACTTAACCCTTCCTTTGGTTAGATGGTTGGATGGTGTTCTTGAAGCTCGATGGTTGGATAGTGTTCTCAAAGCTACCAGCATGAGTTTGACCAAACTGCGGAAGGCAGTGGAAGACAGGAGTGCCTGGTGTGCTCTGGTCTATGGGGTCACGAAGAGTCGGACACGACTAAACAACAACAACCCTTCCTTCCTTCCTTCCTTCCTTCCTTCCTTCCTTCCTTCCTTCCTTCCTTCCTTCCTTCCTTCCTTCCTTCCTCTCTCTCTCTCTGATTTGGGGGTGATCCGTGCCACATCAAAATGCCAGTGATGTCTTCTGTCCTGCCTCTTCCTTGATTACAGAAAAAGAAATTGCCTTTGGAAGAGCCTTCCTTCAGGTCTACGATCTTCCCCACTCCCGTAGGAACCGGGCAGAACTGTCGCAGCTCATTAAAACAATAAAGGAATGTGATGGAATACAGGGCAAAGGAGGTGTTGTGTTAGATCCCTTAGGAAACCTCCTCAAAACACAACAAAGGGAAAACAAAATGCCCCATGGAAACGACGCATGGAAAGGCCGCAAAAAAGAAAAAGAACAGCAAGGCAAGGAAGCTGCAGGCGTCCTTATTAATCCCTGGCTGGCTTGCAGAGCCACTTTGAAACGTTCCTCTAAATACAGATTGCAGACCAAAGAGGGCCTGTCAGAGCCGTCAATAAAAGAGGATATAAACCATAGGACAATTATGCCATATGGCAGGCTGCTTGCTCCATCCAATGAGCCTCGTTGTAAGATGGATGCATTAAGAACATTCCCCAGTCCTTCTTAACCACTGGCACCAGCTATTTCTACGGGAAGGCTGGAGGGCAGCCTCCGCTGCCAACCCCTATTTGTGGTGCACAGCCAAAGAGCCTGCAATGTAGCTCCTACGATGCAATCAAGGAGAGTCGAGACACCCGCGATATTACTCATGCGGCGGTTTGCCTTGGAGAGTCACAATTTGCAATTCAGGACCTGTTCTGAATTGGAGCAGCTTGGAAGGGCTGGGCCTGTGATGGCCTGGGAATCTGATTCAGAGGCTGAACCTGAGGAATCCCAGCCTGCACAGGAGTCCCTGCCTCCAGGGCCGGCTGAGCCGGGGCAGGGGCTTGAACCTGAAGGGCCCTCACCTGTGCCGGATCCTCAGGTGCAGGCACCAGCTGAATCTGCTCTGGCTCCGGAGGTGATCGAGGACCCATTGCCTGCAGGTGCTCCTCTCCCAGCCCTGTCAGGGGAAGCTGAGGTTGCCTCTGGGTCCAGTAACCCTCCAGCCTCTCCTGAGCTGCAGAGGATCAGGGCAGAGAGGCGGAGGGAACTAGGTTCTCACAGGAGGAGTGCTTGCCTCCAGGCCAGGAGAGGCGAGTCACCAGTGGACCGGGGCCACCCTATGCCTCAGAGGAGATAAAGGCCAGTTCTCCCAGCCCCAGGTTGCGGGAGCAACATCGTTGGTTACCTGTTTCTGCCGGCACCCTGTCCTGCTTTCTGACTATGCCCGATTCCCTGCCTTGGACCCCGCTTCAGCCTCGGACTGTACACAGACCACGCCACACGGTAACCTCCCCCAGGACCAGCACAGCGGATGCTGTTCAAAAGGTTCAGTTTGAGGCACCCCCAGGCAGTGCAGGGACCCTGAACCTGGTTTCCTGACCTTCGGACTCAGAGCCGTCTTTCCCATAGGGCTTAGTGGTGCGTCGCGCCAGGGCGCCGGTCTCTCAGGGGCGCCCCAGCAAGTGGGGGAGCTGAACGGCTTTGCTGATGGCCTCCCCTTTCCCTGCATGCCAGCCAGCTGCACCCTGCATGCAGGGTGGCGGGCCTGCAGCTCCCCTCCCAAGCCTCTGCGGGGATTGCTCTCCTCCTAAGGAGGCTTTGGAGGGAAGCTGCGCTCTCCTCCTGTGGAGGCTTGGGAGGAGCGCAACTTCACTCCCAAGCCTCTGTGGGGATCGGTCTCCCACAGCAGCATGGGGGAGTGTTGCGCCCCCCGATGGCTGGCAGTGCCCAGCTACGGCCACCCAACACTATCCGTGGTAATTTGGGGGTGCTGGGCAGATATTTGCACCCTGGTGCCGCATCTGCTAAAGACGGCCCTGTTCGGACTTTGTACTTTGGGTCTTGGCATACTGACTTGCTGCCAGGTAGGCCAGGGGTTCAGGATATTCTTGTTGGATACTATAGGTCTCTGTGGGATCTGTGGATCCCTGGATCCATCTTTCGCCATTACTGTTCATAAGAGGGTAGAACTGATAGAAAAATAACAAGATCTTTAGGGATATCCTTCAAGTTAACCTTTATCCACATGAAAACAATAGGAAGTGTAGGAGGCAGGACTGTTGCCCCAGGACTCCATTTTGCAGACGGTAAAAAGTGAGGACATCTGGGAACCTTTTCAGATAACAACCATGGTTGAAAGACACTGACTGCCTTATGATTGCCAGTGACAGTCCCTCCCTTCCCTATTTCTTTCAATTTAATATTTGCCACTGTCTGAGGTGTTTTCTCTGGCTCAGGAGTTCCTCTTGGCAGCTGACGGACCATTTCTTCACCCCAGAGTGCCCCTATTGGGTTGTGTGTGTGTGTTTTTTTTTACATTGTATTTTTATATTGTGATTTTATCCTGTGAACTGCCCTGAGACCTGCGGGTATAGGGAAGTATACAGATTAAAGAAATAAAGTCTAATTCCCCCCACAGGTTGCTTACAGTTTTGGGAGCTACTTTTAATTTCTTCCCACCCCAAGACAAAAAGAAAAGTTTGAGTTGAAAGTTTTCTAGGGGAAAACTATCAGCTCAGCTGCAGAAGCAATTAAATTTAATAATAATAATAATAATAATAATAATAATAATAATAATAATAAATTACTAATACTACAGTGGTACCTCGGGTTACATACGCTTCAGGTTACATACGCTTCAGGTTACAGACTCTGTTAACCCAGAAATAATACCTTGGGTTAAGAACTTTTCTTCAGCATGAGAACAGAAATGGTGCAGTGGCAGCTGGAGGCCCCACTAGCTAAAGTGGTGCTTCAGGTTAAGAACAGTTTCAGGTTAAGAACGGACCTCCGGAACGAATTAAGTACGTAGCCAGAGGTAATGCTAAAGGTAAAGGGACCCCTGACCATTAGGTCCAGTCATGACCGACTCTGGGGTTGCGGCGCTCATCTCGCTTTATTGGCTGAGGGAGCTGGCGTACAGCTTCCGGGTCATGTGGCCAGCATGACTAAGCCGCTTCTGGCGAACCAGAGCAGTGCACGGAAATGCCGTTTACCTTCCCGCCGGAGCGATACCTATTTATCTACTTGCACTTTGAGGTGCTTTCGAACTGCTAGGTTGGCAGGAGCAGGGACTGAGCAATGGGAGCTCACCCTGTCGCGGGTTTTCGAGCCGCCGACCTTCCGATCGGCAAGCCCTAGGCTCTGTGGTTTAACCCACAGCGCCACCCGCGTCCCTAACCAGAGGTACCACTGTACTATTATTATTAACAACATATATCCCCAGCTGTCATCATTGTGACTTGGGGACCTGGGAATGTGTGGAGGTTTATATGCATGCGTCTTGTGGCAGAGGAATCCAGGGTCGCTAAATGATTGCAATTAGTTTTTACCAGGCATCTGGTCACAAAACATGTTGATGCTGGTTGACTTTATGGAGAACTAAACCAAACCGTTTTATTTCCATTCTATCCCTCATGCATTGATCTAAACCCACATCTCAGATGGATCAATGCCCATTTGAAAAATCAACATTCCAGTGTGGCTGAGAATGGTAAATGTTTTGTTGCAGGTTAAAATCAATTAGATACGTCCCACCCTCGCCCCCAGTATGAAATGTCATCCCTCTCCATTGAGGGTTGAAACTTTTGAGTTCTTGAAGATCTCCCTCTCCGTCTCTGTGTATAATATATCTATATATCTATCTGTGGAAGACTGGCAAAACATTTTCCTGCTTTGACACTAATTGACGGAATGAACAAAATCATAACACTGCCATAACGGAAGGTGCGTTTGAGGTCTGTTCTGAATCATATTTCCAAGAGGAAAGCCGCTGTACTCAAACACTGGGCTTCCCTGATAGAACGTGACAGAGTCTATGTCAGAAAATGCAGATGAAAAATGCAGATTGCACACGCTTTCCTTCTTCCAGGGTGAGATGGTTATTTTGACGTGGAGCTTGTTCCTTTTCGGTCAACTCTCCTGATTATGCTGCAGCTAAAATGGAAATGCGGGCGATCTCCACTATAGAATGATATGTTAAGCATCACCCTCCTCTTTTTCATCACTAAAATGCTTTCATGAGCGATACCAAGAATACATTTTTAAAACTTGCGAGTACAAGTAATGAGGCACGTAACACATACTGTTATGTACTGAAGTTCTCACCCTGGGCCAGCAGGGGGATACTGTAGATAGTTATGCAAATGAAGGATCTAAAGTGACGTTCAGTGATTGGCTAGTTACAGAAAATGGTTACTGTTACATTCTAGTGGAGCTCTATATAAGCAGGCTGACTGAGCTCCTCAGTTCAGTTCTGTTCCAGCTTACAAATAAACAGCTGCTTTGGAAGAATCGCTGTGTCGTCTGATATGTTCGCCCACAACTTAACACATACATTATTATGGACATGTGAGGATCCAGTGTTGTGTCCGTTACCACCTTGCTGGAGAAAAATCTGCTTTGCTGGCAATGCGTGGTAATTTGTCAGGGACAGGCTGGACACAGAGGGGTGGTGGGAGACATCAGCTGGGGAACCCCTAGGGAATAAAGCTCAGAGCCTGGGGAATGGTGGTGGGTCAGAGGGAGAAGGGGGAGGAGGTGTCGGAAGAGGTAATAGGGTTCAGTGAACAAAGAGAGTCTGTGGCAAGGAGGAGGAGGAGGAGGAGGAGGAGGAGAAGAAGAAGAAGAAGAAGAAGAAGAAGAAGAAGAAGAAGAAGAAGAAGAAGAAGAAGAGGAGGAGGAGGAGGAGGGGGAGTTTGGATTTTGAAATATACTCAGAGTCGAGTGTGAATTTTATGCTCTTTATTCAGCTCATAGTAGCAATGAATGAAACTTTCCCCAAAACGTCTAGCTATGTATACATTATTTACACAATGGGCCCCGTGTGATTGGCTAATTCCGGGCTGCTCCTGTAGGCCAATCAGGTTCTGGATTCACCTCCTCCAGAAGACTGATTGGATGCTCCTGCAGGCCAATCAGGTTGCTGATTCACTTCCACCTGGAGCTGGATGGGTGGCTCCTGCGGACCAATCAGACTGCTGCATTCTGGATCCTATTGTTCTAGGATTCAGCTCAGTACATAACAGATTTGATATCCCGCTTTATCACTACCCTAAGGAGTCTCAAAGCAGCTAACAATCTCCTTTCGCTTCCTCCCCCACAACACTCTATGAGGTGAGTGAGGCTGAGAGACTTCAGAGATGTGTGACTAGCCCAAGGTTACCCAGCAGCTGCATGTGGGGGAGCGGGGAAGCAAACCTGGTTCACCAGATTACAATTCCACCGCTCTTAACCACTATACCACACTGGCTTTCAAGTTCAGAAGCAGAGGTGGAAGCAGGAGAGGTCAAGAGGCAAAGATGAATCTGACTGGTGAAGAATCCAGGGGGTCTCCTCCTCCTGCTGCGACTAGCTCCCCTCTCCCATGGTCTCCCATAACCAGAAGAGGTATGAAGAGGGAGGAGCAAAGACAGGAGTGTTGGCAGAGTCTCAGGTTGCTTGGAAAGGAACCAGGGGAGGAGGAGACTTAGACAACTGCGGGAAAGCAGGGACCTTCAGTCTCCACGACCGCCTCCTAGGGGGAAGACCTGCTGAGAAGAGTTGCCGTTATCCTTAGGCCTAGCGCTCCTAAGCAGACCTTGTTTCTCCAAATAAAGAGGGAACTTCCTTCACGTGATTTAGTCCTGACACCTGACTCCTGACACAACTGATACCACAGACGGTGCTAGGAACATGGGACCTGTGGCCGTTGTTGGATGGCAGCTCCCTTAGAATCCGAGGGAGCAATCCTTAGAATCATAGAGTTGGAAGGGACCCCAGGGATCATCTAGTCCAAATCCCTGCAATGCAGAAATATGTAGCTGGCCCTCAAAGGGATTGAACCTGTAACCTGGCGGCTAACAGATTGAGGTTGAATCCTGACAAGATAGAAGTACTGTTTCTGGGGGACAGGGGGCGGGCAGGTGTGGAGGACTCCCTGGTCCTGAATGGGGTAACTGTGCCCCTGAAGGACCAGGTGCGCAGCCTGGGAGTCATTTTGGACTCACAACTGTCCATGGAGGCGCAGGTCAATTCTGTGTCCAGGGCAGCTGTTTACCAGCTCCATCTGGTACGCAGGCTAAGACCCTTCCTGCCTGCAGACTGTCTCACCAGAGTGGTGCATGCTCTAGTTATCTCCCGCTTGGACTACTGCAATGCGCTCTACGTGGGGCTACCTTTGAAAGTGACCCAGAAACTACAACGAATCCAGAATGCGGCAGCTAGACTGGTGACTGGGAGCGGCCGCTGAGACCACATAACAGCAGTCCTGAAAGACCTACATTGGCTCCCAGTACGTTTCCGAGCACAATTCAAAGTTTTGGTGTTGACATTTAAAGCCCTAAACAGTCTTGGCCCAATAGACCTGAAGGTGCGTCTCCACCATCGTTCTGCCCGGACACTGAGGTCCAGCGCCAAGGGCCTTCTGGCGGTTCCCTCACTGAGAGAAGCCAAGTTGCAGGGAACCAGGCAGAGGGCCTTCTCGGTAGTGGCACCCACCCTGTGGAATACCCTCCCAGCAGATGTCAAAGAGAACAGCAACTACCAGACTTTTAGAAGACATCTGAAGGCAGCCCTGTTTAGGGAAGCTTTTAATGTTTAATAGACTACTGTATTTTGATATTCTGTTGGAAGCCGCCCAGAGTGGCTGGGGAAGCCCAGCCAGATAGGCAGGGTATAAAAAATATTATTATTATTATAACCTTGGCATTATCAGCACCACCCTCTAACCAACTGAGCTAACCAGGTTTGACACTCATCTCTGACCACTGGCCATGCTGGCTACGACTTCTAGGAGCTAGAGTCCCTCAACATTGGGAGGCAGCATGGATTCCCCATCCCTTTTCAGAGCAACACACCATCCTGGCTGCCTTGCCAGTGGTACACTGTCCTCTTAACACACATGCAATTCGCATGCACAGAAGTATCAGCCATGCACAATGCGATTGCATATGACATTGAATCCACGCAGACAACCATTTTGCCAGACATCGCCTCTTGCATTTGATCACACAGCTGCAATTAATGCATATGGTAAAGGCCTTCTTATAGCTCGACAGAACAATGCCGATAACAACAACCAAGCGCTCGTGAGGTGACAGAGCTCGCCCCCAGGTAGTTCAGTCATCTGTATGGGCAACCAACCAATAATTTAAGCATCTCTTGTTAAGCGAAGTGAGGCCTATAATGATAGCAGCTGTACTGGGTTGTGTTCTTTCAGATCTTCCGGAAAGCGACTGACTGTTTCTTTTCAAAGTGCTGCTGATTCTTATAAACATGAACAAATGTCCAGATTGCTATAAGAGACAAGTCACGGAGGGACAAATGAGACCCCTGTCTTAGAATTGGGTTGTAAATGAATTCCTATACAGTGGTACCTCAGGTTAAGTACTTAATTCGTTCCGGAGGTCCGTACTTGACCTGAAACTGTTCTTAACCTGAAGCACCACTTTAGCTAATGGGGCCTCCTGCTGCTGCCGTGCCACCGGAGCCCAATTTCTGTTCTCATCCTGAAGCAAAATTCTTAACCTGAAGCATCATTTCTGGGTTAGCGGAGTCTGTAGCATATGTAACCTGAAGCGTATGTAACCTGAGGTACCACTGTAAGGCTGAGGATGGGAAAAACCCATTCCCTGCCAGCACTTCACCTGCCAACAGCAATTTCCCCCCAACACATATTCTCTCAGTCGGGGGTTTGGATTGGGGGAAGAATTCACCAACCATATACGACTTTTCCCTTTTGTACTTTAAGAGGACTGCACTCTAACAGACAAGCTTTGCTGCTGCCCGCATATCATGAGAGCTGTTATGTGCAAGTAAGTTAAAAAGGTAAAGGACCCCTGGACAGTTAAGTCCAGTCAAAGGCGACTATGGGGTTGTGGCGCTCATCTCGCATTCAGGCCGAGGGAGCCGGCGTTTGTCCACAGACAGCTTCCCGGGTCATGTGGCCAGCATGACTAAACCGCCTCTGGCGCAACAGAACACTGTGACGGAAACCAGAGCACGTAAACGCCGTTTACCTACCCTCCACATTGGTACCTATTTATCTACTTGCACTGGTGTGCTTTCAAACTGCTAGGTTGGCAGGAGCTGGGACAGAGCAACGGGAGCTCACCCCGTCATGGGGATTCGAACCGCCAACCTTCTGATCAGCAAGCCCAAGAGGCTCAGTGGTTTAGACCACAGCACCACCCGCGTCCCTTATATGTGCAAGTGGAAGTGTGCTCAGTCTGTGGGGTGATGTCTGTGGTAAGGTAAATGTAAAGGGACCCCTGACCATTAGGTCCAGTCGTGACCGACTCTGGGGTTGCGGTGCTCATCTTGCTTTATTGGCCGAGGGAGCCGGCGTACAGCTTCCGGGTCATGTTGCTTCTGGCGAACCAGAACAGCGCACGGAAAAGCCATTTAATTTCCTGCCGGAGCGGTACCTATTTATCTACTTGCACTTTGATGTGCTTTCAAACTGCTAGGTTGGCAGGAGCAGGGACCGAGCAATGGGAGCTCACCCCATTGTGGGGATTCGAACCACTGACCTTCTGATCGGCAAGTCCTAGGCTCTGTGGTTTAACCCACAGCGCCACCCGTGTCCCGATGTCTGTGGTAGGGATGGGCAAATTGGTCCATTTAGTTTTCTCCCTGTTTCTCATTTCTCTTCCGTTTGGCACATTACTGCGTCGGCTTGCAATTTGAAAATGAAACAAATGTCCTCATGATGATTAATCAGCATTTTAGTGTGCATTTCTTTTAATCTGTAATTTTGGCAAGCAAATTCCCCATAATATAATTTATCGGTGTGCTAAGATTTGCTAATACGTGCATTTTTATGTACACGCATCGGGGCACTACTCTACATTTTGTGTGTGTGTGCAAATGGTCTTTGTCTGGGGAGCCACAGAGCACAATTGAGGGGAAGCATGCATGTATTGCCTTGGGAAACGCAACTCTGAATTAGGCAGGTTAAACCAGATTTCTCCCTTTTCCCTAGCCGGTGCTGAGGAACCACCACCTGACTGCCTAAAGAGGCAAGACTTTTTAAGGGGACTCACTTTCGGTAGCTCTTTTCTTTGTGTAACAATGCCAGCCGGAAAGACCTTTGTGCCAAGCAGTTTCGGAGGCCAATGTCAAATCCATAAAGGCTGCAGCTGGCTTCAATTTTTTTCTGGAGCTTTGCCTCCTGTCTCTGACACTAATGAAAGTGCTTCGTCACCGTGACTCCATCCCAGGCGAAGGCCCTGTCTGTTCTAGCTTTGCCATGCTCTTAGTCTGCAGTCCTATGCATGTTTACCCTGGGGTAAGTCCCACTGGACCTGATGAGATGCAGGATGCAAGTGTTGATGTCCCCCTGGCTGGATGTGCCAGAATGGACCTGCAATTAATCCACAGAACTGTTAGGATTCTTGCTCCGTGTTTGCAGTCATGGGATGTTTCTATCACATGACGGTGTATGTTTTCATTCCACAGTGTGGGAAGTGACGGAGACAGCATGTTTTGTGTTACTGTGTTCCGTGAAGTGGGACTATTGTCCTTTGTTCTTTTTCTCTTTGCTGTGTGATGAGAAAGAAGAAGGAGCTAAAGCAGAATGCTCCAAGTGTATTATATGTAAATAAAAGTAGATTAGCCAAAATGCTGTGCTACTGAGTTCTGTTACGCAAACTGCAAATACTCTGCAGGATCCCTAAGCGTGCTGATGCTTCTTGGTATCTGTCACTGTGATGTTTGGGCAGAAGAAAGCTTTTGAAGCTCCTGAACGATCAACCAGGAGGGAGAGAACATGCCAGTCGGGCATGTGTCTCTAACCAGGGTCCTACACGAGAGTAGGATGATCCTAACAGTTCAGAGGTCACCTCAACTGGGAGCTCTCTTGATGGCAATGTCATACCCTCCTACATACCCTTCATTCACTCCATGGAGGAAGATTTAATGGGGCAGGTGCACTGATCAGGATAAAAAAATTAAGCCTCTGCCTCATTTTCTCACTGATAAAGAGGTATGTTTTGCTGGCAAAATAGATTCCCCAGAGGCCAGTTCTATTGGTGGAATTGAGTCATTTCATTCCCTGTATATATTTAACAACATACGCCACTAACCATTAAGTCACCTTTTCCAGTAGTTTCAAGCGTGGCTTTCTTAGTTTTCCTTTGCATGACACCATCAAACAGAGGGGACAACAGAGGACGAGATGGTTGGACAGTGTTCTTGAAGCTACCAGTATGAGTCTGACCAAACTGCGGGAGGCAGTGGAAGACAGGAGTGCCTGGCATGCTGTGGTCCATGGGGTCACGAAGAGTCGGACACGACTAAACGACTAAACAACAACAACAACAAATTTGGCACAGGGCGCCTAAGTACTTCTCAGCCTCAGTCCTCTTTCTGTGAAATGGAAATAATTGCACGGTAAGGCTGGGGACAGGGAAATGCACTGGGCTGCACTATACTTTAAGGACTGGATTGTATATGCTGGATTGCTGTCATAATAACTGGCTTTGCTACGAACGATACTGTGTGGATCTTGCCCATTAAGGCTGCCAGACAGCAAAGGAGTTGCACCCGCAAGCCAAGTGTTGTTGCTGAGGTCCACTTCCTGTAAAACTTACATGTGTTCGAGTTGGTCACATAGAATTGGGGAATGTGCTTTTTTTCAGAATCTTGGTGGGCCTGAACCCGGAACCCAAAGCCCTCCTGCCTGTGTGTTCTGTGACTGGACCATTCCTGCCTCCATCCCCCAAGTTTTATTCTGTGGCCTTGGCTGCCTGCGCACGCCTCACCTTCCCTGCCCTTGTCATCCTCTGTGCTAAATATATTAGTGCAAGGCTGAAAGTAATAACAATAAAAGGGAAGACAAGGCGGAGAAAATATTAGGGAGCATATTAAGAAATTGACCCAGTTCTCTTTGATATTTAATAAACAGAGAGTCCTCCGAACAGTAGAATCCATTCAGCTAATTGGTTATTGGCTTTCCCCGAGTAAATATATCCACCTTAATCCTACCAGGTTCAGGAGACTCTAATCTGGTCAATGAGCCTTTGGTGATGAATGAAAATTCTTCATTCATTTTAACTGGCTTTTTTCCCTTTAGACTTCAAAAAAGACTTTCCAGCTTTTCCTTTCCTGTTTGGTCGTGCTTTTGAATTTCCCAGACTCGGAACTGCTCAGATTTAAGACTGCATTAATGTTACACTAGTCCTCATCAGAGTGTTACTCACCAAACAGAGGACTCTGATGCAGTGAGGCCAAGTATTTAGCCCTACCTCCAACAGTGTGACGCAGCAGCAAAAAAGGCTAACGCTATTCTAGGCTGCATCAACAAGGGAAGTAATAAAGTAAAGGGAAGGGAAGTCATAAAGTAAAGGTAAAGGGACCCCTGACCATTAGGTCCAGTCATGACCGACTCTGGGGTTGCGGCGCTCATCTCGCTTTATTGTCCGAGGGAGCCAGCGTACAACTTCCGGGTCATGTGGCCAGCAGGACTAAGCCGCTTCTGGCGAACCAGAGCAGCACACGGAAACAGCATTTACCTTCCCGCCAGAGTGGTACCTATTTATCTACTTGCACTTTGACGTGCTTTCGAACTGCTAGGTTGGCAGGAGCAGGGACTGAGCAATGGGAGTGCATCCCGTTGCAGGGATTCGAACTGCTGACCTTCTGATGGGCAAGCCCTAGGCTCTGTGGTTTAGACCACAGTGCCACCCACGTCCCTAAGGGAAGTAATAGTACTACTCTATTCTGCCTTGATCAGACCACACCTGGAATACTGTGTCCAGTTCTGGGTGCCACAACTTAAGAAGGATGTTGACAAGCAGGAACGTGTGCAGAGGAGGGGAACCAAAGAGCAGAGGCAATTTTAGGGTAGCCCGTCTGGTCCGGCCTCACTGGCAGGGGGAACCACAACGATGATGTAGAATGGAATCCCCCCCCCCCACATTGAATTTTAGCATTGTGCAGGACATTGCTGAAAAGTCCGCCACTGCAAGATGCTAAAGGGCCTGGAAACCAAGCCTTATGAGAAACGATTGAGGGAGTTGGATACATTTAGCCTGGGAAAGTAGAGACTGAGAAGAGACATGATAGCCATCTTAAAAAAAAACCTAAAGGGCTGTCACATGGAAGAGTTTGGATTTGGATTTGATATCCCGCTTTATCACTACCCGAAGGAGTCTCAAAGCGGCTAACATTCTCCTTTCCCTTCTCCACAACAAACACTCTGTGAGGTGAGTGAGGCTGAGAGACTTCAGAGAAGCGTGACTGGCCCAAGGTCACCCAGCAGCTGCATGTGGAGGAGCGGGGAAGTGAACCCGGTTCACCAGATTACCAGTCTACCGCTCTTAACCACTACACCACACTGGCTCATCCATGGAGGATGGAGCAAGCTTGTTTTCTCCTGCTCTGGAGGGTAGGGCTGGAACCAATGGCTTCAAATTACATGGAAGGAGATTACGACTCAACATCAGGAAGAACTTTCTGACGTTAAGAGCTCTTTGACCGCGGAATGGACTCCCTCAGAAAGTGGTGGGCTCTCCTTCCTTGGAGATTTTTAAGCAGAGGTGGGATGGCCATCTGACACATGATTCTGTGATTTTATGATTCTATGCCTAGGGCTCAGATCTCAGATGTTTAGCTCTTGCAACTGCAATAGCCGCCTCCCTGTGGCATTGGGATTCTTCAACCCAAGTTTTCTTTTAACCTTCTTACGAAGTTAATGATGGAGTTCTTAAGCACAGCAGTTTCTGTGAGGCTTCTTGGGAGTGAGGAAAGATATGCAAAAGTTATTTGTGGCCCATCCATCTGGAAACCTGGGCTCCTCCCTCTCAAGCAGTGAGTCACTTCCCCTCTCTCTTAAAAAATGTTCCTTTTCCATTTAGCTTATGATTAACTGATACCTCACCCACAACAAAGTAGTTTCTGAGGCAATATGTTCCATGGATAAATAAAACGTATTGCATTGTAAAAGCAATGCAGATTAACAACGGAGGGGAAGAAATGAAGATGCAAAGTGTATGGCTGATCCCTCTCCCCTTTCCCCCCTCTCCTAAAATCAGGACATTCTCAGCTCTTGAGTATCGATAGCTTGTTTGCGCTGGATTTTATGAGGTATTTGCGTTCCATATGGTATTGGATAAAGATGAAGAGTTAGCAAAGAAAAGAAGGGATGGAGTACAAGACCGTAGCTTGGGTCAACGAGCCTTTGGGAATGGAAATCCTTAATGTGCGTCTTTACCTAGACAGCATCTTAAAAAGCAGAGACATCACCTTGCCAACAAAGGTCCATATAGTTAAAGCTATGGTTTTCCCAGTAGTGATGTATGGAAGTGAGAGCTGGACCATAAAGAAGGCTGATCGCCAAAGAATTGATGCTTTTGAATTATGGTGCTGGAGGAGACTCTTGAGAGTCCCATGGACTGCAAGAAGATCAAACCTATCCATTCGGAAGGAAATCAGCCCTGAGTGCTCACTGGAAGGACAGATCATGAAGCTGAGACTCCAGTAGTTTGGCCACCTCATGAGAAGAGAAGACTCCCTGGAAAAGACCCTGATGTTGGGAAAGATGGAGGGCACAAGGAGAAGGGGACAACAGAGGACAAGATGGTTGGACAGTATTCTTGAAGCAACCAGCATGAGTTCGACCAAACTGCGAGAGGCAGTGGAAGACAGGAGTGCCTGGCGTGTTCTGATCCATGGGATCACGAAGAGTCGGACACGACTAAATGACTAAACAACAACAATGTAGCTTTCTCCCATGAATCTTTGGTTCCTGGGTTGGAAGATAAAAAAGGACCCCCTCCCATATGAATAAGAACACAAGAAGAGCATGTTAGATCAAGCAGTGGCTCATCCATCTCATCATCCTAGTCTCACAGTGAGCAACCAGCTGCCCATGGGAAGCACATGAAAAGGACCTTAGCGCAATAGCATTCTCCCTTCTTGCGGTTTCCAGCCACTGATATTCAGAAGCATGGCGCCTACTTAGCCTCCGTTAACATGTCTGATCCTCTTATTATTATTAGACAGTCTCGACCCTGTATACCCGAAGGAGTGTATCCAATCCGTCGTTGTGAGGTCCAGCACTGAAAGCCTTCTGACAGTTCCGTCACTGAGAAAAGTGAAGCTATGGGGAGCCAGGGAGAGGGCCTTCTCGGTGGTGGCACCCATCCTGCGGAATGCCCTCCCAGCGGATGCCAAGGAGATGAGTAGCTATTACAGTGGTACCTCGGGTTACATATGCTTCAGGTTACAATATGCTTCAGGTTACAGACCCAGAAATAGTGCTTCAGGTTAAGAACTTTGCTTCAGGGTAAGAACAAAAATTGTGCTCCGGCGGTGTGGCGGCAGCAGGAGGCCCCATTAGCTAAAGTGGTGCTTCATGTTAAGAACAGTTTCAGGTTAAGAACGGACTTCCAGAATAAATTAAGTACTTAACCGAAGGTACCACTGTATAACCTTTAAGAGACACCTGAAGGCAGTCCTGAGTGTTCAGAGAAGTTTTTAACGGCTGATGTTTTATTGTGTTTTTAATATTTTGTTGGGAGCCGCTGAGAGCGGCTGGGGCAAACCTAGTCAGATGGGCTGCATATAAATAAATTTATTATGATGATGATGTATTCAGTGGTCTGTGTTTGCCCGAGCTTGAGTCTGGACTGAGGATTCTGGGCCCTTGTGTTCTGATTTGATACATGATATCCAATCACAGAACATTTCAGGATTTGGGCCTCTGCCATTGGCCCTTGAACTCTGAGTCATGATTGGCAGCTTGGAAGTTTAGACAGCCAATCAAGTTGGGGGTGGGAGTGGCTCAGGCCTTCAGAAATGTATAAAAGCAGTTGCTTTGCCCCTGTGGTCCAGTTCTGTTAGTTCAACAAAGGTTCTTGCCGTAATCACTGTGTCTTGCCTCGTGGGAACCCACCTACACTTCAGTAATAATGATGATGATGATGATGATGATAATAATAATAATAATAATGAAAATTTTAAAGCCATCCAAGTTAGTGGCTAGCACTGCCTCTTTTGGGCACAAATTCTGCAGTTAAACTGGGCCCATGTGTGAGGAAGTACTTTATTTGTCGTGAACCTTGTGACATTCAGCTTCGTTGGATGTCCAGGAATTCTAGGGTTCTGCGAAAGGGAGAAAAACTTTCCCCTACCCACTTTCCCTGCATAATTTCATACACTTCTACCCCTTTGGCTCTTCTTCGCCTTTTCTCTCAGCTGAAAATGAATGGCCGCGCAACGCTAAGACCTCGAACATCTTGCTCTCATTTAACCAAGATTGTTCAGGAGATCCTCTTGGTAGATTATGCTGCATTCAAGATAGAGTTCATCCCAGTCTGCTTTCTATAGCAGCGCCCAAAGCCAGCTGCCCGAGTTGGCCGCTTTGCCTCATCTTCTTGGCTGGTAAAAACCGCCTCGGAACATAATGGAACATGGATGCGATATAGGCACCCTCAAGGAAAAGGGCGCATCGATAAAATGTGTAGCCAGGAGGAAGTGTGTTTCAGCAAAGCTGTGCATTTGTTTATACTTAAAGCGTCTTGCCATTGTCCTCCTCCCCAGTTGCCTTTTGAATACGAGAATACTGATTTCCCCCCCCAAGTCATTTAAAAGGTACTTGACCTCTGAGCGAATTGTGCTTTTCTGCCATCGGTACTGCTATAAATCCATATGACTGTTCTACCCAAGTCAGTGGGGAGACTGACAGCAACTTTGCCTTGACTTCAGAAGCCACCATGTTGAGGGATAGGTTTATGCCTGGTCATAAGGGCAGAAATGCCATCGCGTGGGGGGGGGGGGTCAAGGAGGTGAAGTGCCGATTGTAAAGCAACGGATCGTTCGGTTTCAATCAGCACATGGCAAAGCCTGCTTTCATTACGGTTTCCGAATGGGCAGGGTCGAGGGGGTTAAATTGCCAGGCAGGAGTTGAAACAGGAGCTCTGATGGTGACATCTGCGGGGGTCTTTGACCCCAATTATCAACTTTGACAACTGGGCTTTCAGGTTGCAGTGGGGCTAATGAGACTTAAGGGATAGTTCAAATACCCCTTCAGCTGTACGAGTCCTCAGGCTGGACTCCTCAGAACGCGGGTTCCGATCCTGGCACCTGCAGGTTGCCCTGGGCAAGTCATGCACAGTCATACCTCGGGTTGAAGTAGCTTCAGGTTAAGCATTTTCGGGTTGCGCTCCGCGGCGACCTGGAAGTACTGGAGCACATTACTTCTGGGTTTTGCCGCTCGCGCATGCGCAGACGCTCAAAATGATGTCACGCGCATGCGCGGAAGCGGCAAAACACGACCCGCGTATGCGCATACGCGCATTTGCATGTTACGTTGTACTCAGGATGCGAACGGGGCTACGGAACGGATCCCGTTCACATCCAGAGGTACCACTGTATCTGAAACCTTGGGCAGCTGCTGGCAGTCCGTGCAGACAACATGGAGGTAAATGGAACCGTGGTGTAGGTTAGGATGACTTCCTATTGTCCCATAGATTCAGACTGGAAGTTTTCCACATTTGGACCTAGGTTGAAGAATTCCAGAACCGGCATTAGTTGAGCTGGATTCCTCCATTGAACATCCATTCACAGACACATGCAGTCTTGCATCTGAGGACAGTCTACTTTAATTTTTACAATCTTCTGGTAATAACAACAATAATTTTATTATTTATACCCCTCCCATCTGGCTGGGTTTCCCCAGCCACTCTGGGCGGCTCCCAACAGAACACTAAAAACAAAATGAAACTTCAAACATTAAAAACTTCCCTAAGCAGGGCTGCTTTCAGATGTCTTCTAAAAGTCAGGTAGTTGTTTATTTCCTTGACATCTGATGGGAGGGCGTTCCACAGGGCAGGCGCCACCACTGAGAAGGCCCTCTGCCTGGTTCTGTGCAACCTCACTTCTCTCAGGGAGGGAACCACCAGAAGGCCCTCGGATGTGAATGATGGGGGGTGGAGATGCTCCTTCAGGAATACTGGGCCGGGGCCGTTTTCCCCTCTAATGTGTTTTTGATACTTAAAAAGGGAAAGCCGAGGAATGTAAAAATTAAAGGACACTATCGTTGAATGAAGCAGGTCTTAACTTTTCTTAAGAAAAGCCCTGCTGCATGAAACCAAAGACCCATCTATCCAACATCCTGTTCTCGGTTTACCTGAGTAAACTTCTGAGTTTACTTCTGAGAAAACATGCATAAGATTTGCAAGCACTGCCGCCTTAGATTTTTTTTTAAAAAGAGTTTTGATAGAAACAGATTTGTACAGCAGTTCTATGAGTGCTCATATCCTTGCTTCTCATGATGTGGAACAGTTAACTCTTTGCTCATCAAAACATCAACTCTTGGCTCAGAAGAAACTTCGAAGGAAAGAGATTAGTCCTACTTGTTTATTTTCCGCGCCCCAAATGTTCGTTGCTAACTTAACGGAAGGTAATTGTTTTTTAGCTGGGTTTGTGCTCCAATAGGTAATGACAAAGTATTTTTTTAAAGCTGAGTTTCATAATGAGAACAGAACAAAAATCGCTCTGCCTTGAATTATTAGCTGACAGCTGTGAGATCAGAAATATAAAACGTAGGCTAAGCCAGATAAATCTGGGTTTAAGTCACATTTATCTAAAATGACCAAAGATTGAAAAATGAACCTGACTTCATATTGGGGGAGGGGGGAGGATCTAATGCTTGAGTATATATACACCAATAAATGTTTTCCAGATGTGCTGTCTATTAAGTGCAATAACAAGATCCGACTACTGTTTAACTTGAAGGCAATGTTGATTTTAATTTAGAACAAACAAGTTGGGGCCCTCAAAAATGGAAAGGGAGGGAACACTAGGATGGAAAGGGAAGCAGGAGCATTTGGGGGGGGCTCCACTCCATCCCTCACCGTGATCCTATTTTAAGGTCTCCAGATTTTTTTCAATGAATCCAGGGACACTTTTCAACTTCAATGAATTTTGTATGGGGACTGATTTGTAAATCCGGGGACTGTCCCCAGGAAACGGGGACGTCCGGTAACCTTATGACCTATTTACCTCCTTCCTCCCCTCCCTAACTTCCCCCTACTTCCTTCCCTTGTCCAGAGCCTCTAGATGCCTTCCCTTCCCTTCCCTTTTCCCCCTTTCATACTATGGGCTCTTCCAGACTTACCTTCCTTTGTGCACAAAGAAGCATCTCCACCCTCATTGTTCAGCCTGGACACTGAGGTCCAACTCCGAGGGCCTTCTGGCGGTTCCCTCACTGCGAGAAGTGAGGTTACAGAGAACCAGGCAGAGGATGTTCTTGGTAGTGGCACCCGCCCTGTGGAACGCCCTCCCATCAGATGTCAAGGAAATAAACAACCACCTGTTTTTTAAAAGACATCTGAAGGCAGCCCTGTTTAGGGAAGCTTTTAATATATGATGGATTATTGTATTTTAATATTTTGTTGGAAGCCGCCCAGAGTGGCTGGGGAAACCCAGCCAGATGGGTGGGGTATTAATAATAATAATAATAATAATAATAATAATAATAATAATAATAATCCATGCAGTGACAGGCTTTGGGCTTTTAAAATTCAGGGGCACCCTGTGCAACACCAAAATTCGGCGCCCACTGTGTCTTGGTTTCCATCTTAAGTCATTGTTGTGGCACCCCCTGTGACACCCTCTCGGCTCAGCGCCCCGTGAGGGCAAATCAAACGTGTTCCCCTAAATCTGCCTCTGCTCAGGTGTGGCTCTTTGCAATGCAACCTCACTTTCAGATATTGTTTGTGCCTGCAAAAGCTTTGGGACGGAAACGCTTCTTCCAATCGGTACACGCCAATGGCCTCCTGCTGAAATCCTGTTAACTTTCCACACCACAAATGTTCTGGATGTGTTTTTTGTTTTGTTTTGTCTCCCATTTGTTAAGCTCCAGCGGAAGGCTGAATGGCTATGGTTCGGCGGCCGAGCATCTGCTTTGCAGGCACAAGGTCCCGATCCCTGGCATCCCCAGGTAGGGCTGGGAGTAGGCTCTGACCAAAACCCTGGAGAACCATTGACATCGCTGAACAAATGGACCAATTACAGCTTCCTGTGTTCCTATTTGAGGCAATAATGCAGTAATGCGAGGGAAACATCGCAGAACTGTGGGATGCGATACATAAGTAGCAGTCAAGTACAACATTCCTTGTTTTCCTAGAGTGGACATGCGGGGGAATGTTTGGTCCAGCCAGTCGAAAACTTCCTATTTCCTCCTGGCTGGGACATACTTCCTTTGCATTGGAGCAGCAGCTTTTAGCTAGAATTGCTCTCTTGGTTCTCAGCCGACAGAGGACACTGGAATTATCTCCACATGTATATACTTTGTAACTACAGTCAAACCTCTACTTACCACTGCCTCTTCTTACAGTCGTTCTGAGTCGCAACTGGGGCAAACCAGGAATTAACCGGCGGGTTTGCCGCTGTTTGTGCATGCGCAGAAGCGGGTAATCACGGCCTGCGCACAACGACGCTTCTCACAGAGACCTGTTTCGATCTCCGGACAGACCTCCTAAGAGCCTAAGAGACCCCAAATGGCAACCCCTGCCATATCCTCACTAGGTGTGGCAGGAGAACAGTGGTGCTTCCTCTCTGCCAAGGGGTCGCTGTCAAGGCAGAATTGGGGCAGGGGCTGCCGAGGAGACTGCCAACTTTGCTGCCATTGTGGCAGCAGCAGAAGCAACAGCAGGCAATGCGTTCCTTGGAGGTCTACCTCTGTAGACCCTGCCGCCTGAGGCGGTTGCCTCCCCTTGCCTCATGGAAGCGGGAAAGAATCACGTGATACACTGAAGTTGGCAGTCATCTTTTCCAGGCTCAGAACATTCTACTAGGATATGGACCCAAAAACTTTGGGATGAAGGGAATTGTCTTGATATTCTCTGTGCTTTAATTTGCTTGCTTTCAGCAGAGTTTGATCGGAAACTGGAGTGTGCTAGCTGATTAGGAGGAAAAAAATAAGGACGTTTGAAGATTATAATAACCCTGCAATAAAAAGGCTATAAAAAGAGAGAGGTACTTGACCAAATTTCCAGTATTTTTGGGTTCTCTCTTGAAATAGAGGTAGACCCGCCCAGTCATCTTTCTTCTAAATACTGGGTGCTGCATCTGTTTTTAAACCCAAAATAATACCTTTTGATTGGAAAGATTTCAGTAACATTATTTGTGCATTTTATTGAGCCGGAGGTTGCAATTATTAGCGTCACTAGGAATTTGGGACATATAAACACAGTCTTTAGTTCGCTTCAGAGCAAACCACATCCCTGGGCAATTATTGTTCTATCTAAATACCTTCAAACCGAGCTCTGAACCAGCAATGACATTTGTTGCTGGTGGTCTCTTTGTAAAACAGCTTCTGCCATGCAAATGTGGGGCAAATGAGCCCAGAAAACCCTGGGTTTTGTGGGGGTAAAGGCCTGTGACAGTGGGGGCCCATTTGACAGGGAGGCCAATAAAAGCTAGGCTCTTTAATCCTGTGTGAAAGCTTTGGGTATGTGTCAACTAAATGCCACGGCATCGGCTGTGGTAAACTAAAAGGCGGGGTCTTCATTCTCTCATGACCATCTTTCCAGGTCTGTGTATGGAGGGATGGGCCAGAGGCAATCCATACCTCTTATAGACCCCCCCCAACTGTCCCTATTTTCCAGGGGCGTCCCTGATTTAGAGAAGTCGTCCTGGTTTGTGATTTGATCCCAGAATGTCCCACTTTTCCTTAAGGTAAAGGTAAAGGGACCCCTGACCATTAGGTCCAGTCGTGACCGACTCCGGGATTGCGGTGCTCATCTTGCTTTATTGGCCGAGGGAGCCGGCGTACAGCTTCCGGGTCATGTGGCCAGCATGACTAAGCCGCTTCTGGCGAACCAGAGCATCTCACAGAAACGCCATTTACCTTCCCACCGGAGCGGTACCTATTTATCTACTTGCACTTTCACGTGCTTTCGAACTGCTAGGTTGGCAGGAGCAGGGACAATGGGAGCTCACCCCGTCGCGAGGATTCGAGCCGCCGACCTTCCGATTGGCAAGCCCTAGGCTCTGTGGTTTAACCCACAGCACCACCCACGTCCCTCCCACTTTTCCTTGGGATGTCCCTATTTTCATTTGATGATCTCCTTCTACCGGTCCACTATAGAAAGTGTCCCTTCATACTGCATCACGGTGTGGTATGCTGGTTTGACATCAACTGATAGGAAGTGCCTACAGAGGGCGGTGAATACAGCACAAGATATTATGGGCTGTCCTGTGAATCTGCTGGATGACATTGCGGAAGAACGTTGCCTCAGGAGAGTGAGGAAAATTCTCAGGGATGATTCACACCCCGGCCGGCACTTTCTTGATCTCCTGCCCTCAGGCAGAAGATATAGAAGCATGATTAGTCGCACCAACAGGGTAAAGAACAGCTTCTATCTGTTGGCTGTTAGGGTGCTGAATGAAAAGATAACAACAGGGCAAGTGACTTTTGGGTTTGGTGTGTGTGCGTCAGTAAACGAGGGGAATTAAGACTAAGAGAGCTGAGTGGGGGGGGGGGTGCTCGTGTAATCTCACTGTATACAAGTTGTACAAGTGACAATAAAGTATTTCAATATTTCAATATTTTCATTGGAGAAATGTTGTAGGGTATGGAGTTATCCAACCCCCGAGCCGTCTGAGGGCAATCCTATATAGGGAAGGGTTTTTTTTTTAAAAAAAAAGTTTAATATTTTATTATGTTTTTATATATGTTGGAAGCTGCCCAGAGTGGCTGGGGCAACCCAGTCAGATGGGTAGGGTATAAATAGTAAAATTATCATTTTGGAATGGCACGTCCCTATTTTCATCGGAGGAATGTTAGAGGGTATGGTCTTATTGTTATGATCACATATCACCCACTAAATTACAGACTAATACCAACAGGGCAAGTTCAGCCAGGGCCATTACTGTTTCCCCAAGAGTTCAAAGGTCCTTTGCAAATAAGCAGGTGTCCTCCCATCCTTATTTTCTCAGCTTCCTGGATTGGCTCGAGGAAACTGTTTTCTTTCTGATTTTTCTGGGGGAATTACCTCCCCACTGAAGTGTATCTCACCCCAACTTTATATTCTTTTATATGCCAGACTAAAAGCAACCACCAACACCATTTTTGTTAGGCTTCTAGGGGCTGATGCCTGAATTCCTTCGCACGATGCTGTCAAATCTGATATTTGTGAGAATTCTTTTTGACATTTCAGTTTATTATGTATTGTGTTTTTATATTACCTTGTCCCCCCCAAAAAAACCCCCTCCTTGTAACCATTTTTGGTGCAGGGTAGTATAGAAATAGTTAAATAAATAAAATAATTTTTAGAACCTGGAGAGTGGGGCCTGGGCAACCTTTCCCATGCCCAATTTCAGTTCATACAGCAGCGGCCTGTATTCCGATATTTTGATTTATGATTTGTACCCTTGGTCATTTATTCATGTATTTATTTCTATGGATAGAAGGATTTAGCTATTGCTCTCTCACAAAACATCAGCAACATAAAAAGTAAAGCAGTAGAGAACAATAATTAAAATGGTTGGCTACTCAATAAACTGCCCTGAGACTTGTGGGTATAGACGTGGGTGGCGCTGTGGTCTAAACCACGGAGCCTCTTGGGCTTGCCGATCAGAATGTCGGCAGTTCAAATCCTGTGATGGGGTGAGCTTCCGTTGCTCTGTCCCAGCTCCTGCCAACCTAGCAGTTTGAAAGCACGCCAGTGCAAGTAGATGAATAGGTATCAATGTGGAGAGTAGGTAAACGGCGTTTACGTGCTCTGGTTTCCATCACAGTGTTCTGTTGCGCCAGAGGCGGTTTAGTCATGCTGGCCACATGACCCGGGAAGCTGTCTGTGGACAAAAGCCGGCTCCCTCAGCCTGAAAGCAAGATGAGCGCCACAACCCCATAGTTGCCTTTGACTAGACTTAACCATCCAGGGGTTCTTTACCTTTACCTTATAGTAAAGGGACCCCTGACCATTAGGTCCAGTCACAGCCGACTCTGGGGTTGCGGTGCTCATCTCACTTTACTGGCCGAGGGAGCCAGCGTACAGCTTCCAGGTCATGTGGCCAGCATGACTAAGCCGCTTCTGGCGAACCAGAGCAGCGCACGGAAACACCGTTTACCTTCCCGCCAGAGCGGTACCTATTTCTCTACTTGCAGTTTGACGTGCTTTCGAACTGCTAGGTTGGCAGGAGCAGGGACTGAGCAATGGGAGCTTACCCCATCGCGGGGATTCGAACCGCTGATCTTCTGATCGGCAAGCCCTAGGCTCTCTGGTTTAACCCACAACGGCACCCGCGTCCCTCTTACCTTATAGGTGGTAGATAAATTCTAATTCTAATAATAATAATTATTATTTAAACAGCTGCATAGGCCTTTCTGCATAGAAAGGTTGTCAAATGATGCCTGAAATTCAAAAGTGAGGATGCTGCCCAGCCTGTCTTGGAAATGTGTGAAATGCTGGACTTCTGGTTGAGGCCAGTTCTGCCTCCGTAACACTTACTGCCATACTGGACTCCAAGTCCAGATTTGGAAGACTTGCTCTCAGTGCCATTTGAGACATTCAGGGCAAAGACTTTCCATGGGGGGTGCCTCATCTCCAGAACGCCCTTCTAGGCCTCCCCCTTTTCAAGTTTCTTTGATCAGCATCAAAAAATGAATTTGTTTTGGCAAGCATCCCCCCCCCCGCCTTTGTTTTGAAGAAGAAAAAAATATTTTGCTGCTGCTGCAGGTCTGTTCCAGCCTTTAAGAGGCGTGTGTGTTTTTAATTGCTGCTCTTAGTCCTTTAATGGTATTGTTTCTAATTGCTTAGTTTTTAATTGCATTTTTATTATTGTATTTGATGTGGGTTTTTTTTAATGTAAGCTGCTATGAGTACTGTCGTAGAAGAGCAGGATATAAATTAGTTATTACTGACTTAGCTTTTCTTCGCTGATCCGCTGTTTCATCTCAAGTTGGCATCGTTTGCTCAGTCGCGTATTTCAGAGGATTGAGGCAAAATGGCGACCGAACCGTCGTGATCAGGGGTGCAAACTTGCCAACACGTTGTGACATGAGGTCCTGAAGTCAGGTTCCGAGGTCTTGTGAGGTCTCGGACGTGACTTCCGGTGCTTCACGAGGCACCGGATGTTGCATTGGAGGCCCTGCGGTGTAGGTGCTGAGCACCCACAACAAAATTATTTTCTGGCCACCTAGAGATGGTGCCCCGGGTTGTGCCACAGCGTTCTCCACATTGTGTTCTCCTGCCTTTGAAAAGACCCACTTAGTGACCATTCTTCTGAACTTAAATGCAGGAGTGGTAGCTGCCTGTTCTGTATGGGGGACTCACTCACTGACATTAGGCAGCTGTGTTCCATAAGGCACTTGGTGAAGAATCGACATTTCTGTATTGCTTGCCCTGAATTTCCCACTTCAACTGCTAGGGCTGTGCCGTCCTTGTCCTAGCAGGTAGAATTCTGGCTTTAAAAAATGGCAGTGCACAACTCATCTTGGTTTTGAGTGTGTGAGTGCATAAATAAATATAGAATCAATCTTTATGTATGTAACGACAGCGGCTAGGATACTATAGGCGCAGAAATGGAAGTTCCAACCAAAGACACAGTACTTAGCCGGGTGAACCAAATGGCCTGATTTGGTTTAAGGCAGATTCCATACCCTCTGACATTTGTACTATGAAAAGAGGGACATCCTATTCAATAATAATAATAATAATAATAATAATAATAATAATGATAACCCTGCCCATCTGATTGGGTTGCCCCAGCCCCTCCTGGCAACTTCCAACATATATAAAAACATAAAGGTAAAGGTAAAGGACCATTGACAGTTAAGTCCAGTCGTGGCCGACTCTGGGGTTGCGGCGCTCATCTCGCTTTACTGGCCAAGGGAGCCGGCGTACAGCTTCCGGGTCGTGTGGCCGGCATGACTAAACCGCTTCTGGCGAACCAGAGCAGTGCACAGAAACGCCACCTACCTTCCCGCCGGAGTGGTACCTATTTATCTACTTGCACTTTGACGTGCTTTCGAACTGCTAGGTTGGCAGGAGCAGGGACCGAGCAACGGGAGCTCACCCCGTCTTGGGGATTTGAACGGCCGACCTTCCAATCGGCAAGCCCTAGGCTCAGTATCCACTGTGAGACTCCTTGGCGTAGTGATAAAGCGAGATATCAAATCCAGACTCTTCTTCTCTTCTTCAGTGGTTTAGACCCCAGCGCCACCCATTAAACATTAAAAACATTGAGAGTTTTCTGAAACTTTGTGAGAACTTTCTGAAACTTTTAAAACTTTGAAAAAAGTTTAAATTTGGCTGAAAACGGAGTGAGAACAAGCAGGGAGTCCGCCTCCCGCTATACTGAACTTCAAGCAAAGAGCAGGAGGAGTGGAGACAAAAAGTGATGTGTTAACTAACTGCTGGCACCCAATTAAAGTAGACCTCTGGGTGAAAGACTTTAAGTTACTGTATTTTCTGGAAATATTGGGGTGCATTGATATTCTTCTTCTGCTGTACCAGTGGATTACAATTAAACAAGAACCCCAGGTGCTGGAGCTGCCTGACTGAGCACCAGTTCGCAACATTGGATACATTGTTTACAGACTTGGAAACATTCTGAGCAGGAACTTGATACTTTGAAATTGTTGCAGTCTAGGCACTGTTAGAAACATTGTTTGGCCTTAAGTATACTCTGCCAAAAAATAATATTTTGTGGAGGCTGATGGATGTGGAATTAAATGTATAAATTTGAATTGGATTTGATCTTTTTCCTGAAGACGTATTAAGCTCCCCCTTGAGGATTTTGGACTTACAGCAGTGTCTTTGTTTTACTTTCCTTTTCCCGGCCTCCTGCTTGACTATTGTATCTGGGCCTCTTTTTTCTCATGGGAACACTTGGTCTGACCTTGGACTACAGATAACTCTGGAATGAGTGGCGCAAGGAAAAGAGGAAGAACCAAGCAAACAACTTTAACTTTATCTGCAGCCTCACAGCGCAGATCATCGGTGCCTGCTTTGCCTTCTACTTTGCCTCCTGACATAGAGGCGGCCTCCCTGACACAGACGGGGGAGGGAGAGACGGAGGAATTGCACCTGGAAGATATGGCTTCAGGGATAAGTAACTCTGTCTTGGAAAGAATTTTTGAGAAATTGGAGGCTTTGGATAAAAAGGCTGATTTGCAAACGGCTAAAATTGAACAGAACACAGAAAGTTTGAACAAACTGACTGGGCAGGTTGCACAGAATGTCCAATCTATTGGAGAATTAAAAGAGGCTGTAGGTGAAAATCGGAAATTGGCTGAAGACACCAGTCAGAGATTGGGAGAACTTGAGAAAGAAGTAAGACCACTCAGTAAACAAGTTGGAGAACATCAGATTTATTTTTTGATGACAGAACTGCGAAACAGGGAGACCAACTTGAGGATCCGGTCAGTACCAGAGGTGGAAGAAGATAATTTTACTGAATTTTTGACTAAGGAATTTGCCAAGTTTTGGAAGTTAGAGGAAAAAGACTTTAAAATAATATCAGCTTTTAGGCTTGGAAGAATTAGAAGGATAGAGAAGCCCAGAGACTGTCTGATAACATTGAGATCAAAGGAGGAAAGGGATAAGATTTTGGGCCTGCATTACGAAAAGTCACTGGACATTTTGGGCAAGAGAATTGAAATTTATAAGGACATTCCTAAACAGTTGTTGGACCTCAGATCTGACTATACGGAATTGGCAAGACTGTTAAGAAGCAACGCAATTATCTTCAGGTGGGAGTTTCCTCAAGGATTATCTTTTACGTACAGAGGGAGAAAGATCAAAATTAAAACAGTGGAGGATAGAGACAAGTTTTTGGGAGCCCACGGAGAAGACCTCCACAAAGGACTTGGATTGCCAGCGCCCGAACCTCCAGGGAAGCCGGCCCCCTCGGATCCTCAAGGACCAGAGAACAAGGTACCACCCCAGAAAGAATAACCAGATCTACCCAGGATGTCTCTGCAGCTTTTGAGTTGGAATATAAATGGCTGTAACAGCCCGGAAAAAAGGACGAAAATTTTCCATATATTAAAAAAGGAACAATTGGACATTATATGTCTACAAGAAACACATGTGATTAGGCTCCACAGAAAGGTGTTAATAAACAAAAGGCTGGGTCAGGAATTTATATCTTCGGACACAGTTAAAAAGAGAGGTGTAGTGATTTATGCAAAAGAGAGCCTTTCACCAAAATTTCTTTTCAAAGACGAAAATGGAAGAATTTTGGCAATAGAAATACAATATCAAGGAGAAAAAATTTTGATATTAGGAATCTATGCACCAAATGAAGGAAAATCGGATTTTTACAAGAAGTTGCATGAGACCATGCTGGATTATCTGGACTATAACAACGTCATCATGATGGGGGACATGAATGGGGTCGTATCAACGAATATGGATAAGTCACAGAATCAAAACATCACTAAAGAAGGAAGACTACCTAAGACCTTCTTTGAAATGACTGACAATATGGACTGGATTGATATTTGGAGAGTGAGAAACCCCTTGGGAAGAGAAGGAACATTCTTTTCTGAAGCCCAATTGACCTGGACACGAATCGACCAAATATGGATAACTAGAAGTCTGGCACCTAAGGTTAGAAAGGTGGAAATCTGCCCCAAGACATGCTCCGACCATAACGCACTGAGAATGGACATGACACTGATCCCAACCGGCTCCTTTAGATGGAAGATGAATGATGGCCTGTTTAGAGATCAAAAGATTGTAGAGAAGGCCCAAAAAACTCTAAAAGACTATTTTGAGATCAACCTGAGTACTACGGTGGAAAAAAGAACTATCTGGGATGCAAGTAAGGCTGTAATGAGAGGGTTTTTGATACAACAGAATTCTTTAAAGAAAAGATCACAAAATGAAAAGAAGGATAAAATTTTGGAAAGAATTAAAGAGTTGGAGAAGAAGTTAAGATCTAACCCGAAGTCCCAACCGATTCTGCGAGAAATTAAACTTTATCAAGCACAATATTCTAAATTGATAAATCAGGAAATAGAATGGAAGATTAAAACAATGAAACAAAAAACTTTTGAATCGGCCAACAAATGTGGAAAACTGCTAGCCTGGCAGTTGAAAAGGAGACAAAGACTAAATACGGTAACAAGCTTAGAGATTGAAGGAAAGAACATCCAGAATCCGGGAGAGATTAGAAAGTGCTTCCAGAGATATTTCAAAAAGCTATACACTCAAGGGCCACAAGATGAAATAGAGATTAAACAATTTTTGGAGAAAAATGGACTAGCAAAGCTGTCAGAAGAAAACAGAATAATATTGAATGGCAAAATAACACGACAAGAGATTGAGCAGGCCATCCAGAGTTTGAAACAGGGCAAATCGCCAGGGCCGGATGGACTGACCTCCAACTATTATAAGACATTGAAAGACTATTTGATACAGCCATTGTTGGAGGTCAGCAACGAAATAATGGAGGGGAAGAAGGCGCCAGAATCGTGGAAAGAAGCATTTATCACATTGATACCAAAGTCGGAAACTGAAAAGACACAACTTAAGAACTACCGTCCCATCTCCCTTTTAAATGTGGATTACAAAATATTTGCAGATGTTTTGGCACGAAGATTTAAGAAAGTTCTAAGTGAGACAATACACAAAGACCAGGCAGGCTTTCTCCCGGGTAGACACATGTTTGCTAACACAAGGAATATTATAGACATACTGGAACTTTTGCAAACAAACATAAACACTAAAGCAGTTTTAATTTTTATAGACGCGGAGAAAGCCTTTGATAACATATCCTGGAAATTTATGAAGGGGAACCTAAAAGAAATGGGAGTGGGACGGGGGTTTGAGAATGGGATTGAGGCAATATATTCAGAACAAAAGGCCAAACTGATAGTCAACAATGTGGTTACAGAAGAGTTCAAAATTGAAAAAGGTACACGACAAGGTTGCCCGATTTCCCCATTACTGTTTATTTTGGTCCTGGAAGTGCTCCTGAACATGATTAGAGGGGACCGGTTGGTGGAAGGGATTCAGGTCGGAGCGAAACAATATAAGCTAAAAGCTTTTGCAGATGACCTAGTTTTGACATTACAGGAGCCGGAATCTAGTACGAAAAGAGTATTACAATTGATTCAAAACTTTGGTCGAGTGGCGGGATTTAAGTTAAATAAGCAAAAAACTAAGGTTTTGGGGAAAAATTTGACAGACACTGAATTGGAATGGTTTCAGAAAGAGACAGAACTAAATGTGGTCAAAAAAGTTAAATACCTAGGGGTAAACATAACAGCAAAAAATCTGAGTTTATTTAAAGATAATTATGAAAAATGTTGGTCTGAAATTAAGAGAGACTTGGATAGTTGGTCAAGATTAAAACTTTCTTTGTTAGGCCGAATAGCTGCCATCAAGATGAATGTACTGCCAAAAATGTTATTTTTGTTTCAGACACTACAGATTGTAGATAAGACAGAGTGTTTTCGGAGGTGGCAGAAAGATATTTCTAAATTTGTCTGGCAGGGCAAAAAGCCCAGAATTAAATTTAAGATATTAACAGACGCGAAAGAAAGAGGGGGCTTTGCCCTGCCAGATTTAAAGTTGTATTATGAAGCTGCAGCTTTCTGCTGGCTAAAAGATTGGTTACTTCTTGAAGATACGGATGTTTTGGATTTGGAAGGTTTTAATAATGCATTTGGATGGCATGCCTATTTATGGTACGACAAAGCTAAGATAAACAAGGCCTTTAAGAACCATATTGTCAGAAAATCAGTTTTTAATGTCTGGACAAGATATAAAGACTTATTGGAGAACAAAACTCCGAGGTGGCTGTCACCCCTAGAGGCTAAGGCCCGAAAAAGAGCCAATATGGAGGCCAATTGGCCAAAATATTGGGAGATAATAGAAAAGGATGGTGACAATTGGAAATTGCAGAGTTTAGAAAAGATGAGAGATAAAGTGCGAGACTGGCTACACTATGCTCAGATTAAAGAAGTGTTTAAAAATGATAAAAAGCTAGGATTCCAAGTGGAAAAGTCAAAGTTAGAAACTGAACTGTTAGAACCTAAGACTAAAGTACTTTCAAAAATGTACAATTTGCTGCTGAAATGGAACACCCAAGACGAAATGGTAAAATCATCAATGATAAAATGGGCACAGGATATTGGGCATAATATTATGTTTGAAGATTGGGAAAGGTTGTGGACCTCTGGGCTGAACTTCACTGCATGTAATGCTTTGAAGGAAAATGTAATGAAAATGATGTATAGATGGTACATGACCCCAGTTAAATTAGCTAAAATATACCATGCGTCTGATAGCAAATGTTGGAAATGTAAGGAAAATGAAGGAACATTTTTTCACCTCTGGTGGACCTGCCCTAGAGTAAAGGCCTTTTGGGAGATGATATATAATGAGTTAAAAAAGGTGTTTAAATACACCTTCACTAAGAAACCAGAGGCCTTCCTCTTGGGCATTGTCGGCCAGAGTGTGCTAAAAAAGGACAGAACATTCTTTATGTATGCAACAACAGCAGCAAGAATATTGATCGCGAAGAACTGGAAGACCCAGAAGCTACCCACTTTGGAAGAATGGCAGATGCAACTGATGGACTATATGCAGCTAGCCGAGATGACCGGCAGAATCCGAGACCAGGGAGAAGAAAGGATGGAAGAAGATTGGAAAAAATTCAAGATTTATCTACAAAAACATTGCAATCTGGCTGAGTGCTGATTGGGATGCCAGGGTAGAAAATAACTGTCTATCACTAAATTAGACTTAAGGATGAACCGTATGATAATCAAAATTAAGACTGTGAACAAAATGATAATTTGTTTGAAATTAATTTTTGTAACGATGCAAGTGTATGCGGGAGGTGTGGGGGAGTCCAATGCAACAGTGGAAAGATGTTAAAAGAACAATGATGAGTTGTGCTTTTTCAAAAGTATGTTTTATATGAAAAACCTTAATAAATATATTTAAAAAAAAAAATAAACATTAAAAACATCCTCATAGAGGGCTGCCTTCAGATATCTTCCAAAGGTTGTTTAGTTACTTATCTCCTTGGCTCAGGGGTCGCATAACTCCATGCCCTCCAACATTTCTCTGATGAAAATAGGGACGTCCTAAGGAAAAGCGAGACATTCTGGGATCAAATCAGAAACCAGGACGGCTTCTGTAAATCTGGGACTGTCTCTGGAAAATAAGAACAGTCTGAGATTCCATTCTTCCTCATGGGAAAAGTCATGTTCTTGCTTTTTCTGATGAGTGTTTTCATCAAGAAATGCCATAAAGAGGCCTCTCTTTATTAAATATGGCGGGTGCTGGTCTGATATACGTTCTGGACCAACATCTGGTCAAGGTCTTTGTGTGTGTGTGTGTGTGTGTTAAAGAGGCGTCTTGTGATGTTGGCTGTCAGTTGAGGGCAGCTCTTCCCGGTGATTTAGGAAGCGAAACATGCCTCTCCGCCTCTGGGCGGAACACCCTGGCCTGGCCTTGTGGCTGCCGCGCATTGCGAGCTGCAGGTGTTCCGCAGGCTGCCAAGCCCGGAGCTAGCCCGCAGTTATGCTGTCAAAGTCATTTAAGCCTAATGCCTTGTGACAACTGTCTACCTGTAATGTGATAATGGGCTGAAAAGCTCTGCAAAATTGATAGGCTCTTCCCTCGCAGAAGGGAGATTTCCTCTGCGGAGAAGCCGCAAGAATACGCCGGTCGCCTCTCGTCACCCTTTCTGCAAAGGAGAAGTTGCTGTCATCAAGTTTAGAAGGGGGGACTGCAACCAAGTGTTGCGGTGCGGAAGGCTCCCATTCAGTGTAGCCAGCCATACCTTCTTCCTGGATATTCCATTCTCTTTCTCTCCTTTAGTATTCCGGTTTGCCCCCTCACAGCAGTCCAGGCCCAACCCAAGACATTTCGTTGCCTGAGGCAAAGGACAAGATGGTGTGAGTCCCACATGCAGAAGCAGTTGAGTGACTGGACGCTGAATCTTGTTACCAACTCTGGCAATGTGATAGGCACCAACCCAAGGCAGTGGGAGGCTTCAGGCTATTTTAGGGGTTTGAGGACAAACTGTGGGGCGCACTCTGTTTCACTCTGCCTAATGGAAGGGCTGGCAGTCATTCAACATCGTGTGCAGCCTACGTCTTTATTTTGTTCCAAATATCCAACCCTGAGAGGTGTGTGGTAGGCCTAGGCAACCCTTTGGGCCTTTCAGGTGTTGCTAGACTCCAGCTCCCATTGGTCATACTGGCTGGGAATGATGGGAGCTGGAGTCCGGCAACATCTAGAGGGCCACAAGTTTCCCATCCCTGGAATATGATATCTGAACACGGAAGTCACCATTTAGCCTTCAAGGCTAATAGTTGGCAATTGGCCAGTCCTCCGTGAATTGGCCTAATCATTTTTGTAAAAGCCACCTCAGATCTTTAGATGCCTCCAAAATGTCTTTTAGGCTGTTGCTTATCCTGATATTGAAGCCATTTATTTTGCTTTGGCTATTTGTTTACATAAAAGGGACGCGGGTGGCGCTGTGGGTAAAAGCCTCAGCTCCTAGGGCTTGCCGATCGAAAGGTCGCGGTTCGAATCCCCGCGGCGGGGTGCGCTCCCGTTGCTCGGTCCCAGCGCCTGCCAACCTAGCAGTTCGAAAGCACCCTCGGGTGCAAGTAGATAAACAGGGACCGCTTTCTAGCGGGAAGGTAAACGGCGTTTCCGTGTGCGGCTCTGGCTCGCCAGAGCAGCGATGTCACGCTGGCCACGTGACCCGGAAGTGTCTCCGGACAGCGCTGGCCCCCGGCCTATAGAGTGAGATGGGCGCACCAACCCCAGAGTCTGTCAAGACTGGCCCATACGGGCAGGGGTACCTTTACCTTTACCTTTATTTGTTTACATAGATCTCCTGGGTGACGAAGATACCTCAGGTCATTGAATGCCCATGCATACTTTGCCTGTTTCCCTTCCTCCCACCCTCTGTGTGACTCTGGGCACTGGCAACCCATGCTACGCCACTGGCTTGTGGATAAAGAGCATGACCTGCCTTGATTTTTTTTTTTAATCTTATACTTTTGCAAATATTGGAGTATGTCAAGACCTCACCTCTTCTTTCCCAGTGGCACTGTTTTGGCCCCACTGACACTCCCCACCTGAGTTCACCATTAGAAGAGGCGACGACAACATCACAGGATTGTCTGAACGTAGCGTTGACATTTTTGTATCCAAACGAAGGAGCGTCTCCACCCCCATTGTTCTACCCGGACACTGAGGTCCAGCGCCGAGGGCCTTCTGGTGGTTCCCTCACTGTGAGAAGCCAAGTTACAGGGAACCAGGCAGAGGGCCTTCTCAGTAGTGGCACCCGCCCTGTGGAACGCCCTCCCACTAGATGTCAAAGAAAACAACAACTACCAGACTTTTAGAAGACATCTGAAGGCAGCCCTGTTTAGGGAAGCTTTTAATTTTCGATGTATTACAGTATTTCAATATTTTGTTGGAAGCCACCCATAGTGGCTGGGGAAGCCCAGCCAGATGGGTTGGGTATAAATAATATATTATTATTATTATTATTATTATTATTATTATTATTATTATTATTA
>JAXCMG010000094.1:1131596-1181344 GCA_034642415.1 Podarcis siculus | reverse complement strand
TATTATTATTATTATTATTATTATTATTATTATTATTATTATTATTATTATTAACAACCCAGTCCTTTGCATTGTCCCCCAGGGAGTAAGCCTGTCAAGCTCAACAGGGCTTACTTCTGAGTAAATATGCACAGGATCTGGCTGTGTAGTTCAATCGGCTGAAGTTGCCAGGTTTCCAAAGAACAATTTCTCTACAGATCTCAGGTAAGTGTTTAGCTCCTGGATTCAAGCTGTAGAAGTCCTGTCCGCTTTCAGCTTGCTGCATATGCGATCCAGAATTGAGGATCTGATCAGGTGGAACAGGTAGGAAATGGATGGACATGGAATGAACAGGGGAGGAACATTAAATCAGCGCGGTGTAGCCACCCCAAGAGGATTTTATAGAATGTTCTACACAGGCTTGGATCCAGGTGTAGTTGGGCTTAGAACAGACCTGTTGAGATCAGTGGGACGTAAGTCAGTCATCACTCAATAAAGCCCACCTGAGTTCCATCAGTCTCCCTTGAACATGACTAAGCCTGGATCCAGCCCATAGTCAATGTTGTGGATGAAAAGTTCTTTCAGATGCTGAAAGGACACATTCCTGTACTGTACAGGCTGGTTCTGGGATGTCTGACAACTCCCAATTCTAACCTCAGCAGTAGCTTTGACCCACATGCTGCTCCCTGTCACATCTGTGGACTTATCTTGCTCCTTAAAAAGGCCATTAACTCTGGGTAAATGATCCCTAGGCTGTTTTTAGAATAATTAAAACCAAAAGGCCAATAGTTACTATCAGCTGTCTATCAGCAAAACTTGTGTCTCCAAAATGTGGGTTCAATTTCTCGTTGTTAAAAAGCAGAAAGCCATATGGGGGACATTATCACGCATCTTTGTGAAATTAGCAGAACTATTTGAAAAACCCTGGCCTGTCTCTATGGAGCAGCGGCCCTCCCCTCCCCTCCCAACGCCCCCCTCCCCTTCCTTCTATCTTCCCCCGGGACTATCAGGTGAAAGTACTTGCAGACATAAGTGCTGAGGTGGCTGTAAGTTGGCCGCCTTAAAGTTTGAACGCTAGAGATTACATGGAGAAAGCTGGACTCCTCCTTGGAAGCGGTTGGCTAGCTCATAGAGAGATGGGACGGAACTCCATTTCCCTTTCATGTACATATGCTGATCCCCGAACTTTTAGGTCATGCAGCCTCAGCCTCTCAAACAATTATTTGGTCTATGAAGGAACATAGAAAGCTGCCTTCTGCTGAATCGCACCATTGGTCTCAGCATTGCCTGCACTGGGGGGAAAGGGAGATAGGTAGGCGTGGAGGCGGTGAAGGTGGGAGCAGCGGCCACAGATGAAAGAAACTATCATGAATCAAGAAAAACTAGCTAAGCTGCAAGCTCAAGTGCACATCAGTGGGAAGGGTACTGCCTGTAGAAAGAAGGTGGTTCACAGAACAGCAACAGCAGATGACAAGAAGCTTCGTTGTTGACTCTTCGTGACCCTATGGACCAGAGCACGCCAGGCACTTCTGTCTTCCATTGCCTCCTGCAGTTTGGTCGGACTCATGTTTGTAGCTTCGAGAACACTATCCAACCATCTCGTCCTCTGCCGTCCCCTTCTCCTTGTGCCCTCCATCTTTCCCAACATCAGGGTCTTTTCCAGGGATTCTTCTCTTCTCATGAGGTGGCCAAAGTATTGGAGACTTTGAGAGGAGAGTGAGGGCAACCATAGAGAAAGCAGTTCAGAGAGAGAGGAGGAGGTGGAGGCGCGGGCAGGTGTTCCAAGGGCTAACCACAGAGGGGGAAAGCGGAGGAAGGACCGCAAGCGCTTCTCCCATAGATTTGTAGGGGTAGACTAGCATAGATGGTCTGATCTGCGGGTTTACTTCGGGCGCTATTCCCCCCCCTTCCTCCTGCCCCGCCTGATGGAACTGAGAGCTGCAGATGGAGCACGAGAGAAAAGATACAGAACTGCAGCAGCATCTTCGTATCTTGGACTTTGTTTTGCGCGAAAAGTGGTTGCTGCCTATAGTTAATTAATTGCAGTGTTTCATCAGTTGGTGTCTTGAGCAGCAACCTCTGGAAACAAGGGGCTAAAAACTGGCACTGCTCTCCAAAATTATCTGGTCCCTTTTAACTTCGTATTTCAGCTGGTTGACTAAAAACCTTTATTTTGGCTGCTGATCCCTTATTTTCAAGGCTGCTCGTCCCTTATTTTCAAATCTGTAAGTTGACAGCTATGTGTTAGGGGGAAGGGGGGAAACTTAGGATTCTTCTTTAGGGGCTCCATATCACATCTTCTTTCTCAGAGACGATGTTTAGAAATTCTGAGAGAGGGCGGACTTCTTGGACATTGCCTCCATCACATGAAGAATGCTTAAAGGGATATGCTATAGGAGAGGAGCTGGGGCTTTAGGGAGAGGGTGGAGAATGGGTGCTTCTTAGCTCCATCTTCTCCAGAGTCCCTTTCACTCTTCAGGAATTGCAGGATGGGGAAATATCTGAATAGACCGTGTGTTTGGAGCTTATTATCAGAAACTAAGGGTGGGCTTGAGGGAAAAGGAAGATGGTCATTCATGCTTCTTAGGGGATTTTTGGAAAGAAACCAGTATACCTATGTAATTTTTTTTTACCCATTTATAATCCTAAAGCAGATAATTTTGTGTGTGCACACAACAACAAGGACAACAACCTTTTTTCAGTGACCCACGATTTGGTAATCTCTCATTTGGAATACTGTAACTCGTTGTACATGGGTACATTGTAAAGGTAAAGGGACCCCTGACCATGAGGTCCAGTCATGGCCGACTCTGGGGTTGCGGCGCTCATCTCGCTTTAATGGCCGAAGGAGCCGGCATACAGCTTCCGGGTCATGTGGCCAGCATGCCTAAGCCGCTTCTGGTGAACAAGAGCAGCGCACGGAAACACTATTTACTTTCCCGCCGGAGCGGTACCTATTTATCTACTTGCACTTTGACGTGCTTTTGAACTGCTAGGTTGGCAGGAGCAGGGACCGAGCAACGGGAGCTCACCCCGTCGCAGGGATTTGAACCTCCGACCTTCTGATTGGCAAGTCCTAGGCTCTGTGGTTTAACCCACAGCGCCACCCGCATCCCCTTTTTTTTTGTACTACCTTCAAAAATGGTCCACAAAATTCAGTTGGCCTTTGAATAGGGTGCAAGCTTTGCTAACTAGGATTGGACTTTATGAACATATTTCAGCAGTATTTTGTCACCTTTACTGGTTCTCAGTCTCTTCCTCAGCTGCATGCTGTCTATAAGGCCTATAAGGCCCTTCAGTTTCAGATGTTGGTATTTTAAAGATTACCTCTTCCCACATATTCCCGACCAAACCTTAAGATCATCAGAGGCCTTTCTTAGAGTCTTCCTGCCCAGCAAGCTGGATGTGGGTGGGTGGCGATGACTGAAAGGGCCTTTACAGTGCTGGCACCTGAGGTGTAGAATGCCTTCCCTAGAGAGGCCCACCTAGTACCTACATTGATGCATTTTAATGATGCCGGGCAGCAATCTATTACTTCCTCAAGCCATCTAAATCATTAGCATTGTTTTAGCTCTGTGGGACACGGGTGGCGCTGTGGGTTAAACCACAGAGCCTAGGACTTGCCGATCCAAAGGTAGGTGGTTCGAATCCCTGCGACTGGGTGAGCTCCCGTTGCTCGGTCCCTGCTCCTGCCAACCTAGCAGTTCGAAAGCACATCAAAGTGCAAGTAGATAAATAGGTACCGCTCCGGCAGGAAATTAAATGGCTTTTCCGTGCGCTGCTCTGGTTCGCCAGAAGCAACTTAGTCATGCTGGCCACATGACCCGGAAGCTGTACGCCGGCTCCCTCGGCCAATAAAGCGAGATGAGCACCGCAACCCCAGAGTTGGTCACGACTGGACCTCATGGTCAGGGGTCCCTTTACCTTTACCTTTAGCTCTGTAGATTTTGTTTACTTTTATCTTATTTGTTATTGTTTTAATACTATGGGGTACAGTCATACCTCATGTTGTGTTAGGTTCATGTTGCGTCTTTTCGGCTTGTGAATGCGGCAAACCCAGAAGTGTATACTTCCGGGTTTCACCGTGTGTGCATGCGCAGAAGCGTTCTGCGCACTTCGCACATGCGCAGAAGCGCTGCTCTAGTTGCGGACTTTTCAGGGTGCGAACGGCACCCCAGAATGGATCATGTCCGCAACTAGAGGTACCACTGTATTGGGAATTTAAATTTGTTATTTTCCCCCTTCTGGCTGTGAGCCCTACAAGTAACATTTTGTTATAGTTGTTTATGTTTTGTACATAAATGCACCATTATTATTAAATAATAAGAATAAGAATAACAAAAATAATCTTCTTCTTTGGCGATCACTCGTAGCCGAGTAGGATTGTATTCCATGAACATGGTTTTAACAGTGAGTCCGTAAGTGACTGTGGAGGCCAATTCTGGATCCACACGTCCTACCACAGTGGGGACATAAGTTTCCGGGCAGGATCACGGTGAAGGTTTGCTAAGTGTGCCTTCCTTTTAGCACGTTTCTCCCTTACGTCCTGAGTTTGAGCGTCTTCAGAGTCCATGACACCTTTGGGAAAGGCTGTTCTCCTACTGGAGCGCTCGTAGGCCAGTGTTTCCCAGTTGTCGGTGTGAAGCAATGATTCTTCAACATCAACTTTGTTGGACTGGTCATGTTGGGTGGATGCCTGATTACCGTCTTCCAAAGCAATTACTCTGCTCCAAACTTAAAAATGCCGGTGGTCAACAAAAGAGGTTTAAAGACTCTCTCAAGGCAAATCTAAACAACAACAACAGCAGCAGCAACAACAACAATAATGTAGTAATAATAAGAGCTGCATCAAGGGACCTCACAAGCCAGGTTTGAATTATCTGCTCACCTGGGTGGGCGTCTGTTGCTGCATGGTGTAGTCGCTCTGGGTCCAGGAAGGCTGCCATGTTCTGGCGTGACTGGGGAGGGGGTGACTGGTCCTGCCCACCTCCAGTTGCGTTGGCAACCTCCCTTTGTCGTTCACCCGCAGCATCCAGTCAGTAATTGGCTGGCATGAGATTGTCAGGTGATGTAAAGCATTGAGTTGACTCAGTAGATGAAACAAAAGTGTATAAATCTGCTTTTCAAGTAAAAGTGAACAACAGCAACATGAACAACATGAAGATTTGACTGACAGAGCTGATTCAGCAAATGTAAAACCACAGAGCAGTCAACCCTGCATTTACAGCCCCCGTGAGGTTTCTAACGCAGCCAGCTCTGTCCCCAACTATAAATGATCCTCCCACTGTTGGTTTCTGGCTTGTTTAAATTTGTCCATTTCCTTTGTTTGAATCTCATAATATGATGACCTTTCACACTTAGCGATTCGTTTAACTGCAGCGCAAATATACTTTCTCTGAAGGTGTTCATAGTCTGGGGCTCAAGTTTTTATTGCTGTTCCAAGCCTAGTTTTTCTTTCTCTCCTTTGTTTGATAGATTTAAAAGTGGGGGAATCTCTGCTCAAATCTCAAAGACACCTTCCTTTGAAATAAAGCTGAGCTTTATGCAAAGGAGATCTGAGCTCATATTCCAATTAGTTCTTTCAGATCACTAAATATGGACCTCTTCCCCATCCCACCACCAAATATCTTTCAAACCTGAAATGCTGATAATCTGCCCTTGTGCATTTTGGATTCCCTAAGATATGTACGGGGGATGCGGGTGGCGCTGTGGGTTAAACCACAGAGCCTAGGACTTGCCGATCAGAAGGTCGGCGGTTCGAATCCCCATGACGGGGTGAGCTCCCGTTGCTCAGTCCCTGCTCCTGCCAACCTAGCAGTTTGAAAGCATGTAAAAAATGCAAGTAGATAAATAGGTACCACTCCGGCGGGAAGGTAAATGGCGTTTCCGTGCGCTGCTCTGGTTCGCCAGAAGCGGCTTACTCATGCTGGCCACATGACCCGGAAGCTGTACGCCGGCTCCCTCGGCCTATAGAGCAAGATGAGCGCCGCAACCCCAGAGTCGGTCACGAGTGGACCTAATGGTCAGGGGGCCCTTTACCTTTAAAATATGTACATGCCCTGGACACTTCCACAAGCCTGTGTAAACATTAGGTTTGCGAGGAGAAATTCATTTGGTCCATAATTTAATGCAAAGTGACTTAATTCCTATCTCCTGAACCACTATACAAACTGAAACATAGTGATCCTCTGGGGGAAAAAACGTGTTTCCCAAAATTTTACAACGCAGATCTCCAACCAAAACATGTATGCAAAATAGCATATATTAGGGGAAATGTATTTGCCCCCAAAAGCTTCAGTTTAGTGAAAACAACAGACCCAAATGTGTTGTTTTAGAGGAAATTGCTCGTAAAATGTGCATATTAGGCAAAATTAGATGCAAAAATAGATATAGTAGGAGAGATCCAAATGAACCTTCATACGTTTTTTTGAAAAATTGTATACTGATCCAGAAAAGGGGAGGGGACTGAATTTAAGACTGAAAAACAATGAGAAACCAAAATGGTTTGTGCCATGCCATTTGCTGCCTTGACCCTTGTGCTTTGGTGAAAGGATCTATTATGCCACTCACTGCATTTTACACGTAGAGAGCCATCTGATTAATAGTCACAGAAATCTCCAGATTCAAGGGCCTCTCACAACCTTACTCAATAGCACTGCCTATGTGTTGTCCTATCCTATAGGGACGCGGGTGGCCCTGTGGTCTAAACCACTGAGCCTCTTGGGCTTGCCGATCAGAAGAACAACAGCTCGAATCCCCGCAACAGAGTGAGCTCCCGTTGCTCTGTCCCAGCTCCTGCCAACCTAGCAATTCGAAAGCACACAAGTGCAAGTAGATAAATAGGTACTGCTGTGGTGGGAAGGTAAACAGCGTTTCCATGCGCTCTGGTTTCCTTCACAGTGCCAGAAGCGGTTTAGTCCTGCTTGCCACATGACGCAGAAAGCTGTCTGTGGACAAACGCTGGCTCCCTCGGCCTGAAAGTGAGATGAGTGCCTCACCCCATAGTCACCTTTGACTAGACTTAACCATCCAGGGGTCCTTTACGTCTCCTATACCCACAAGCATGCAAGATAAGCCGCACTGATTCTACGGGCACCTATTCTCAACTACTTGTGGCATAGGATTGCAGGAATACAATGCAAATTGCATGCACGCTTACTGAAAAGTCCTGCTCCTTCCATGTACGTTTGCCCAGAATTACAATTTCAATTTATTTTGGAATAAAACACGGTGACATTTTAAAATTGTGATCAGTGCACCCGTCGATTAATTGCACCCCAACTGATGCTTTTAGATTAAGTCCACCTTTGTCTCGGTTATTTTAAAAAAACAGGAAAGGAATATGGGGTTTGCTTCTTAGTCCTTGCAAAACAGGAATGCCGTGGAAATGTCTAGGCTGTGAAATAGTTAATAGCGTCCTGTACAGTCTTGTCCTTGGGCTATTAATGTGGCAAGGAAATCAGTTGGGCAAATTGCCCAGGGTGCTATTGCTAAAGACCTATAATTAACATGTGACCACTCCTGCACCACATAGCAGTGGGTAATAAGAATGTGATGATACTCATCTATTTTCAGATGATTCATTCCCTTTATCCTGCAAGTTTATAAAAGGGGGGCAGGGAGGGGGCTCCTTCAATTAAAGCTCTCAATTATTCTCTGTCTCCAGCAAACATGCGCTGGCAGATATCGTTCCATCTTCAGAGATACAGGCATGTCAGCATGCGACGAGAGTTTTCTGTTGCTTTCAGGAGTCAGGAGTCGCTTCTTGCAATTCCTCCAAACTCTTCTGCCCCTTCTGCCCCTTCCACTGGCACAAAGTGGCCTCTTCCCATAATATCACTTGATCCTGGCAGGAGCAAAGAAAAATCAGCGGGGTTGTCTACTTCCTTGTTTTCACAGAAAACATATCTGGTAGACCCAACAGTCATGAGCTACTATAAAAGTAGCTGCTTAGACATTTTCTGCATTGGAAAGAGGTTTTTCACTCACTCCCAGGATTCTCTCGGGCACGGCTAGGGAATCTGTGGCCCTCCATATATTATTATTATTATTATTATTATTATTATTATTATTATTATTATTATTAGTTTTGAACTGCATTTAACGTAAATCCCAAAGTGATTTGAAAGCGTCAAAACATATAATGATAGGCTTAAAAACAAGTACCGGAAGCAGAGACCTTCAGTTTTAATTGTTTAAATTCAGCCAGCTGGAAAAATTAGTTGTGCAAAGAAAATGTGAATTTCTCTGAATAAACACATTTTCATATGGAGTTTTGACTGACGTATACATATTTGTGAGCAATTTCCTCGAATACAACATTTTTCTTGTATATTATTTTCAACGAATATGTTCGTGTTCATGCACACTTTCCCCCAACGCATGTAGTTTCAAAAAACAAATATTTTATTACATATAACATTACTAAAATTTAAGAGATGCAGAAATGAATAATGGGCTGCCTGTTTGACACTGTATAGTCTGCAACTTAAGAAAGGAAATGATGCGGTTCTGAGAAATGGCTATTGCAGAGGAGAAAAAAACAATGTGACAAATAATAAGTTCATGATTCTGGAGAAGTGGAATGGAGGACAGTCAAATCCAGATAAAATCATAATTTGCAGGGACCTGGTGGCCATAAATCTGTCTTTTGACATAAGTCATGAGCAACCACCATGTAACTTCATCATCCATAGTTTTGGTTTTACGCCTGGAAACTTGTAAATAAGAATACCAATAGCAATATATTGCTTATTGAAATAATAATGATCCTAGTGTATCAGTGGTGGATTTATACCAAACTGTCTGTACAAAGAAATATATTAAAAAATAAAAACATTTTCTAGTAGCACCTTAAAGGTAAAGGTAAAGGGACACCTGACCCTTAGGTCCAGTCGTGACCAATTCTGGGGTTGCGGTGCTCATCTCGCTTTATTGGCTGAGGGAGCCGGCGTACAGCTTCCAGGTCATGTGGCCAGTATGACTAAGCCGTTTCTAGCGAATCAGAGCAGCGCACAGAAATGCCGTTCCCGCCGGAGAGGTACCTATTTATCTACTTTCACTTTGACGTGCCTTCGAACTGCTAGGTTGGCAGGAGCTGGGACCGAGCATCGGGAGCTCACCCTGTCACAGGGATTCGAACCACCGTTGTACTGATCGGCAAGTCCTAGGCTCTGTGGTTTAACCCACAGCGCCACTCGCATCCCTTAATAACAACAATAATTTATTGCTTATACCCCGCTCATGTGGCTGGGCCTCCCCAGTTTGATCTTCTTTGTCACACTCAGCTAATGTAGTTCATGGACCCCACAATCCAATGCAATGTTGTTCTTCAATGGATGGTTAAAATAATACATGGTATCTTAATAATAGATGACTGCAGTGCCGGATTTACGTATAAGCTAAATAAGCTATAGCTTAGGGCCCCACTCTCTTGGCCCCCCCCCCAAAAAAAATTAAAGGAAAAACACACTTGGATGTACATTTCCAAAGTATAATCTAAAAAAGCAAATTATGATTTTATCTGGATTTGACTGTCCTCCAGGACATATTACATACAGCAACAGTGTTCAGTGTTGTGTAGGCTCCTATGATGTAAGTAATGGGCCCCGCCTGCTAGCCTGCCCCCTAAAATATCACTGGTTTGCTCGTTTCTATATACAATGGTACCTTGGTTCTCAAACTTAATCCATTCTGGAAGTCCGTTCCAAAACCAAAGCGTTCCAAAACCAAGGCACGCTTTCCCATAGAAAGTAATGCAAAACGGATTAATCCGTTCCAGACTTTTAAAAACAACGCCTAAAACAGCAATTTAACATGAATTTTACTATCTAACGAGACCACTGATCCATAAAATGAAAGCAATAATCAATGTGCCATACTATAAAATAAATAAAACAGTATTGTAGATGATAATTTATTTATTTTATTTTTAATCTTACCTGCACTGATGATACTTATTGTTTGGATGGGGGGCTTTTATCCATATAAATGGCCCCATTACCTTCAGTAGCCTAGGGCCTCATCAAACCTAAATTCGGCCCTGGATGAGTGACAAGCTGTCTCTCTTACAAGGAAGCAGCATTTTGTTTTGGAAGATACACTATTGAGGGGACAGGAACAGAGGAAAATGTCAACATTGACTCCTTGGCTGTGTCCAAACCGTAGCTTATTTGAAGCATAGACTATGAACCTATTGCTTGTGCCCATAACCATTTTACTGCATCAGTTTCCATGAGTTTATATAATCCATGAGGTTATATTTTGTGGGACTGTCTGTCCATCTTTTCCTTTGATGGGCATCCTTTCTTTTCAACAATTAGGGACTGTGCCTCAAAATTAAGTTTTATTTTTGCAGTGCAACAGCATGTCAAAATATTTCACAAAATGAAGTAATAAAAGAATCCTGGAAACAGATATGTCAAAATGAAAAAAAAAAAATCCACATTTTTAACTTAATGAGCTGATGAAATGTGTCAAAACAATGATTTGTGCATACCATCAAAATCACACTTTTACTTTTGAGAGAAATCTAAAAGTTTTGACAAAATTTCATTTTTGACAAGACACTTTTTTCCCAAGAGAGAAACAAAGGATGATATAGGAAGCAGAATATATATTTTCCTTGTGAAGTTAACCATGCAGTCAGTATCTGCATTATTAGTATTTTTTTTTAATATTAAAAAAAATCATGGTCGGATGAGATGGTGCTGTAACTTGGGCAGACCACTGCTGTAAGAAGAGCTGCTAACCTTTCCATTATTTTAAAGGGTTAACCAAAATAAGAATCCATTTTTTAAAAATCAAGAAGTCACATATTATATAATGAACATATCATGAACATATCTAGCAGACAGAACAGTCATGAGCTACTATAAAAGTAACTACTTATATGGAGTCTGGGGAACTGGAAGGTTGACTGGATAATTACGTGTGAGGTGACAGAAAAGAGAGTCTTTAGCAAGGTGTTCTGGGAAGAAGAAGGGGAAAGAAAAGACTGGGATCCATATTGGGCAGGCTGGCTGAAGGTTGGCTGGGAGAGATGCCTTGGACTCCAGGGCTGCAGGGCTGCACTGCTGTGGGGTACAAACCACGGTCTTAAAATGACCGTGCTGTAGGATCTGGACTACCTCCATGCAGACTGAAGGTGTTAATAGGTGAATAAACCACATTTCTTAAAGCTACAGCCTGACTCCACCATGTCACAATTCTTGGCAGAGAGCGGAGGAGGCACCCAACTTTTGTACCAGTACTAAGGGCCCCTACTGAACCCCTGTATGTGGCTGTTGTGGACTTAGCAGTGGCATTTGGTTTAGTTGACAGAAGCTGCTTATGGTGTAAGTGTGTTCTGGTCCCGTGGGTTTCCGTGAGGCGAGGTCTGAGTCCAGTCCGAGGTCAAGGGAGCAGTATTGAGGCCGTCCGTCAAAGCTGAAGCTGGGTCTAAGGCAGGGAGCCAGGTGAGGTCAGGACAGGGTGCAGGCAGGAACTGGCTACCAACAACATTGCTCCCGCAACTTGGGACTGGGGATGGCTGGCTTTTATCTGCCCCAAGGCATAGGGTGGCCCCAGTCCACAGGTGACTCGTCTCTCCTGACCTGGAGGCGAGCACTCCTCCTGCAGGAACTTAGTTCCCTCCGCCTCTCTGCCCTGAGCCTCTGCAGCTCAGGAGAGGCTGGAGGGTTACTGGACCCAGAGGCAACCTCAGCTTCCCCTGACGGGGCTGAGAGTGGAGCACCTGCAGGCAATGGGTCCTCCATCACCTCAAGAGCCAGAGCAGACTCAGCTGATGCCTGCACCTGAGGATCCAGCACAGGTGAGGTCACTTCAGGCTCAAGCCCCAGCCCTGGCTCAGCTGGTTCTGGAGGCGGGGACTCCTGTGCAGGCTGGGATTCCTCAGGTTCAGCCTCAGAGTCTGAATCCCAGGCCATCACAAAGTGAGGTAATGCTAGCAAAGACAAACACCTTTCATTTCTGTTCCAGGAGCTTCGCACCAATACTCTTGCTAAAATCAGAGTGGGGATTTCACACTTTTTGACTAATGGGATTTCAATAAACAAGAGTGTGTTCCACCCCCATTGTTCAGCCTGGACACTGAGGTCCAGCTCCGAGGGCCTTCTGGTGGTTCCCTCCCTGCGAGAAATGAGGTTGCAGAAAACAAGGCAGAGGGCCTTCTCGGTAGTGGCGCCCACCCTGTGGAACGCCCTCCCATCAGATGTCAAGGAAATAAGCAACTATCTGACTTTTAGAAGACAGCTGAAGGCAGCCCCGTTTAGAGAAGTTTTTAATGTTTGATGTTTTATCATGTTTTTAATATTTTGTTGGGAGCCGCCCAGAGTGGCTGGGGAAACCCAGCCAGATGGGTGGGGTATAAATAATAAATTATTATTATCATTATCCAGCTCTTCACCCTTTTCCTCAAGGATTTCATTCCAAGGCTGCCAAGCTGAGATTTCCTTCCCCTTTCCATTGGACCCTTTAAGACTTTTAGGGAGAAATCTGACATTGTGCTCAGGTGATTGGTCCATCATTGCAAACATTTCAGCTTGTCAGACGCCCCACTCCTTGCACAGAGCTTCTGCTGAGGAACTCTTCTTGCCCCTATTCTTTAATACACTGATGATATGGTTCTTCTGTGTCTTGCAAGTATCGGTCTAAAAAGGTTATTGTATATAGACTTGGCCAATAGTCTAAAGAGCAGAACCTAAAAACTAATTACTCATATTTCCATGCTTATGGTTTCTGGAAAGAGACATCAGACATCATCTGATGGTGAGCAGATGAACAACTGATTGACCAATGTGAATGAATTCAACATGAACGAATTTATGTTAAAGACAAACTTTTCTTGAAAGACTCATGCTCTCTCCTTCTAGAACCTTGGAATCCATCTTAAAATCGCATTTTCACAAAAGGCGGCTTTCTCATGGAAACAGTTTTAAAGTGAGATCAATTAAGCAAGATAGGGGCTCAGATGTTGTATGAGGCAGAAACATGAGAGCTGGGAAGATTTTCAAACTGTGAAATTGGAATCTCTACAGAATACTTATCTGAAAAACTTGCTAGTTCTCTCCCTCCACCCCCAACTCCTAGAGTGCTCCAACAGTTGGGTCTCCTTCAGTTGGGGCCTTAGTCCATAATGCTCTAATTATGCACTTTTAAAAACTGGAAAACTTCTCAAGATAGATATCTTTTTTAAATTTTGTTACCTCAACTTACAGAATGGCAATGGGTGGGTTTCCAGAAAGCACAGTGTCCGATAGAGCAATCCTTATAAGTTCAAAGTTTTCCAGGTGGTTTGGGACTGTATAAAACTACAGTGGTACCTCGGGTTAAGTACTTAATCCGTTCCGGAGGTCCTTACTTAACCTGAAACTGTTCTTAACCTGAAGCACCACTTTAGCTAACGGGGCCTCCCGCTGCTGCCGCAATGCCGCCGGAGCCCAGTTTCTGTTCTTATCCTGAAGCAAAGTTCTTAACCTGAAGCACTATTTCTGGCTTAGTGGAGTGTGTAACCTGAAGTGTCTGTAACCTGAAGCATATGTAACCTGAGGTACCACTGTATTGTGAATCTGGCTTTTCCTAAGCTCAGGCAAGGCTTCACGGCTCTCTGTTTTTGCTCTATCCCATCGGCCATGATTGATGGCCGATATCATCGGACTCCTTTGGCCCAGAAAGGATGTCTTTGTTGAGCCGCTGAGATAGAAGGTTTTCCACATTACATCTTGTCTTGCCCTTTGTACTTGGAACTCTGCTTTAAGTTTCTGGATACTGTTTTATTGGGATTAGACTAAGAAAAACATCCCAGGAAAGAGATACTATCTATTGTCAGATGCTGGCTTTTTAAATGACTTATAGGCTATCTCCTTTTGCAGTGGGGGATGGCGAGATTTGCACACAAGGGCCTTCAGAGATAGCTGTAACAGGCCAATGTGTTGCACCGATGTGATGATAATTTTATTTTATTTTATTCCTGCTTAATCCGTTGCTTTTAATGCTTGTTTTATTTATCTCTTGTTGCAATGCATTAAAAAGTATCCATGATTCTGGCTTTTATTTATAAGCATGTGCATATTCATTTGCCACCTAACATTTTTTTTTTTTTTTGGCAATGGCTGTTGGCCGCAAGGAAGGAAAGTTTGACCTGGCCTGACTTTCCTCTAACTGCACCTCCTCTTTACACCCTCTAGTTCCTCCCATTAATGGGCAGTTTTTGCACATCATGGACCCTAAAGTGCCAACAGACCTGACCAGTAATAAATCAGCGGGGCTGAAAAGGCTCCCGCCTGATATATTTGCACTGCGCTTAGATAGAGGAGTCCTTGTTTGTGCCATATCTCCAAATGCTAGAATAACAGAAAGGGTCGTATTATTGTAAATGATGAATAATATTTGAAAATGTAAACCGATCTGTGCTTCTGCTGCTGCCCAGCACACTAGATCCCAGGGAGCCATCCAGACAGAACTCCCACTGAGAATCAACTCTGTGTTTGCAACGGCTGCGGTTGACTTGGACCGGTTCCGGATCAGCTGAGGCCAGACAGTGCACGGCGATGTCCCCGGAGACTCCTTTGTATGGCTGCTCCACATTCGCCTTGCTGCTCTTCAGCACGGTCTCATCTGGATCTTAGCTTTACGGAATGCCTGCAGAAGAATGGGTTAGCCCCACTGCTCTTCAGCTCCCCCATTTTAAAATCCCCACAAACTTCTGGGCGTCTTTCGGAGGCTTCCATCGAAGCCAGAATCGCAGAAGCAGTCTGTGTGCATCCTGCCTTCCGCCATCTCCCTTGGTTCAGATCCTGGGGCTGTGAGTCATTCCAATGTCTCTCGATCTTTCAGCGAGGTTGGTCACTCCGCCCTGAGACACGGCAAGACAAATTTGATGCTAAACACCAGAAGGCCCTGAAAGTGCTCTTTGGGGACTGGGAAAAGCTGAGCAAGTCAAAAGTTGAAATACTTGTGGTTGGGTTTTTCCCCTACTTAAGGATCTTTTTTTTATTATTGTTTGATACACCATTGCCCTCTTAATTCCCATCTCTCTGGCTTGGATTCATTATAGAATTAAAGGAAGTTATTAGGAACACCCCCCTACCCGCAAAAAGTGACGGTCTATTCCGAGCCCCCCTTTTATAAACAAGCAGCAGTGAACTAGGGGACTATAACCCAACTGTCTTCTGTCCCTGTGGCTCCATTTTTAGTACTGACTAGCCTATTTTCAGGAAATAACCCAAATATTTATATATGACTCTTCCCAGGTAGGGCAGTGTGAAAACAGTGCGTGAGCTGGCTGTGGAAAGAAAGAAAAATAGGCTTCTTCCTTCAGCTTTGCTTTCTGAGAATGAGATGTTGGAGGGTTTTTATTTTCCTTCTTTTTCTGGGCTTAGAAAGGAAAAGGGGAAGGAACAAAAAAAGAAAAGAAAAAGAAAAAAAGAAAAAGAAAAAGAAAGGCTGTTAGATGATCTGCAACAAGTGATCAAAAGAGCTCGTTTTCAAGTTTTTGGTCATGCCCCCTCTTTCGGATGTTTAAAATATCTAGGTCTTCCTCCCTGAGGCATGTTATAATTTAGTCCCATGTGAAAGTTGCTATATTCAAACCAAAAGGCCAACCCAAGTAGTCCTGGACCATTGGCCTATGTGGTTAACCTCCTATATAATAGAAGAGGACTTTCTTCTTCTCCCTTTGCAAAAAATAGGCTGTTGTGTGACTCACGGCGCAATGCATTTCCCAAACTCACTTGGTGAAATATGGTGGCTGGTCCAATACGATCATACCTAGCCAGGCCATGCTTCTGCCTCTCCCAGGGTCCCACATCAGAGGGCAAAGTCCTGGTTTTGGCCTTGGTTCAGATGGCAAGCAAAGAGTTGGGACGCGTAATGAAAGGGAACAATAACCCTATATTTCCTCTTCTTGAACAAACAGTGCCCTGACCACTTGGCTAAGACTGCCCATTCTGGACAGGGACTTTCTGGCTGCTTGGTCCTCTTAATCATCTCCCTTTAACCCTTAAGGGTCTGGTTCTAAGGATGTAGGGCCACGAGACTGGACGAATGAAACTTCCAAAGCAGACACACCTGATCTGTACTTCCTGGACTGGGTGTGGCTCTGCTTCGTTTTATTTACTATTTATTTAGAAGATTTGTGAACTACCTCATCAAAGAGCTCTCCAAGTGCTAGGCAAATGAAACACAGCTCACACGGACAACACAATTGAGTAACAGCTGTACATAAAGACACCAACGTTAAAAGAAAAAGAAAATCAGTAAACTTCAGGGGAGAATATGCCTGTATACCTGAAGGAATGTCCCATCGTTCAGCCTGGACACTGAGGTCCAGCTCCAAGGGCCTTCTGGCAGTTCCCTCACTGCGAGAAGTGAGGTTATAGGGAACCAGGCAAAGGGTCTTCACGGTAGTCGTGCCTGCCCTGTGGAACACCCTCCCGTCAGATGTCAAGGAAATAAACAACTGACTTTTAGAAGACATCTGAAGGCAGCCCTGTTTAGGGAAGTTTTTAATGTTTGATGTTTTATTGTGTTTTTAATATTCTGTTGGGAGCCTCCAAGAGTGGCTGTGGAAACCCAGCCAGATGGGTGGAGTATGAATAATAAATTATTATTATGATGATGAAGATGATGATGTCTGCCCCATGGACCCCAGCCAGCCATATTGTTTTTCTTCCATACAATGTCCCTGGTTCCCAGGGAGAAAAACATGGCTATCCCTGGAGTCCCTGGCTTGAGTCAATGCATGGCCAATATTCTGTGTTTGGCTTTATGGAGAACAAGTCATGCAGACCTGTTATTTAGATGCCGAATGATCTAATAATCTTCCAGAATAAAATCTCAGACGTACCGACGGCAGCCTGCAAATTCTGATGCAACACCTTGGTGGGCTTTAACTAATTCGGCAATGAAACAAACATGGAAGTTAATGTTCAAACATAAACATTTTACAGTGTAACTCAAAGTCCATTAAGTCCGTGCGGGATAGTAGTATCAGTTAATAGTGTCCTTGTCTGACCTTTGAGGAAGAGGAATCCTGTTTCAGAGAGTCTTATGGTATATCAAATGCCAAAGTCTCCTGCAATTTCCTGGGCTCCAGCAGTACTGCAGTACCCAGGAAGGGAATGAATAAATTGTTGTTTTTAGTTCTCTGTGCATTACTTATTTTTCTTTTTGACTCAGCAAGGCATATTGTCATCAGTGATTGAATTAATGGGAAGTGCCCTAATGCAAAAAAGCCTTTCCCCACCCCTCTCTGTTTTGTTTCATTCAATGCAGCAGGTTTTTAGCTCTTAAATCAGGGATGGCTAACCCTTTGTCCCTCCAGATGCAGTCAGACTCCAACTCCCATCAGCCCCAGGTGGCAGGATCCATGGGAAGGGATGATGGGAACTGTAGTTCAGCAAAACTTAGAGAGCCACGGTGGGCTACCTCTGCATTAAAAATGAAGGACTGTGTTACACTCAGATGTTTTACACACCCTTCAACATTTCTCTGATGAAAATAGGGATGTCCTATTTAATAATAATAATAATAATAATAATAATAATACCCCGCCCATCTGACTGGGTTGCCCCAGCCACTCGGGGCGGCTTCCAACATATAGTAAAACATTAAACATTAAAAAAACTTCCCTGTACAGGGCTGCCTTCAGATGTCTTCTAAAGGTTGTATAGTTACTTATCTCCTTGGCTGGGGGGGGGGGGTCACATAACTCCATACCCTCCAACATTTCTCCGATGAAAATAGAAAAATAAAATCAGTAAACTTCAGGGGAGAATATCCCTGTATACCTGAAAGAACGTCCCATCGTTCAGCCTGTTCAGTCCTACCATACACTCCAATATTTCTCCAATGAAAATCAGGACGTCCTAAGGAAAAGCGGGTCATTCCGGGATCAAATCAGAAACCAGGACAGCTTCTGAAAATCCGGGACTGTCCCTGGAAAATAGGGACACTTGGAAGGTTTGGAAGATAGCCCAGTCACTTTAAATAAGAAAATAAGAAAACGAGGAAAGCTACTCTGGGAAGGGGGCATTTGAGAGCTGAGAACTCACTTAACTCTGTCTCCTATACAGTGGTACTTCGGGTTATGAACTTAATCCATTCTGGAGGTCCGTTCTTAGACCAAAGCATTCTTAAATGGTGGTGTGCAATTTCCTTAATGAGGTCTCCCACCGCCGGTGTCCGGTTTCTGTTCGTCTTCCGGGGCAAAGTGCGCTAACCGGAACACCTACTTCCGGTTTAGCAGAGGTCAGTGTCTGAAGCGTTCATTAACAGGACCGTTCTTAGACCGAGGTACCACTGTATTTCGTCTGGAGGATGGAAATGAAGGGAGTGGCTTGCTTGAAGTGAAAAGTTACAGGACATACTTCCCAGCTCACATCCATAGCTACTACATCAACACTCGCTACCCCCACCCCATGTGATGAGTTGTAAATTGCTCTGTTGAGGTTTGGTGGGTTGGTGTCTGTGTTTACTTGGCGTAGGAGCCCACCACTGCACAGATGCCAATGAAGGTCCTTTATCTGCAGTAGAAGAAGAGTTTGAATTTGATATCCCGCTTTATCACTACCTGAAGGAGTCTCAAAGCGGCTAACATTCTCCTTTCCCTTCCTCCCCCACAACAAACACTCTGTGAGGTGAGTGGGGCTGAGAGACTTCAAGGGAGTATGACTAGCCCAAGGTCACCCAGCAGCTGCATGTGGAGGAGCGGAGACGTGAACCCGGTTCACCAGATTACGAGTCTACTGCTCTTAACCACTACACCACACTGGCTCAGTAGCAACAACCTCTTCCTCAGTAGGTTTTCCAAAGCCCAGCAGAGGACATTGGATCTTTTGGCACAGGGGAGGAGGGCTGGTTGAGGGTATGCGCTTCTTGCAGGACCATCTCTGCTCTCTGGTTTCTCTCCTGGTGGAGAAAAACACCATCCTTGGTTGCTCCATCTCTCCATGCATACATGTCCCCCTGCTGAGGCTGGTTCTAAACTAGCCTTCCCTTACCCTAGTGCTCTTCAGAGATTTTGGACCTCAGCTCCCTTAATCCCTGGCCATTGGCTGGGCTCCCTGCATGTTCTAATGGGCCTTGGAGTCCAGAACATCTGGAGATGGCCTCCAAGTTGAGGAAGTCTGTCCTAGGGAGAAGGGAAGAAGAAGTCACCATTTTAGACAGGGAAGAGGTGCATGCCTTCTCCGAGTCTTGTTGCATACAGAACTGAGCGCAGGCTTGTGGCAGCTTGAAAAGCGTGAGACCCAAGTGTGTCACAAGTCTGATCATTCTTCTCCAACATCTTCTTTAATTCTGTCCTCCTGTTCGTTCCCAGTTGTCTTTCCTCTGATCCACATCCAGCTTCTCAATACTTTCTCTCCATGGCTTCCTTTCTGGACTGCATCTTGTCCTTATAGTTCTCCCAAATCCCTCCCATTTGCCAGCATGCTTCTTGAAACATCCCAGATGAGACATCTCACCAGCGCAGAGCAGAACAGAGGCTATATTCCCACCGGGCATTGATTATGATGCTTCTGTGAACAGCCCCTGGTATGGCGATGACATTTTTGTGCTTCTGCTTCAAAATTAGAATTTTCCTACCCCTCCTTCCTTTCAGAAAATCTTCCTTCATGTTCAAATATATACAAGTTGAACAGGCGGGAAGCAAGCATGCAGTACAGAACATAGCTGTCAACGTTTCCCTTTTTTTAAAAGGAAATTCCCTTATTCCGAATAGGATTCCTCGCAAGAAAAGGGAAACATTGACAGCTATGGTACAGAACCAACTGTCACTGGAAGTACCCTCCCAGTTTGCATGCCATCCGAAGTTTTGGATGGGATATATATAATATATATAATAATTTATTATTTATACCCCACCCCTCTGGCTGGGTTTCCCCATCCACTCTGGGTGCCTCCCAACACAGTATTAAAAACACAATAAAACATCAAACATTAAAAACTTCCCTAAACAGGGCTGCCTTCAGATGTCTTCTAAAAGTTAGATAGTTGTTTGTTTCCTTGACATCTGGTGGGAGGGCGTTCCACAGGGCAGGTGTCACTACCGAGAAGGCCCTCTGCCTGGTTCCCTGTAACTTCACTTCTCGCAGTGAGGGAACTGCCAGAAGGCCCTTGGAGTTGGACCTCAGTATCCAGGCTGAACGATGGGGGTGGAGACGCTCCCTTGGGTATACTGGGCCGAGGCTGTTTAGGGCAGGGGTCAGCAAACTTTTTCAGCAGGAGACCGGTCCACTGTCCCTCAGACCTTGTGGGAGGCTGGACTATATTTTGAAAACAAATACAAAAATGAACGAATTCCTATGCCCCACAAATAACTCAGAGCTGCATTTTAAATAAAAGCACACATTCTACTCATGTAAAAACATGCTGATTCCCGGACCGTCCGTGGGCCAGATTTAGAAGGCGATTGGGCCGGATACGGCCCCCGGGCCTTAGTTTGCCTACCCATGGTTTAGAGCTTTAAAGGTCAGCACCAACACTTTGAATTGTGCTTGGAAATGTACAGGAGAAGACTCCATCAAGCAAGAAACAGAAGGACTGCTGTTTCTTGCAGCAATAGAAAACCTTACCAGCACTGCTTTAGTTAAGGGCTGTAGGGAAGGAATTTGTCACTTTGGTGTGTGCTTTGTACAGTGCTTGGTTCAAACTTGCTGCTGACGGCTAAACTTGTGTTGACCGGGATCCGGCACAAAGGATCCTGCTCCTCTTTGAAAACAGGTGCGAATTTTGTCTTTGTTTGGTGGCCTTAGGCAAGCCACTGTCTCCCAGCCTTAGTTTTCCATCTGCAGTATGGGGATAATAATGGTGCCAGTGTGGTATAGTGGTTAGAGTATGAACTGGAACCAAGGATACCCAGGTTCAAGTCCCAAAACAACCATGGGGTGACCTTGGGTTAGTCACGATCAGCTTAACCTACCCACTGGGGTAACATTTTGGGTTGGTGATGGTGTTGGGTACGTGTGGAGAAAACATTGTACACCAGTACCTCGAGGAAACAAATGAAAACTGATTTACCTTACAGCAGGGATAGTGAAATATACTCGTAGTCGAGAGTGGATTTCATGCTCTTTATTCAGCTCATAGTGGTGAGGAGGAATGGAATTTCCCCCAGAATGTCTGCTTTATATACATTATTTACACAATGGGCCCCACGTGATTGGCTAATTCCAGGATTCTCCTGTAGGCCAACCAGGTTGCGGATTCACTTCCACCTGGAACTGGATTGGGTGGCTCCTGTGGACCAATCAGACTGCTGCATGCTGAATCCTATTGTTCTAGGACCAATCAGACTGCTGCATTCTGAATCCTATTGTTCTAGGACCAATCAGACTGCTGCATTTTGGATCCTATTCAACTCAGTACATAACAGATACCCAATGTGGTGTGCTCCCGGAAGTTAATAAACCACAACTCCCATCATTGGCCATGACCATTGGCCATGATGTCCGGGTCTGATGGGAATTGGAGTCCAACATTTCCATGCAAAGGGGATCGTGTGTGTTTAGAGTGATTATAGCACTTAAGGAATTCTGAATCTCAACATTTTCATTGCTTGCAATGGAACAGGACTGCAACCAAAGAGAGCAACAGCTATATTTTTCTTTCTGTCTGATGTCCACACACACACACACTTCTGCCTAGGATAAATGGATGCCATTTGGGGTGGGGATGTTTCTGTAAGCAAGCAGTGCAGTGTGACCGTTCTGTAGTACAGACATCTTCAGAAATCCAGTACCGAGGAAAGTCTGTGGAGTGCTTGGGTCAACTAAGGGCAGTAGGAGAGGGATAAGACCTGTAATGTTTGCAGAGAGGAACTGATTTGGAGGGAGGGGAACATCCTTGGTGTGGCTCCCCCTCCCCTCTCCAGATCCAAAGGATAACAGCAGCAATGCAATCTTCCTGAGCGTCAGTCAGTAGGGAAAATCGGATGCACGCACGAACATCTGCTCCCAACCCCTTGAAAAGTAACCACGCAGCAGCGTGGGAGAAACATCTGTGCAGTGCAAAGTCAGCGTCAACTCCTGCAATTCAGGCAGGTTGAGTGAAGACAAAGGACAGCTTTGAAAACACCGGCGGTGTGATGGCCTGGGATTCGGACTCGGAGGCTGAACCTGAGGGATCCCAGCCTGCACAGGATTCTCCCTCCTCCAGAAGCAGCTGAGCCGGGGCTGGGGAATGAGCCTGAAGGGTCCTCACCTGTGCTGGATCCTCAGGTGCAGGCACCAGCTGAGTCTGCTCTGGCTCCTGAGGTATGGAGAACCCATTGCCTGCAGGTGCTCCTCTCCCAGCCCTGTCAGGGGAAGCTGAGGTTGCCTCCGGGTCCGGTAACCCTCCAGCCTCTCCTGAGCTGCAGAGGCTCAGGGCAGAGAGGCGGAGGGAACTAAGTTCCCGCAGGAGGAGGGTTCGCCTCCAGGCCAGGAGAGGCGAGTCACCAGAGGATCGCAGCCGCCCTATGCCTCGGGGCAGATAAAAGCCGGCCAGCTCCAGACCCAAGTTGCAGGAGCAACATTGTTGGTTGCTAGTTCCTGCCTGAACCCTGTCCTGCTTTCCTGCCTGAGCTCCTGACCTGCCCTGGCTCCCTGCTTGCAAGCCTGTTCCTGGCTTCACCCGGCTCCCTGCCCTGCACCCAGCTTCAGCTACTACAGACTGCCTCCACATTGCACCTATGACCACGGACCAGACTTGGACCTTGCCTCTCGGATAACCCACGGGACCACCACAGGCGGGGTGACTTCCTTTCGCCAATGCATGGGCAGCAGGCAGCCATAGCTTTGAGGCTAAGATGTCCACGGATATCTCATGGGTAGGGTCCAAAAGTTGCCACCCGCTCCTGTGCCTTAACTCAGTGTTAACACGTCGGAGAACCTAACCGTGCACTTGAATCCCTTGGATTTGTTGCAACGGCAAGCATTTGATAAATAATAGTATTTGTTTTTCTGGCATATTAAATATTTAGCAGGACGCTTTTTGCCATCTGTTTGCAGGGAGACTGAGAAAGGAAGGAAGGGAAAGTCTGAAGCTCTTAGGCTCAAACACTACAAATTACTTGAACTCCCAGGACTTTTCCTCTTGCATCAGGTCAGTGAGGGCAGGCTGTGAGTCACAGATGATAAAAAGAGGGCAGGGAGAGGCTTATCCCTTTCCCCCTCTGCCATTTTTCAGCGCAGCATCATCCTTTGGCATTTTACCATTGTACTATGGAGAGTGTATTAACTTATGTTCTGTGTGTGTGGTTTGGGAGCTGCACGGCCAGGGAAAAATCAATGCTGTCAAGGGTTGTAAAGACTGCAGAGAGAATAACTGGGTGCACTCTTCCCACCTTAGATCAAATCTATGCTGTCAGGTTTTCCCAGTTGTGATGTATGGAAGTGAGAGCTGGACCATAAAGAAGGCTGATCGCCGAAGAATGGATGCTTTTGAATTATGGTGCTGGAGGAGACTCTTGAGAGTCCCATGGACTGCAAGAAGATCAAACCTATCCATTCTGAAGGAAATCAGCCCTGAGTGCTCACTGGAAGGACAGATCCTGAAGCTGAGGCTCCAATACTTTGGCCACCTCATGAGAAGAGAAGACTCCCTGGAAAAGACCCTGATGTTGGGAAAGATGGAGGGCACAAGGAGAAGGGGATGACAGAGGATGAGATGGTTGGACAGTGTTCTCGAAGCTACCAGCATGAGTTTGACAAAACCGCAGGAGGCAGTGGAAGACAGGAGTGCCTGGCGTGCTCTGGTCCTGGGGGTCACGAAGAGTCAGACACGACTAAACAACTAAACAACAACAACAACATCAAACATTAAAACCTTCCTGATACAGTGCTGCCTTCAGATGTCTTCTAAAAGTTATGTACCGGTAGTTCTTTATCTCCTTAGCATCTGAAGGGAGGGTGTTCCACAGGGAGGGTGCCACTACCTAGAGCATCAGGATTTACATGTTGATTCAGTTGTCCGTTCATCACCGTGTGCATGATTTCTGATCAGGGCTGTAAACCACTCAGCCACTGAATAGGTATTGGTCTATCCAGGCAAGGGATGGAACCATCCTATTGCACATCTAGATTCTGATCCAGCAGAGTGTCTGTGCATCAAAAATCACGGGTAGTCCTGGGGTTTGTTTCATTATCTGAAGATACCTGGTGGAAGAGGGAAGCCGTTTCCTATAGCCTGTAATGATTCCTGGAACTGCTTCAGATTCTAGCGGTCCAAGATTTCAATTTAAAAATCCCCAGGGAAGAATGTTTAGTCTCTGACCAGTTGGTTTTGTTTCTTGTTGCAGTGGTGGGGAATACAAAAACATAAAGACAACACATGAAAAAGAAATCTTTGTAATCTTATGAGTAGGTCATTAATAAAACAAAAACCTGGACCTGTTCTCGCCATGTTTCGGAGAGAGATACTCTTCAAGATGGATATCAAGGCAGCCTCTTCCATGGGAAACATGGCAACCCATCTTAATAGCCTCAAGTCTAGGTAGTAGGAAAGTAGAATGCACATTCTAGAAGTTATGGGAGAATAAAACATTGGCCTGTTGGGTCAGGCCAATGGCCCATTTAATCTAGCATGCTGTTCTCAGAGTGCTCAACCAGATGCCTGTGGGAAGCCAGAATGTGAGGACAACATCACTACATCCACATGTGAATCCCAGCAATTGGTGCCCAGGGGCATACAGTCAAACCTCTTTTTACATCCACCTCTGCTTGCGTCCATTTTGCCCAATGTCCGTGGCAAACCCAGAAGGTTTGCCACCATTTGTGCTTATGCAGGAGCAGCGATTGCTGTTCGCACATGCGCAGAAGCGGGCAATCACCGCCTACATCTGTGCACAACAGCGCCTCTCCCAGCGATCCGTTTTGATCTCCGGACAGACCTCTGGAACATGGCCATTGGGATTGGTAGACACTGAAGGATTTCTCTTCCGGGAGGTGGAATGTGTCAGTTAAATGCTAGCAGTGCCAATGGCAACTTCTTTCAGCAGAACTTGGAGAGGTAAGAATTAGGATGGGTAGCACTCAGCTTGGGGATGTGTTGTGTCACCTGCTGTCATATCCATCATAGTGTCAAGGCTTCTGAATGGACCCGAAGAACTTGGGCAAGGGGGTAAGACCAAGCCTAAGTAGTTCTTAGCATGCTAAGACATTAAAACCCTCTTAAAAAACTATAAGGAGCAAAGTTCTGGGGTGTTTAGCGGGCAAGAGGAGGCCACTGGACCAGCCGGGCCACAGGGCTGGATTAACCACTGAGCAAAATAAGCACATGCTTAGGGCGTCAAAGGAAGGTGGGCATCACAGAAATTCCCCATTGCCAGATTTTTAACACTAATGGTCACAGGGAGCTCAACTGAGCATTCGTTTTCTCAGTTGAAGTACAGTGGAACCTTGGTTCTCGAACTGAATCCATTCTGGGAGTCCATTCTACTCCCAAAACTGTCCGAAAACCAAGGCGCAGTTTCCGATTGGCTGCAGGAGCTTCCTGCACTCAATTGGAAGCAACAGAAGCTGCTTTGGATGTTCAGCTTCCAAAAAAAAGTTCACAAACTGGAACACTTACTTCCAGGTTTGCGACGTTCGGTAGCTGATTTGTTCAGGAGCCAAGCCATTCAGGAACCAAGATACCACCGTATATTCAAAATTCTAACAGAACAACTATGCAACGAGGCAAGATGGATGCCTTACCTTCTACTAGGTCTAGAAGCAGATGTGTTACGGGCGATTAGTTTTGACAATCTGATCAAAAGGCCTTCCAATTAGAAAAAGTAGGAGAAAAAAATTCCAAATACAGTATCAATGAAGTGGAAGCATGCAAAAAGAAACATTGTTTTCCATCTTACTGTATGTTTTGTTTCATTTTGAAAAATAAACTTTTATTTCATGGTTTATTATTGGTTATATTTTGAATTAGATCTCTGTGGGGGCACCAACATCTTTTAAGCGCTTAGGGTCTCTAAAGGTCTTAATCCAGCCCTCCCAGGTCAAGTATAAATCCTAGGGCTCTGAACCTTCTGTTTGTGCTTGGTCAACAGAAGAGAATCTCTTGCCGTTGTGGTTCTGGCTGCTGTTGTGAGCCCTGTAAGTTTCTATCACCTCCCATGCTTGCAAAAACAGCGTGCACAAGCCGCAGATCTGTGCTTTTCTTACTAGCAAGCTACATATTTGAGACCTATGCCTGTAACGATGCAGTCAATATTACTTCCTCCAAATTGCCTGGGCTGCTCTCTGGTGAGCTATCATGTCACCCCTTTGCAAAACCCCAAGTCTGTTTTGGCCCCCATCCCACTTTCTCCTGGACACTCTCCCTCTCCTTCCCCCACCCCTCCTCACTCCTACTGTACTCTGTGTGCGGTGGAGAGTAAACATCTGGAAGGCCAGGGCTACTTTGTGAATTATCCAAAACACAGGTGTGTTATCCTCTGAAGGGGGGGGGGGATATATGTTGTATTTCTTTCTAACGTGGACGTGTATGCAATAATTTATGAGTTCATACTATTTTATAGCTCCGTGCCTTGCCTTTATTTTATATCAGGGGAACATGCTTGCCCATTAGTTCCCCTGTTTCCCCACAACAAATAAAAATGTCTTTGATGTGCAGGCTACCAGTTGCAATACGGTTCTGCTGAAAGCAAATTAGCACATGGCGAGAACCACTGCTTTCCCCCCTAAAAATATATATATATTTAGGGGTACTCTCATTTTGACTCAAGAAAGTCACAATTTTATAGTTCAAATTGGGAAAATAAATACAGCAAATGGACAAAAGTACAAAGATTCACAAGATGCTTAGGGGTATGCGTACCCCTGTGTCCCTCCCCCCCCCCAGAAAAAAGTACTGTCGAGAACACAATCCTGTGCATTTTGGAGAACGAGCGATTGCATTTCAAGAGATTTGCTTCTCTCCCAGTTTGTATGTATTGCAGCTGGATGGTCCAGAGTGGCTTAAGAAGAATCAGGGAAGAATTTTGGTCAGCAAAGAGGTTTCAGGTTTTGGTTTTTCCCCCAAAATGAATCTGATCTAAGGGCCAAATTAGGTATGATGTGGGATAGATATACTGTATTTAGGATCGCGTCCTCTAACCTGGTACCCTTCAGTAATGCTTTGGATTACTGATTTGGTGAGGCTCAGTAGACAGGGATGCAAAATGGAGCCTGTAGCATCACTGGTCCAGCCCTCTGGAATGCTCACCCAACAGAGATTCTGCCAGCTTCTTCCGTATCGACCGCTAAATGCTTACTGAAACTTTTTCTATGCTGCCAGGCATTCAAAGACAACAAGGAGAACTTCTTTTCTGTAATAGCTGGTGATCTGTGATTTTAACAGCTTGTATGGTTTCTATTGTGTGTACATAATTGATGTAAATGGCTTTGGTGTGTGTGTGTGTGTGTGTGTGAGAGAGAGAGAGAGAGAGAGAGAGAGAGAAATTGTGGGAGACATTTATGATAGCAAATCAATCAATCACAACTCCCATGGTCTGTGATCACTGCTGAGCTAGCTGGGATTTATGGGTGTTCGCAAACCCTCCAACATTTCTCCGATGAAAATAGGGACAGCCAAAGGAAAAGCGGGACATTCCAGGATCACATCAGAAACCGGGACGGCTTCTGTAAATCAAGGACTGTCCCTGGAAAATAGGTACACTTGGAGGGTCTAGTTGAAAGAGTCTGGAGGGAACTAGGTTGTGGGAAGACTGGATTATAGGTGGTTTTTAAATTGTTAGCAAACAGAGAGAGATAGAGAAATTTGGATGAGGACATTGGCATCTTCTCTTTGCAGGGCAAATAGCAGCTTGGGTGTGTGGTTCATCAAGACTATAGTGCAGGAGAACTTCCTCCCTCATGGCTGCTGTAATTTTAATTCAAAAAGCAAACGAACACAAAGCTGGCCACACAGCTCTCCTGCATTTGGGTGGCTTGTTGTGAACTGAACATTGCTTGAAGCGAAGGCTGTTTTCCACCTGCTCAGCCTTCCCTGGATAGCCCTGCATCAGAAGTGGACTTGCTTGCATTATTGAGCCACCATGATTCCAACGCCACAGATATTTCACATGACCTCAGATGCAGTGCTTTTCAGTGAAGTCAGCGTACTTATTCAGCTATGACTAAAAATCTCTTGGGACATCATATGATGGGCATAGTTGTGTGAATGACCTTGTTGGCTCCTGATTTTTTTGTTTGTTTGCATCAACAGTGTGTTTATTATGTACTTTTTGTTTGTAAAATGGCTGCCTTATAGTTGCGAATCTAATTTCGTAAGCCACCATGAGGTGTTCCTTCTTTTCTTTTCTGAATGGTGGGATATAAATCTGCTAAACAAACAAATCAGCTTGGAATCTTTGGTAATTTATCTCAAAATTTGGAGCTCTGACCTGTCTTGGCGCATGAATCAAGTTTCAAAATCTGTTGACATATAGCCAATGGCAACATTCAAATGTCCCATTTCCAAGGTCTTTCTATTACTACTTATAATTCAGTACGATCCATGACCAGATATCCATGTTATCTTGCTTGCCTGTGTACTGGTGTCTATGCATCAGCATGTTTGGGATATAAACATCTCAGTGCGCAAGAGCCGAAGGACAAGACGCCATAGACCATGATGCATCATGACATGCCAGATCTGCTGAGACCTCAGCGCTTGTTGCACCTAAATGCTAACTTCCACTGTCATTCCTACTCAAGCTGCCCCTCACTTACTGGTGAAGAATATTCAGAGCTCCAACAGAAAACTCATGGCCCTCCTGGGAGGAAATGTAGAAGGTTGACCTAAGCCGCGTCGTCAGTGTTCTAACAGTTTTCTGGTAAGTGTCCATGATAAACTGCTGTCGCTGTTGATTGATGGACGCATTGCCTTTTTGGGGATGCCTCACTGAAATGTTGTTACTCTGTTTTTTCTGGTGTTGCTGTTCTCTAGAAGTTCCGCTCCTTGTGTCAGAGAGACGGCAACGCATCTCTCCACAGCGCACGCATAGACAGACATGCGTGCGCATGAGCACTAAGGCACCCTGCCGTGCGCAGTCTGTCACTTCACACGCTGCAGCTGCTGAGGTATATTTTGAATTGTCGACAACAGATTGAGGGACAATTATGGGTTTTTTTCCTAGTGTATTTTTACCAGACGAACAACCAGCCTTTTGGCGTTTTGATCAGTGAAGGATAGGCTATTGCAGAGTAAATGAACAGAGCATCTGCTGTGTTCATCAACTCTCTTCAGGTATTGTGCCTGGACAGGGAATGGCAGCAGGAGAACCACCCCCGGCCCCGCCCCACCACTCCTGAGTCTGAAGGAAGCTATGGAGCAGGTGCGGCTGGATTTGCCTAGTAGCCTCTTGGAAACTGGGAGCCCTAAGAATGCTAGGAAAGGCAACGTCCCATCCCTCCTTGATCCCTCCTTGACCTTCTTGCATCGTGCAAGAAGATCTGAAGGGGGTTTCTAAGGGTGCTTTGTTGAATGCGCTTAGAAGCTTCCCTGGAGTCAGGATTCCCCAGTGCAAGGAAGCATCTGAAGCCTGTTCAAACAAACAAGCATGTAGCAAACTCCCATAGCTGTCAACTGTCCCTTATTTGGTGGGAAACTCCCTTATCCCAGTGCCGTGTCCTGCTGCTGTCCCTTATTGATGATGTCCCTTAAATTTCCCGGGTTTCATGCTCGCCCGGCTCGGGAGGGAAGCAGCGGCTCGGGGTCCTCCGCCGCTTGAGAGAGCGTTCGCTCACGAGCTGCCACGTCTCCGTCTCTCCGTCTCTCCCTAGTTGCTTCCAAAAATAGGAAGGTAGACTCAATGTGGACTAGCAGCTTGGAAATGTTGGTACTTGCTCTGTAATGCCTGGATGTCAGGGACTGGCTGGCTGAAGAGTGGTGGAAGTCGACTGACCCCAGGGAAACCCCAGAGAAACTGGCCACACCCCAGAGGAGAGGACAAGGTGGGAAGTACTGGATTGCTGGTGAAGGATGGTGAAGAGGAGGAGGAAACAGACAGGTGCTCCAGCACAGAGCAGAGACCGGAATTGTATAAGCATAGTGCCAGGATCGTTCCAGGTGCCTCTGACTTCACTGTACAATAGTAAACATGAATAACAGCGGGAGAGTTTGACATCCTTGGGATCTCTGCTGTCAGTTTTGATCTTGCTAAGTTTGATTGCCGAAGAATTGATGCCTTTGAATTATGGTGCTGGAGGAGACTCTTGGGAGTCCCATGGACTGCAAGAAGATCAAACCTATCCATTCTTAAGAAAAGCAGCCCTGAGTGCTCACTGGAAGGACCTGAAGCTGAGGCTCCAATACTTTGGCCACCTCATGAGAAGAGAAGGCATCCTGGAAAAGACCCTGATGTTGGGAAAGATTGAGGGCACAAGGAGAGGGGGATGACAGAGGACGAGATGGTTGGACAGTGTTCTTGAAGCTTTGACCAAACTGCGGGAGTCAGTGGAAGACAGGAGTGCCTGGCGTGCTCTGGTCCATGGGGTCATGAAGAGTCGGACACGACTAAACGACTAAACAACAACAAAAGTCAACCACTCTGAATTCACAGAGATGCTGCTTTTTCCTCAACTGGGCCATTGCCAACTCCCAAGCTCTGTGTTTTCTAACACTGGGGAAGGGAGAATCCAGTATGATTCTGCTAGGACTGAGAGGGCCGACATTTCCCCTTGCCATGGTGCTGCAAGAACATGGCGCCTCCCTTCTCCCGGAACAGAGGTGTGCATTGAGCGCAGGCAAATGAAAAAAGAGGCCTTGCAAGCCATAGAAATGGACCTGCGGTCATGGAGAGAACAAAGTCTGAGTAAAGCATTAACGTGTTCACTAACCCAAATCACACATGGGAATTCTAATGCTGCGTCCCTTGCTTACATAAGGTGTCCTTTTTTACAGCACTTCTTAAGACCTAATACAAATATTAGCCGTCATTCCCCTATTAATTATTGTTAAAGATTTAAAGGGTCAGGGACTCTAAACCTAATGTCTTGGTCATTGTGGGAAAGGTAAGGAATGGTTCACTGTGTGCGAAGTGGAACCGCACAGCTCTTTCTGGGAAACTGCAGGCTGCCAGAATTCTGAGATGAGACACTATCTCTGAATGTACCGTATTTTTCGCTCTATAGGATGCACTTTCCCCCCTCCAAAAATTAAGGGGAAATGTCTATGCGTCCTATGGAGCGTATGCAGGCTCCTTGGCTTCAGTGATAGCAACGCAAAGCCTCCGAAGCACAGAGGGAGCGCTCCCCTCCGCGCTCCGGAGGCTTCGCATTGCTTTCGCTGAAGCCTGCAGAGCAAGAGGGGTCGGATAGCCGCCTAAAGCCTTTGGAGCGCAGCGTGAGTTCCCACTGCACTCCGCAGGCTTCAGGTTCCTTTCGCTGAAGCCAGGAGAGTCTTGCTCTCCTGCCTCCGGAGTGCAGTGGGAACTCGCGCTACGCTCCAAAGGCTTCAGGGATAGCTGGAGGCTTCGGGTTCCTTTTGCTGAAGTTGGGAGAGCAAGACTCTCCTGTCTTCAGCAGAGAGGGAGAGCTGCACAGCGCCCCTTCAGCCAAGCGCGAGGAGAAATGGAAGGGGCTCCGTTTCTCCTGCTGCTTCGCTGAAGGGGTGCTGAGCAGAGAAGGGGGAGATTTTTTTTCTTGTTCTCCCCCTCTAAAACAAGGTGCTTCCTATGGTCGGGTGTGTCCAATAGAGCGAAAAATATGGCAATTCCTCCAGCTTTTGGAGCTAGAGGGGAGGGTGCTTACAGGAACGGAGGAGGTTGGGTCCATTCCTCTCAGTGGGGATACTTCGTTGGAAAGAATGGTACCCATCTGTCTAACCTAGTAGGGCTTGTCATACATTCCTAGCTCAACACTTTGGGTGGTTTCCAAAGCTCCACAACTTTCAGAGTGTCCTGTTTTTTTACCTTTTGAAACATGGCAACCCTAAACCTAGTGGCCGATTTGCATTTCAGAAATCAACATTTATTTGTGGTACTCAAGTGACTTATTTCTGGAGGAGGAACAAGTTCCTGTTGCAGATCACAACTTGTCCTTGCTAGCCACAAGAGAGGCACCGTCACTTTGGTCAGGCTTCCCCAAGGCAGGGGAAATATACATATCTCTTTTCTAGAATAAAGCTGGGAAGCAGCGGAACGGTTTGAAAATAAGCTTCTTCTTTTTCGTCTGAGTGGGGTGGGAATGTGCATTTGAAGGGGAGCAGATAAGCAGCTTGACATGCTGGGTGGAGAAGTAAAAGTTGGCACTGGTCAAGTGGCGTGAGCAGCATGGAATTGTCACCAGTTTGACATTAATTAGACACCTATTGGAGGGCTGCGTCTGCTTTCAAGGCCGTCTGTGTCCAAGGCCGTGTGGCTTACCTGAGTTCCCACAATTTTTGTTGTTGCTGTTGTTAAAAACGGAACGATGACCTGGAATCATACCAGGCTGAGAAAACATATAATTAGTATAGGGATTTTGAGACAACAAGCACCATGTCGCTTCTAGGGCAAAGGTAGAAAATGAACTCGAGTAGAAATACGAATTGAGAATAGCTACGTCAACAAAGTGAAAAACATTTATTCAAAGGCGGTGTTCTCTGACTGGGCAATTTTCAAAGGGTTTTTGCATCTGAGAGGGTCTCCTTCCCTCCCTCCCTTAGATATGCAGCAATGTCGTGCTGCAGTGAAAAAGCAAAATAATTAAAATTGTTTTATTTATTAAATTTATATACTCTGCCCTATACCTGCTGGTCTCATAGAAGGCTTGTCAACATCATCGCCAGTAACAAAGAGTATTTCATGGGGTGGGGGGAGGGTAACTGTTTCAATAGAACTTCGTATTTTGAACCTGTGAGTAAAGAATTAATTGCATGCATTAATGAATAAGGATTGCAAGCTTCAATCAGTTAATCAGTTTAATACAATAGTTTGAAATTCGGCCTGATTAGTTGGTGAGTTGCTGAAGACAAATAACAAAACTTTTTGTGCGAGGGGGTGGGGGTTGATTTTCAGTGAAGTTTCAATGGGTGTTATTTCATTTATTGGTCCTGTGTCTTTAATCTGTGGATGACGCAACTCAGGCCCAGTGGTCAAATGTGTCCCCAGGCCTCTCATTGGTCCTTAGGACCCTTTCCTAGGTCAAGCACACCCTGCAACCGGCCATGCTCTGCCTTGTCCTTGGATGGTTTTTGCCTGACTGGAATGTGTCTCTGACCTCTGATAGTGTTTGCTGCTTGCTTGGATAGAGGTTAGAGAGGGCTGTGTTTGCATATGCAGCTGCTATACAAAGGGAGGGAAATCGCTTTTATTACACTTCCCGCTTTTGCCTCATAGCCCCAAAGGGAATGTAGACCTTTGCTTTAACTTTTATAGTATAGCCATCCCCAGATGTTACAGGAGCATGCTGGTCAGTAATGACCGCTCCCCACATTAAACAGTGGGCGCCCTTTGCGTGGACGCACGCAGACCCTGGACCCTGTGCGGCTCCATTAGCACAGGCTTGGCTTCGCCTTCCCCATGTGGGATACCTGGAGGTCTCCGCCTACCTCAGTCAGTTGTCCATTCCTGCCTGGGGGAAGCATTGCCAAGGAGACCAGGCCAGGTAGGGGAGGGACTACCTGCCCACACAACAGAGGGAGGATCTTACCTGGGAATCCTCAGTTGGCTCCAGAGCTTCTCCCACCCTACCCACCCTCAGTTAAGTCTTATTTTGCAGGTTAACCTTTTCTTCACAGGTACGCGGGCGCTGCTACATCAAGGTCGCTGTTGAAGGGCTGGAAAGGAATTCCCCTGCATTGGCAGGTTTTGCCTTTCCCGTAGCAAAACCTCACAACTTTGATGGTATCAGGCCTTGGGCGGAATCCTTTAGTCTATCTTCCTGAATGGGGGGGGGCGTGAAGCGGTGACCCACGCCCCCTTCCTCTTTGCAGCAGCGATACCAGGGTTCCCTGTTAAAGGGGTTTTTGAGGGGAGGCTTTGACCGTATGCCTAGATGTCATTGCTTTCCCTGCGACGGCGGCGTAATGGGAGCGGGCTCTCTCTGCTTGAACATATGTTCTCCAGAGCCAGCCCATCCCCCCACACACTGGATAACCCTGATGTTCCCTAGATCCGCGATGGGGGACTGGGAGGGATAAACGCCCAAGGCCTGAGCCAAGGTCTACCCACATCTGAAATATAATAAAGTTGTGGCCAATTTAATCCCATAGCACGTTGTCTTGAGTCGTTATTCTACATGAGGGGGGGCGCCCAGGGTTTGGGGGACTTTGCCTGTCCACGCAATCACACAGTTCATGTTGGAGCTAACACTTTATTAGCAAAAACACAACTTCCACAGACTTGGTTGAGTGTCAGGCCTAGTGAGCACAGCGGCTCATATCCGGTAGGTGTTGCCCCCATGAAGCAGTTGCCAAGAGTGAAGGTCCTCTCCTCCCCACAGCTGCCTAGGTTCCCTCCTCCCCAGGGTTTCCCCCAAGCAATTAGAGACTGTGTCTGTGTGCAGCCAACCTCTCCTTTGCCCTTTCCATGCCTTTTCTGGTTCTGGGAGACAAGGGGGAGGGGAGCTTGTCATAGCAGGACAAGGAGAGCCCCATGACTCTTCAGTAGCCTGGCTCATGTCTGCCTCTTGGCCTTCTCCAGCTTCAGCTTCTGCCTCTGATTCTGGACTCCTCTCTGCCACAGACTCTCCCAGCTCACTAAGCCCTGTTGCCCCTTCAGCTTCCAACACCTCCTTCTCCTATTCTTCTCCCTCTGATCATGTATAGCTGTCCCACCACCACTCCCTGGGCTCTGAGCCTTCTTCTCTTGGTAGTTCCCCAGTGGTTCCTCCCACCATTTCTCCACGTCCAACCAATCCATGACACCAGATGGTTTAAAAATCAGGTTCTTGAAAAGCCCTGATCAATGCATCTTCGTTTAATAAACCCACCTTGCTAATATAGTATGTTTTCAGTACAGGGTCAAGTTTGTCTTCAGGATTTGCCAAAAACGTGCATTACTTCTTCTTTTTTTAAGGGACTTTTCAGGCACCTCAGTGCCTCAGCTAAACATAGAGCAATGGATTGGCCGTGTGGTTTCTAAAATTGCTTGATCAGCGAGAAATACTAACGGACGAACTGGGCAGTTGTTCCACATCCTTGTTTTCAGAGACTTCTCAGAACAAATTAATTGAGCAGCCAATCTGTTCATCAAAGGGTCGGCTCTTTCAGACTTCACAAAAGTTAGAGGAGAGAGCCGCTCTTTATTTAGCAACTGAGTTCAAATAGCTTGTTTATTAAATATGTGGCTGGGGCTGCCAGACAATCATAATTCTGGGAACCCGAACTTTAAAAATATCAATTGTTGCAAAACTTGGGATTGAAGCCATGGGAGAGGGCAGAATTCTTGGAACCAAAATGCACATCCGTATATTCTGCCTTGCACTATGTGCTGATATGACTTGGTGTGCTGGTCCGGGGGGGGGGGCGTTACTGTGAGGCATGGTCAGAGTCCGGTCCTGAGTCGAGGGTCTGGAGACTGTCCACCAAGGGCGGAGCGGGGTCCAAAGCAAGAAGCCGGGCGTGGTCAGGAACTCAGGAAAAACAGGTCTGGGTACTGGCAGAAACAGGTTTCCAACGACGTTGCTCCCGCAACTTGGGACTGGGCTGACTGGCCTTTATCTCCTCTGGGGCCTAGGGTGGTCCCGGCCCACAGGTGACTTGCCTCTCCTGGCCTTAAGGCGAGCACTACTCCTGATATAACTTAGTTCCCTCCGCCTCTCTGCCCTGAGCCTCTGCAGCTCAGAAGAGGCTGGAGGGTTACTGGACCCAGAGGCCGCCTCACCTTCCTCAGACAGGGCTGGGAGAGGAGCACCTGCAGGCAATGGGTCCTCAATCACCCCTGGAGGCAGAGTGGATTCATCTGGTGTCTGCTCCTGAAGATCCGGCACAGGTGTGGGCCCTTCAGATTCAAGGCCCTGCCCCGGCTCAGCCGGCCCTGGAGGCGGGGACTCCTGTGCAGGCTGGGATGCCTCCAGTTCAGCCTCTGAATCAGATTCCCAGGCCATCACGCCTGGGGAGGGAAACCTGGTGATACTGAGGGCATCGAGAGATGGCAGTAGAACATCTGCAGGTATTGTTGTTGGATGTAGTTAGCCTCACATCTCTCCCCTATTCTTTGGCCACTTGTGGCAATGCTCCTTTGCTAGAAAAACAGAACTGAAGTGTGTGGAATGTACCTCAGATCAGATGACCTGTAGAAAGACAGGTAGTGCCTCCACAGCAGTGGCCAGAGGAGCAATGACCACTGGGAGGAGCTCAGAGAGAAGAAACACCATGGTACATTTGCACCAGTGAAACTGGACGCCTTCATCTGCCCCAGCTGCAACAAAACATGTCCCTCCCATATCAGTCTCTACAGCCACAGCAGCAGCCGTAACTCTCCAATGCTTTTACTTCACCCCTGTGTGGGGATGTGTAGGATAATAAGCAAGGAAATATTGTTAAGTATTATCCTTCCTTCACTCAGGCTAGTGAGTGGTGTAGCAGAGCAAATCCCCTCTATATTCACGGAAGCTAGTTGATTAGAGTCGTTTGAATCTCTACAAAATGACTAATCCAATCTGGCTTGCCCAGATGGATTATCTCTGGTGTTTCCTTTTCTCCCTCTTAAAAGACAATAAAGACTCACGAGTCTGTCTTTAAAAGTACAGTGGTACCTCAGGTTAAGAACTTAATTCGTTCGGGAGGTCCGTTCTTAACCTGAAACTGTTCTTAACCTGAGGTACCACTTTAGGTAATGGGGCCTCCCGCTGCCGCCGCGCGATTTCTGTTCTCATCCTGAAGCAAAGTTCTTAACCCGAGGTACTATTTCTGGCTTAGCGCAGTCTGTAACCTGAAGCGTCTGTAACCTGAAGCGTCTGTAACCCGAGGTACCACTGTATAACAATAAGTTTACTTGCGAGTTGTTCACAGTACACATCCTAGAAGGCAGGCTTTAAGCTTCAGGTGACAAACGTATAACGTGGCTTGCATCCTTTGTGAGGATGGGCCCAAGTGCTGCTGGCTGAGAGCCAGCAGACAACAAGATGGATGAGACTTAACTGAGAGTTGAATCAAACAGAACCAAAATGGCTGTGTGACTCTGCTTTTATAGAGTCGCACTTATCGGCTGAATCACTTACAGCAGGAACAGGAAGTTCCTCTCTGTCCACTCTAGGAAGTAAAGCATGCTGTATTTGAGACATCAATTAAGCAGAGACATCAAATAAGCAGAGACATCACCTTGCCAACAAAGGTCCTTATAGTTAAAGCTATGGTTTTCCCAGTAGTGATGTATGGAAGTGAGAACTGGACCATAAAGAAGGCTGATCGCCGAAGAATTGATGCTTTTGAATTATGGTGCTGGAGGAGACTCTTGAGAGTCCCATGGACTGCAAGAAGATCAAACTTATCCATTCTGAAGGAAATCCGCTCTGAGTACTCACTTGAAGGACAGATACTGAAGCTGAGGCTCCAATATTTTGACTCCCTGGAAAAGACCCTGATGTTGGGAAAGATGGAGGGCACAAGGAGAAGGGGATGACAGAGGACGAGAGGGTTGGACAGTGTTCTCGAAGCTACCAGCATGAGTTTGACCAAACTGCAGGAGGCAGTGGTAGACAGGAGTGCCTGGCGTGCTCTGGTCCATGGGGTCACGAAGAGACTAAACAACTAAACAACAACAAAATTGACTGTACTGTACTGTACTGTACTGATGTAGCACATCCCACACCCTGAAGGTGCACTCCTCCATTGTCTGCTGAGACAGATGAATGCCAGCCAGGATGTTTCCTTTATCTTCAGTCTCCTCCCTGCTGAGTTCTCTAGGGGGCAACCCTGAGACTAAGGAGAAGGTTTCCGGGCAGTGCCACCATGCTGGACTGGTTGGAAGGAAGTGGAAGGCGGGTGAGAGCTAGCCAAGGGCAGACTGAAGTTGGAGGTGCAATTCTCCATTTTCCCAACAGAGAAGCTTCCACTGGGTCCAAGCAACTACAGCACTTAAAGTAGAACTTCAAGCCAAGAATAATGTTAAGGGTCAGTGATTTCAGCTCCCTGTGGGAGATACCCATGGCTCTTTGCAATGTACGCAATGACCCTGTGTATGTGGGGTGTGGGAGGACAATAATTCAATTCCACAAGAAGTAATGTACATGAAGGAGGAATGGTTAAGTGCAGAGCTAGCAAACAAAAACATTAAACATTACAAGGAGGGGTGGCCCCAAGACAGACTCCTATACAGTGGTACCTCTGGTTATGTACTTAATTCGTTCCGGAGGTCCGTTCTTAACCTGAAACTGTTCTTAACCTGAAGCACCACTTTAGCTAATGGGGCGTCCTGCTGCTGCCGCGCCGCCGGAGCCCAATTTCTGTTCTTATCCTGAAGCAAAGTTCTTAACCTGAAGCACTATTTCTGGGTTAGCGGAGTCTGTAACCTGAAGCGTATGTAACCTGAGGTACCACTGTATTGTTCTTCTGAATCTCCCCAACTTGGGTAGTCTCTGAACTAATGCAAAAGGGCAGAGACTTGATGCATGACCTGGTGTGGAGTCCCATCCTTTGAACCCCTGGCTCTTTCAATATGGTGCTGGAGGAATAGACACACACATTTCTATGCAATGCAGAATGGAGGAGGGGGAGCAGAGGAAGGAAATGGGGTGACGGTCGTGGGCTTTCTGGGAGTACGAGCATGTCCTGTCACCTTACTAGGAATAGCAGAATCATTCTGGGTTAATGAAACACGACGAAAAAATTATTTGGCAGGGAGAGGTGGTGGTGGGGAAGAATATTTAAAGTGTAATAACACCTACGTTTTATATTCCTATCCATCTCAGTCTTTGCAATTCATCTGATAGCTCAAATACTATAAATTTAGTTGAAGATAACAGAACAGATGGGAAAAACATATGGTTTGTAGGTAGTGTGTGGTAGTTGGTATTTGTAGTACATTAGGGGAATTTATTTTATTTTCTCTGTTTTCTAGTATAACTCCCCCCCCACAATTTGTCAAGCGAATTCTTTATACGGTTAGGTGATGTTGGGATTTTTTTATTTTTTTACAAAATTCTGCATAAAACGGAGCAGTGGTTTTGTTTGTTTATACCTGTTCATCCATGGCTTTGTTTGCACCGCCCGTCTTCAGTCTTCTGTGCTTTGAAATGGTTGCAGCTCTGTGGTCTAATTTGGATCCGGTTAAAAGGTCCAGGTCCCACTCATGGAGTAATTGTCCATTCAGTTTTTAATATCTGAATCTCCCAGTAACAAAAACCAGTGGCCGGTATGTGGCTAAGCATGATGCATTCTATGGGCTAATAACTGCTCTGACTCATGCTCCTCACAATGTAGAGCGGTGCAGTGGGAAGTTGGGGGAATACCATATCTCCCTTTCATTAGACATCTGGTTACCACATCAGCATAAAGGAGCCAAATGGCTGCATTTTGATGACATCAGTTTCCTGGAGGTATTGTTAGAGATCTGTGTGTGGCAGGGAGGAGAGTTTTCAGCACAGTATTCTGGGAGGAAGAAGGAAGGCTGGGATCCATCTTGGGCAGGTTGGCTGAAGGCTGGCTGCACTGCTGTGGGAGACATGCCCCTCTTGAAATGACCATGCTGCAAGATCTGGACTTCCTCCATGCAGACTGAAGGTGTAAATAAGTGAATAAGCCATATTTCTTAAAGCTATGTCAGTCTCTACAGTGTTTTAATTCTCTAAAGGACCAGAGACCTCTCTTGCCACCACCCGGCAGAGAGAGGGGGAGGCACCCAACATGTGTAACAGTATTTTCTTAAGAAGTGAGGGAGTGTCTACCATTTTCATGCTTCAACTCTTGAGTGGGGTCTGCCTCTTGATTTACAACACATGGAATTTGGATGACAGGCATGTTAAGGGCGGTTAACACAGCCTCTTTCCATGGAGGCTTTGCTTGGGGCATAGGAGCACATTAAGGTAAAGGTAAAGGAACCCCTGACCATTAGGTCCAGTCACAGACCACTCTCGGGTTGCAGTGCTCATCTTGCTTTATTGGCCGAGGGAGCCGGCGTACAGCTTCCGGGTCATGTGGCCAGCATGACTAAGCCGCTTCTGGCAAACCAGAGCAGCGCACGGAACGCCATTTACCTTCCCGCTGGAGCAGTACCTATTTATCTACTGGCACTTTGACGTGCTTTTGAACTGCTAGGTTGGCAGGAGCAGGGACTGAGCAATGGGAGCTCACCCTGTCGCAGGGATTCGAACCGCCGACCTTCTGATCGGCAAGTCCTAGGCTCTGTGGTTTAATCTATAGCACCACCTGTTAAGACCCTCCCAAATCAGTCCAAAGTCTCATCTAGTCCAGCAGGCTGTTCTCACAGTGGCCAACCAGTTACTCATGGGAAATCCCAAAACAGGTCATGAAGGTTGCTGCCTCACTTGTGATCCTGAGCAACTGATATTCAGTAACCATGAATAGCCTTGTCCTCCAATAATTTGTCTAATCCCCTTTCAAATCTGTCCACGTTGGTCGCCATCGCTGCTTCCTTTTACCCGCCCCCAATCCCTGTCAAGCCGCCCTCCCAAATTCTGCTTCAACAGATGACCCAAGTTTCTATAACTCAGTTCTGCATTCCTTCTCACACAGAGAAGAAAGCCAGATACGATTCAGGGCAGATGCAGGTGTGAGATCAATGTTAGAGGTTGCTTTTTGTCCCAAAGGAGGAGATACAAGCATTGGGAGATGCTATGGAGAGAAGAGATTGAGAGAGGGGGAAAGAGAGAGGGAAAGACAGAGAGAGAAAAAGAAATCTGGGAGTGGGGAAAGAGGAAAGAGCTATTCAGTGAGTGTAAAGGTAAAGGGACCCCTGACCATTAGGTCCAGTCGTGACCGACTCTGGGGTTGCGGCGCTCATCTCGCTTTATTGGCCGAGGGAGCCGGCGTATAGCTTCTGGGTCATGTGGCCAGCATGACTAAGCCACTTCTGGCGAACCAGAGCAGTGCATGGAAACGCTGTTCACCTTCCCGCCGGAGTGGTACCTATTTATCTACTTGCACTTTGACATGCTTTCGAATTGCTAGGTTGGCAGGAGCAGGGACCGAGCAATGGGAGCTCACCCCGGTGTGGGGATTTGAACCACTGACCTTCTGATCAGCAAGTGAGTGAGTAGCCGTGAAAAGGGCACTTCCCATGAATTTTCTAGGGCCCTTGTACCTACAGTACTGCCTCTCCTGGTATGCCCCATGGAGGACCTTAAGGTCCATAAATAGCAACACCCTAGAGGTCCCAGGCTCTAAGGAAGTTAGATTAGCCTCAAACAGAGCCCAGGGCCTTTTCTACACTGGCTCCAGCCTGGTGGAACACTCTGTCTCATGAGACCAGGGATCTGATTTCTTTCCGCAGGGCCTGTAAGACAGAGTTGTTCCACCTGGCCTTTGGCTTGGAATCAGTTTGATTCCCTCCCCCTCTTTCTTTTTCCTTCTGTGATGGAACCCCTATTTGGGGACTTCCCTGGCTTTTCTGGCCCACGTAGGACCAGTCTGGATAGTTGGCCTTGGTGAAGATTTGACATTTTCTCCCCCCAAACAGTTTTTGATCTGGGCTTCCACTGAAATGAGGCTGCATTTTAAGTAGTATTTTACTCTTGTTTTTAAGTTGTATTTTAATCAATTGTTTTTACCTGATGTTAGCCGCCTTGAGCCTGGTCTTGGCCAGGGAGGGTGGGGTATAAAACAAACAAACAAACAAACAAACAAACAAACAAACAAATGCCCCATTCCCAAAACTAAATAAGACAATTTTTTCTATAAATTTATGTTCTTGGGTGTAGATTCTAATCGAAGTAGTGTAATATTTAAATCAAGACTTAGACTCTTTGGCTTCTTTGTGGAGAATAATTTTGTTTGGAATCTAACAATGTCTGGCAATTCAGACCAAGCAGAAATTTTTCAGAAAAGGAGGAGGTCATGAAAATATGTTAAAATTTGTGATTATATTTCTGAAGGCTTTTTTTTATAAAAAAAAAACTTACAACACCTATAAATGCTTCTTTTGGAAGGGGTGTGTAGATTCAGAAATCCTCACCAGCTTTAGCATCTGAAATTGACTGTCTTTTTAGCTGCAATCCTTTCTTTTGCATTTAAACATGCCTTCATAATTAAAAAAGATTTGACAAGATTGGGCATTCCTAAACTCTGATCCAATCTACAGTGGCAAGCTGTGCTTAACTTCTGTTCCCCATTACTCCATCCTTTACCTACATTCCTGGGGTCCCAGGTGTATCTGCATTTTGCTACTGAATAAATTTCCAGACGCTTTCTGGAACTTGGCTAAAGAACAAGTGAAGTCATTCACAATATTGCTTGGTTTTGCCGCTGTCCTGGTTTACTGACTCAAACTGACAACCTGCTCTGTAACTTCTCTTGTCTGTCTATTCTATTAACCATTAACAAACAACACTCAACCCATAATATTAAAAACTTCAACTCTTTATTTTAACTATGCACCCTAAAAGCCAAATGCTTTTTTATATATATTGCAGCAAGCATTAGTTGATTAATCAGCTAGAGGAACTTTAATGACAGATTAAAATTTGCCCTCTGTTTAATCAGCGAGGTTGACAGCAACCAATGGTACTTGACTTGAAGGACTCAGAGTTTGGTGTATTGGCCCTTTTGGCTGGCCGTACCAGGACAAAGCCTGAGTGCACCAGGGAGGGGGGGAACTAGTTCAGGGGTGGGAGGAGGTGACAAAGGCATAATCATAGGAGCAAAGATTTTGCTGTACACATTAAATAATAATAATAATAATAATAATAATAATAATAATAACAATAATTTATTTATATCCTGCCCTCCCCAGCCGAAGCCGGGCTCAGGGCGGCTAACAACAATAAAATAATACAACATTCTAAAATCATTTCATTATAAATTTAATTCAAATCAAATTGATGGCAACCATTGGGCTAGAGTTCTGTGAAGATTGCCAAAGGAGGGAGTCAGGCTGTGCCCTGGCCAAAGGCTTGGTGGAACAGCTCTGTCTTGCAGGCCCTGCGGAAAGATGTCAAGTCCCGCAGGGCCCTAGTCTCTTGTGGCAGAGCGTTCCACCAGATCGGAGCCACAGCCGAAAAAGCCCTGGCTCTGGTTGAGGCCAGCCTAACCTCTCTGTGGCGTGGGACCTCCAAGATGTTTTTGTTTGAAGACCGTAAGGTCCTCCGTGGGACATACCAGGAGAGGCGGTCCCGTAGGTACGAGGGTCCTAGGCCGTATAGGGCTTTAAAGGTTAAAACCAGCACCTTAAACCTGATCCTGTACTCCACCGGGAGCCAGTGCAGCTGGTATAGCACTGGGTGAATGTGATCCCACAGCGAGGACCCCGTAAGGAGTCTCGCTGCGGCATTCTGCACCAGCTGGAGTTTCTGGGTCAGTCTCAAGGGCAGCCCCACGTAGAGCGAGTTACAATAATCCAGTCTGGAGGTGACCGTCGCGTGGATCACAGTGGCTAGGACAGGGCAAGAGAGGTAAGGATCCAACTGCTTAGCTTGGCGGAGATGAAAAAACATATAAATATATTGTAACTGAAAGTTGAGTAAGCAGAATGGCATAGCAGGAATGGGTGTGTTGGGGTGGTGGTGGGAGAGTAAAATTTCTTTCATTCACTTTTTTTGCAGTCAGCCAACTTGATCCAATGCTTCCTGACTTAATTGTGGATCAAAATGCACCTCCCCATCAGATCAACCACATCTCTGAATTTTGCAACGCATTCCTGCTGTGCGAAAAGTGCAGCCAGAAATGTGTTTCGCGCAAAATGCACAAAAATTGTATTTCTGGAGACATTTTAGACCGCCCTGGAACTTGGCATTGTTGTTATGTACCTGCCAACATTTCTCTGATGAAAATAGGGAATACCTATTCTACATCAGGAAGCTTACACTATGTTTGATCTCACTGTATGAATAGACACTAATAATAATAATAATAATAATAATAATAATAATAATAATAATATATTATTTGTACCCCACCGATCTGGCTGGGTTTCCCCAGCCACTCTTGGTGGCTCCCAATCGAATATTATTATTCTTATTAATAATAAAGCAATAAAATATCAAATATCAAATAAAATATCTAAATTCTCTTGCTGCGAGAAGTGAGGTTACAGGGAACCAGGCAGAGGGCCTTGTTGGTAGTGGTGCCTGCCCTGTGGAACGCCCTCCCAGCAGATGTCAAGACAATAGACAATTTTTTACTTTTAAAAGACAACTGTTTAGGGAAGTTTTTAATGTCTGATGCTGTATTGCTTTTAATATTCGGTTGGAAGCCACCCAGTGTGGCTGGGGAAACCCAGCCAGATGGGCGGGGTATAAATAATAAATTATTATTATTAAACTCTGGCCGCCGTTGTCGCATACAGAAATAGTTTTTCGTCTTCTTTCTCATCCCCACCCATTCCTAAAAGAAATGCCTCTGGCCTTTTAGGAAAAGTATATTTAAAAGGGGGACGCGGGTGGCAATAAATCATTGTTGTTATTAAGGGATGCGGGTGGCACTGTGGGTTAAACCACAGAGTCTAGGACTTGCCGATCAGAAGGTCGGCAGCTTGAATCCCCGCAACGGGGTGAGCTCCTGTTGCTCGGTCCCTGCTCCTGCCAACCTAGCAGTTCAAAAGCACATTAAAGTGCAAGTAGATAAATAGGTACTGCTCTGGCGGGAAGGTAAACGGCGTTTCCTTGCACTGCTCTGGTTCACCAGAAGTTCTTTCACCTCTTTTTCTAGAAAAATAGCACTGCCTAAAACCAATATAAGGGACGCGGGTGGCGCTGTGGGTTAAACCACAGAGCCTAGGGTTTGCCAATCAGAAGGTCGATGGTTCGAATCCCTGCAACGGGGTGAGCTCCCGTTGCTCGGTCCCTGCTCCTGCCAACCTAGCAGTTCGAAAGCACGTCAAAGTGCAAGTAGATAAATAGGCACCGCTCCGGCAGGAAGGTAAACGGCGTTTCCGTGCGCTGCTCTGGTTCTCCAGAAGCGGCTTAGTCATGCTGGCCACATGACCCGGAAGCTGTACGCCGGCTCCCTCGGCCAGTAAAGCGAGTTGAGCGCCGCAACCCCAGAGTTGGTCACGACTGGACCTAATGGTCAGGGGTCCCTTTACCTTTATATTTAAAAGGAATTTTATTTTCAGTATAAACAGGTTTCCATTTATGCACCCACGCACACCCCACTTTTAAGTGTTCTCCAAGATGTAGAGGGGAGGAAAAAGGAAAGGCGGGACATTCCGGGATCAAATAAGAAACCGGGATAGGTTCTGTAATTCTGGGACTGTCCCTGGAAAACTGGGACACTTGGAGGGTTATGTTGCTCTCATATTGGTGAGAGCTGAGTGCAGGGTGGGGACCAAAGGTGGAGAAATTACTCAAGAAGGAGCACAACGTGCCCCTACCAGAGGTGGTATCCTCCCCGCCCCCGCATACACTTGACATTAGACTACCCAGAAAAGGAATAAACCAATAAACACTTTTGTGGGGGTGGGATCAGAGCAGCTTGTTGTTCTATGGCTCTTTTAAAGGAAACAGCCCTTCCTTTCACTCCCGCCCACTTCAGTTTGAAAGACAGGGGCAATTTCAGTCTCCAGAGCTGCCAGCACGATGGATTTTGTCCTTTTACAGCTGTCCTTTGATAACGCAAGAGAAAAATTAATCCTTTATAGCCCCTGATTATCTGTTTGCAGCTTATTAAAGATATAAATGCCAGTAATTTTAAATGGCTGCATTAAGTTGTCCTTGAAAGAAAGAAGAAATGCAAAACAAAAATAGGAAAGGTTTTTTTTTTTTTAAATAAATCGTTATTAAAACCATCCATGTTTGTGCAGGACTGTGGAGGGGTGGTTTGGTTTTATAAGAGCTGTAGACATTGGCTCTTTAAGTAACATGGATGAGTTATATTTTTATAGCTAGCTTTTATGAACTCCGCAATCTCAGGGCAGAGATTATAACAGACTAAATGCCATGCACTATTGATAATCTTACGTTAGCATTTCAACCGTATGAGTGTACTTTAGCTGATAGCACCCATTGCAGAGTGGATGGAAATCTGATGTAGGCAGCAATTAATAATAATTGTGTGTTTGCGAAACAGTATTGCCACAGCGTTTTACGTAACTCGTCTTTGTAACAGCAGGCTATAAAGACACAGGGAACCGAAAAGACGATTCCTTCATTTTGCCAACTGCTCATTGTACTTCCACTAAACTCAGGAACTGCACGTATAACTGTATGCTCCTATGAAACGGGCAGGGAAAGTTTTATTAATGGAGAAGCAAGTTTTGTAATACAAAAAGCTCCTGTAAAAATAACAAGATGAAATTTCCTTGGAACAAATCTTATTGCAGCAATGTATAAGCAATTGCCTGCATGGTTTTTGGGTTGTTGTTTTTTTTGCAACTGCTAATTGTATAGCAAATGGAGAACATTCACATAAAGATTTGTATAGTGCCATTGTGTCTAATCAGATATTTCAGAGAAAAAGTGCTTTTGAAAGCAAATTACTAGATCCTTGAAAATAATATATGTCTTCTGTGTTAGCACAATGAGTATGCAGCCTGTTGCCCTCCAGGTGGTTGTTTAGTCATTTAGTCGTGTCCGACTCTTCATGACTCCATGGACCAGATCACGCCAGGCACTTCTGTCTTCCACTGCCTCCCGCAGTTTGGTCAAACTCATGCTGGTAGCTTCACGAACACTATTCAACCATCTTGTCCTCTGCCATCCCCTTCTCCTTGTGCCCTCCATCTTTCCGAGCATCAGGGTCTTTCCCAGGGAGTCTTCTCTTCTCATGAGGTGGCCAAAGTATTGGAGCCTCAGCTTCAGGATCTGTCCTTCCAGTGAGCACTCAGGGCTGGTTTCCTTACGAATGGATAGGTTTGATCTTCTTGCAGTCCATGGGACTCTCAAGAGTCTCCTCCAGCACCAGAATTCAAAAGCATCAATTCTTCGGCGATCAGCCTTCTTTATGGTCCAGCTTTCACTTCCATACATCACTACTGGGAAAACCATAGCTTTTACTATACGGACCTTTGTTGGCAAGGTGATGTCTCTACTTTTTAAGATGCTGCTCCAGGTGGTATTGGACTCCAATTCCTATCAGCCCCAGCCAACATAGCAAATGGTCAAGAATGATGGGATTTGTGGTCCAGAAACATTTGAGAGGGACAAAGGTTCCCCTCTCCTGCTTTACAGTTAGGTTAACTCATGTTTTTCCTAATGAAAAACCAATAGTTTGAAGGATTTATTTGGCAACTCCTTTCTTGTCTCAGACATTAACCAAGGATCAAAGTTGGCTTCCGGTCCTGCCTGCCTTAATGGAAGCAGCCCCCATTACAGTGGGGGATCGTAGGCAAACAAAAAACAAGGATGACAGAGGGTAAATCATCATTGCAGGGTTGGGGGGCAATGGGCTTCATTCGCAGTTCATCTTGGTACCTGGCTCTCGTTGCGGCATGAATTGCAGGAGGCAAGGAGGTACTGACTGGTGAAAACCCTCCTATGGCACCATTAAGAAGCAGAGGTTCTCCGTTTAATTGGATATTTAATTGGCTTTAAAGTACTGGCGCGTGATGGAAAAGGATTGAAATAACATACTGCTGAATATACCTGCTACATGGATCAAAGGTTTGAATTGAGATAAGATTTTATTCGGAGGGAGAGTCAGTTGGGGAGAGGGAAGTCCACCGTTTGTTTGTTTATTTATTCTAAGCTTCTTTTATATATTTATGATTTGGCAACCCTCCCCGGAATATAAGATAAAAATATATGTGCAGGTGAGGAAGGGACGTTGGAGTAATATTGATATTAAGCAAAAATGGAAACTGTGTCTGAAATGAAGAAAGGAGGGGGAGGAGAAGCGCAAATATGACTGTGTTGGAAAGACAGAGTAATTCCCCTCACCTCTATTTAAAAACAACAGACAAGGAAAAAGAGACCAAGATTTGTGTGTGCTACTGACAGAATGTGATCTAAGATAAAGTTTAATTGGGCCATAAATCTCTTGCTGGAAGGAAAAGAATTGGGGGGCTGTGATAAGAACACTGCAGAGATTCTGGGAGTTGGAAAGGAGTATTGAATATTCAGTGTGTTCGAAAACTCCCCACCTTTTCCTAGGCTGAGGGTAAAATGGTGAAGATCTGTGGCATGTTTTACTAGTGAGGCAGAATGGTTTCTAGCAAACTGTCGCCTGTTCCGAGACATCGAAGCAAGGGATGGAGAGATAAGACCTGTGAGAAACTTTGAAATTCAGTTCCGCCCCAAGCCATGATGGGAGAAAACAACAGCTGGGAAGTGAAAGAGACAACACCATCTAGGTACAAAAGGAATCTCCATGGATATAATAGTTTTCACCCACAGGGCAGAATAAAGATAATGGTTTGAGTTCCTGACTTGAAGCTTTATAAAGTTATATATTGTAACGTCACGAATGGAAATCATTAATTATGTAGCTGTTGACTAAGGGATGATTATTATAACTGAAATGTAACTGGCATTAATTAAGCTTATGGAACACAGATTAGAAATGCACCCAAACCATCATGCGTGGAGCCACTTTAACTAAAATGTATTAATTGGAAATTGATTGGCATTTTGATAATTGTATAATTTGGGAATTAATTGTTATTGTCATAATTTGGCTATTATTGGGGGTATATTGGAAAACTATATATATATATATCTCAAGGGGGGACGCAGGTGGCACTGTGGGTAAAACCTCAGCGCCTAGGACTTGCCGATCGTCAGGTCGGCGGTTCGAATCCCCATGGCGGGGTGTGCTCCCGTTGCTCGGTCCCAGCGCCTGCCAACCTAGCAGTTCGAAAGCACCCCCGGGTGCAAGTAGATAAATAGGGACCGCTTACTAGCGGGAAGGTAAACGGCGTTTCTGTGTGCTGCACTGGTGCTGGCTCGCTAGAGCAGCTTCGTCACGCTGGCCACGTGACCTGGAAGTGTCTCCGGACAGCGCTGGCCCCCGGCCTCTTAAGTGAGATGGGCGCACAACCCTAGAGTCGGACACGACTGGCCTGTATGGGCAGGGGTACCTTTACTATATCTCAAGGATCAAAGTTATTTTTGCTATAAATGTACAAAGCGAAGGCAAAAAGAGCATGTGACAAGTTCATCAATAAGCTGGTTTCCAAATTTGCCAGCGCTTGCTCAGTGTGGAAAGATGACATTTCTGTGTACTCAGGAAACGTCAACAGACTTTACAACGGTAAAACTGTTGAATAAGTTTACATATGACACAGTAAAAGACGAAATTCATGCAGAATTTAGATTTCTTATTTATCTGAATGGTTTCCCCGAAGTAAGAGTATTTATGTGCAAAACCCTTTGGTACGTTTCAAAACCAGATCACTATTAAATCTCATGTAAGGCCACCACATTACCTAAGCATCTTCTTTAAGTTGTCTGTTGGAAACTTCTCTGTTCATCATGGTGAGGATTTATTTTTTTGGGGTGGGGTGGGGGTGGGATCTCATTCTTGCTGTAATATCTGCATTTGTCTATTTTATGTTTTTAATATATTGTGGTCTTATGATGTAGGGATGGATGGTTCAGCCTATTTCCTTTCCATGTCAGCTCAATTATTGGTCCATTCTGTCCAATTTTTGTGATTTTTTTTAATGCAGAAAATAGCATTTTGCACGTTTTTCCTCTTGAAATATAAACTTTTTTTATGTTTTTCCTTTAAAATATGCCTTTTTGTTTGCATTCCCTATAAGACATGCATTTTGTGCATGTAGTTGAACTGTAATAATAATAATAATAATAATAATAATAATAATAATAATAATAATA
>JAXCMG010000094.1:1117950-1131586 GCA_034642415.1 Podarcis siculus | reverse complement strand
TAATAATAATAATAATAATAATAATAATAATAATAATAATAATAATAATTTATACCCCACCCTTCCTGGTTCAAAAACCAGGCTCAGGGTGGCTGGCAACAAATTTAAAACACTTAATAGTAAAAGCAGCATAAAATACAGTATAAAAACGTGGATAACAATAAAATTCAAAATTCAGAAATCAATTTTGGGGAAATAAGCATTAGATAATCCCCAGGGCTAGCTGGCTGAATTGGTCCTACTTTGGCCAGCAAGGAGGCCAGGGGAGAATTAGCTGTGGGGTCTCAGAGAGGGTAATCTTCATAAAAGGGGAGGGGGAGGGAAGAGAAGGGAAATGAAAGATCAGGCTGAGTTCAAATTAAAGGCCAGGCGGAATAACTGTAAGTAGATCACAACATTCAGAGAGTGCTGCAGTCCAACTGATAGCTGCGTTCTACTCTGCGTGTAAGTTGGGGCCTGTGCAATAGCTTCAATTTGCTTTATTAGGCAGACCAAACTAATTTCTCCTCCTAAAATGTATGTGTCCCATTACAGACAACATATTACTTATATATTCCCTGAATTTTAATATTGGAAGGAGATTAATGGCATAATTCTTTACATGTGTAATCAAAAATAAGCCCCACTGAATTCAACAGAGCTTACCTTAAAGAAATTGGGTACAGCATTGCATCCGTAGGCCATAGCTGTCAACCGTCCCTTATTTGGCAGGAAAGTCCCTTATCCCAGCGCTGTGTCCCGCTGCTGTCCCTTATTGATGATGTCCCTTAAATTTCCCGGGTTTCAAAGGAAGCAGCTCCTCTCCCTCCCTCCCTGCCAGCCAGGGAGGAGGGAGGCTCCAGCTGTGTTGCTTGGCTGCGTTGCTCACCCAATAAGGAGTCTGAGAACGACTGGGGGGTGGAGCTTGCATGCCTTGTGCCGATCAAATCGGCCGCGTTGCCTGGGGACTCGCCTTTGCTCAGTGCTTCCCAGCGGAGAGGTGACGGTGGTTTTCCTTGCTGCATCCCCTTTGCCGGGTTGCTGCACTGTGGGAACCACCGCTTGAGGCTTGGTTTGGCTGCTGGCTGGGCTTTCTGCCTTTGGCTCGGAGGGGCTCAGAAGTTGAACATACCTGTTTTCGGAAAATCCCTTATTTTGGCTGCTGATCCCTTATTTTCGAGGCTGCTGGTCCCTGATTTTCAAATCTGTAAGTTGACAGCTATGCCTTAGGCTGTACTGCTATGCTGACTTACTTGGGTGTAGGCCCTATGGAACTCATTGGGGCTTACTTCCAAGTAAACATGCTTATGATTGTGCTTGAAACACATTGCAGATAAGAATAACTATGCATAAAGGAAACCTCTTTACTTCTTGACGCTTTTCATTCAAAATAGCCACTGTGAGTGGCTTTGAGCTTCTTTTGCAGCCTGCTCTAGGTCTTGACTCATGGCTGAAGGAATGTTTGGTCTAAAATTCTGGCCCTCAAGTCATTGGCTTGTGTGACTCTTTTCTTCCATGTTTCAGAAACCTCAGGCAGCCACGGAAACAATCACAGACTCCAACATGATCAACAGATGAGGGGAAATCCATTGAATGAAATGTCTTATTTTGGGGGTGTTCATAGTTGTGTGTCCATTGTGAGGTGTAGATTTTGATAATCAATTACACACATTTCACCCCAACCCCAATCGCGTTAGAGAAGTCAACTCTGACCCAAACCTCAAATGAAAGTCTGCCCAACATCAGGCTGATGTCATAGATTGGGTGAATAAAAAACATACCGTATTTTTTGCTCTATAAGACTCACTTTTTCCCTCCTAAAAAGTAAGGGGAAATGTGTGTGCATCTTATGGAGCGAATGCAGGCTGCGCAGCTATCCCAGAAGCCAGAACAGCAAGAGGGATTGCTGGTTTCACTGCGCAGCGATCCCTCTTGCTGTTCTGGCTTCTGAGATTCAAAATATTTTTTTTCTTGTTTACCTCCTCCAAAAACTAGGTGAGTCTTGTGGTCTGGTGAGTCTTATAGAGTCTTATAGAGGGACTCTTTGTGTGTAAAACTAGGCTCTTGGGCTGGGATCCCCCCCATTTAATTGCCAATTAAGAATGTTGCTTTCAGACTAAAGACCACACAGTGAAAAGATATAAAAGGTTGATGATGCATATACGAGAAGACGGCTCCTCTCCTCCATCTTAGGTGACCCTACTGGGAGTGTATGACTCCTGATGGCTTTGCTCACGAGGATCATAGGAACGTTCAAGCCCACTCACCATGACCAGGTGATGATCCAGAACATGTGAATAACCCTGCCACAACTGCACCGGCTGTTGATTACTTTTGAGGCCCAATTCAAAGTGCAGCTGTTGACCTACAAAGTCTTACACAGCTCAGGCCCTCAATACCTTTAGGATCGCCTCTCCATGTTTGAACCGACCAGGCCCTGGGCTTGTCATCTTCTCTATGTCCCCCATCTCTGTGAGGTTCAGAGGGTGACAACACAAGAACGGCCCTTTTCTCTGGTGGCTCCCTGGTTGTGGAATGCTCTCCCCATAGAGACTCGCCTGGCGCCATCACTACGTGTCTTTAGGTGCCAGGCAAAAACATTCCTCTTTACCTAGACCTAGGGCTATTAAATAATCTCTGGCCTGTGAAAGTGTGGAGGAGAAGACTGTTATTATGATGGCTATTTTATTATTAGGCTGCCTGTCAGTATGCTTTTTATTGTGTTTTGATTATGTTTTTATCATTGATATTCAATAACGTGTTTTTAATGTGGTGCACCGCCCTGGGATCTTCTGATAAAGGGCGATATATAAATTGGGCAGTATATAAATTGAAATAATAATAATAATAATAATAATAATAATAATAATAATAATAATGTGACCCTTGAGCAGATAAAGTTTCCCCATTCCTGAGGTAAACCAGTCAGTTCCCTTTATGCCTATGCATTACAGTCCCGGTTTGAATTCTCCAAAGACTGTTTTCCAGACCACAGTGTCCAAACTACAGTGATCATAGTTGCTAGATGATAGACGTGGAGGAAAATCTTTCTGAAGCTTTTTTGTTGTTCAGCTCTGTTGAAATCACCAAGGCGTCAATCATTCCTGCGCTGCGAAAAGTGTTAGTGTTCAGGGGCTTGCTGCTTTCCCTTCTTCTAAAAATAAGAGCAGGAGTTATTTCATTGAGGGGTTTGCCAAATGATTTGATAGCATTCTTTAGCTGATTAACTCTCTTGTGTTGAGCTGGTAATTCAATCGATTCCTCATCGATCGAAATAACTTTAACATGACACCCTAATATAGGCAATATTTTGTGGGTATTTATTGGATTCCCTCTGTCCATTAAAGAAGTGGCAAATCATTTTATTTTTTTCAGTTAGAGAGGTAACGTTGCAGGCATGGCTTGAGCTCAGAGGCAAAGACAGGATGCCATGATGTGGTGTCAAGCTAGATACTTTAAAAAAGTCAGGTAAGAGGCTGATCACAGAAATTTGCATAAAATTTGCATATATTTATACGTATAGCTGGTGCTGGAGGAGACTCTTGAGAGTCCCATGGACTGCAAGAAGATCAAACCTCTCCATTCTGAAGGAAATAGGCCTGAGTGCTCACTGGAAGGACAGATCCTGAAGCTGAGACTCCAATACTTTGGCCACCTCATGAGAAGAGAAGACTCCCTGGAAAAGACCCTGATGTTGGGAAAGATGGAGGGCACAAGGAGAAGGGGACGACAGAGGACGAGATGGTTGGACAATGTTCTCGAAGCTACCAGCATGAGTTTGACCAAGCTGTGGGAGGCAGTGGAAGACAGGAGTGCCTGGCGTGCTCTGGTCCATGGGGTCACGAAAAGTCGGACACGACTAAACGACTAAACAACAACAACAACAAATATGTATAGCTGGTTCTGGGAAGTTAGGCTGATGGATAGCTGGGGTCTCAGCAAGGGATGTCAAATTGTTGTTGTTGCCATCTGTCTGTCTGGAGGATGTTTGGTAGAAGTACAGTGGAATCTTGGTTCTCGAACTTAATCCGTTCCGGAAGTCCGTCTGACTCCCGAAACCATTTGACAACCAAGGGGCGGCTTCCGATTGGCTGCAGGAACTTCCTGCACTCAAGCAGAAGCAGCGTCAGACATTTGGCTTCCAAAAATGTTCGAAAATCAGAACACTTACTTTCAGGTTTACAGCATCGGGAGCCAATTTATTCGTCAACTAAGCCGTTCGAGAACCAAGGTTCCACTGTATATGGAACGCAAAGACAGAGTTGACGTGTGAGAACTACCCCCTTCCGCCAAATTTTGCTGTCAAGCCTTTCCTACATGTTCCACACACCATTCAACAATAACAAATCACTGCTTTGCTGGTCCACCTACTCTCCCTACCACTGCTGACCAGCCACCCTTGTCTCAGCTACAAAAGAGTGGGGTAGCCTCAGCAACAGCTGCTGGGAATGTGTTTGGGAGGAGCTGCTGAAGAATAAAACGACCATCTGGAGCAGTTTTGGAGCTAGGGTGGCGCTGGTGGTTCCCCAGCACATAGCACTGTGCTGAGGGGGTGCAAAATTGAGAAGATCCATAATTGAGAAGAGCCATTTGGAATCACCAAACTTTGGCTTTGCCCAGGGTGCTATATGATGAAAGATTACCAAAGGCCACCCCTTTCTGGTGGGACCCTTTGCTTCCTCGCTCTCCTCAGTGTATTCAGACAGAAAGCTTTAAACCAGGACTTTTTCAATCGGAACTCAGTTCTGGCACCTCTCAGGTGAGTGCCATTGTCATTATAAGAGAACAAGGTTCATGGTGAGTTCTGTCACCTCTTTTTCTAGAAAAATAGCACTGCCTAAAACCAATATAAGGGACGCGGGTGGCGCTGTGGGTTAAACCACAGAGCCTAGGACTTGCCGATCAGAAGGTCGGCGGTTCGAATCCCCGCGACGGGGTGAGCTCCCGTTGCTCGGTCCCTGCTCCTGCCAACCTAGCAGTTCGAAAGCACGTCAAAGTGCAAGTAGATAAATAGGCACCGCTCCGGCGGGAAGGTAAACGGCGTTTCCGTGCGCTGCTCTGGTTCTCCAGAAGCGGCTTAGTCATGCTGGTCACATGACCTGGAAGCTGTACGCCGGCTCCCTCAGCCAATAATGCGAGGTGAGCGCCACGATCCCAGAGTTGACCACGACTGGACCTAATGGTCAGGGGTCCCTTTACCCGTTACCTTTAAAACCAATATACTGCCAACTCTGGGAGATAGTCTTTCATTTAGGATTTGTATCTCCCACCTTTCTTGACAACAAAGAACACTGTAAGAAGTTATGTGACACACTGACACTGACACAAACACAGACACACACACATACACACAGTGGTACCTCGGTTTGCGAACTTAATCTGTTCCTGAAGTCTGTTCTTAAACCAAATCCATTCTTAAACCAAGGCGCGCTTTCCCTAATGAGACCTTCCACCGCTGGTGCCCTTCCACTGTTTGTCTTCCATTCATAGACCAAGGTAAAGTTTGCAAACCGGGACACTACTTCCGGTTTTGCGGAGTTCGTAAACCGAATAGTTCGATAACAGGGCTGTTCGTAAACTGAGGTACCACACTGTGTGTGTCTCTCTCTGTGTGTATTTATATTTCCCTGTGTGACTGGAATTTCCTCTTTTTCCATCCCCTAGCAGCAAGTGTGAAGCCATGAGGTGGTCATCTTTTAAGAAATTCACAATGCAGCCAACTATGGTATTTTATTTCCTGTGAGAAAACAGCTCTTCTCCCTGTCAATTATTCTTTTTCATTTCGGTTCCAAATGATGAGAATCAGTCTTTCCGTTAAAGAGATGTGCCTGGCCTTCCAGATGTCTGAAAAACGATAGTTTATAGGGCCCGCCAGCAAAACAATGATAAAATGCCCCAATCTGGTTTATCTGTACTCTCGTGAGGGAGAGTTTGAAGTCTTCCTGTGAAGCACCAGGGCTGTGACTCAGACTGTGCAGAAAATAAATGGCACTCAAAAGCACTGAGGTGACAGCCTGCAGTTGTAACTTCAAACCTGTAACGTTTATCGGATTTATGTACCTCTAATGGAAATGATGACTCTTCGGATCTGTAGATTGGCTTTTGGGAAAGCTCAATTCATTATTCAACTAGATAGCAAAAGGCGTCAAAACCGTATAGCTAAAAACGTTTTATAGCCAAATTGCTAGCTAGCTATGAGCAGGAATAAATGACGGGCAGCGTATATTCAAAGGGTGACCTCCCCAGCAAGCCGCTTTTTCACGAGGAGACGATGATGTGAGAAAATGTGTTGTGTGAATAGCTCTCTCACACACGGCTGGCTCCCCACCGGTTCCTTGTCATGGAACTTGTTGTTTCATCTCTACACTGTCATCTTAACTGTGGCCGACTGAGGAGTTTAGCGACTCAAAGTATTGCAACTGCTCAGCAGTTTTGAAGTGAGTGACAGCCTTGTTGCCTGCCTTGGCTCGCTCTCATTGCAGCTACTAAGCGCGAGTGGAAATTCAAGGTGAGGGGATGTTTCTCCCTCAGAAAAATGGAGCCGGCTGTGAATTCCACCATCGGACTTTGGTTCATCCCTCCTTGCCGTTCAGGATGGCTTTGCACACATGCGATGAAGGCCCTGAGTGAGAATTAAGTGAAATCTGAATTATTATTATTATTTATTCAAAATTAAAACAAAACATATTATCCAAAACCATATCATCCTTATTTTTCCCCCTTTTCCCCTCCCTCCCCCCACCCTCCCACACAAAACCCCACCACCACCACCCCGGCTTCCCTCAGTTCCAGTCTTTGGTTTCTCTGAGAATGCTGTTTTCTGCATGTTACACAGTTGTATAGATCCTCAAACTATTTAGGTGATTATTATCAATAAAAAGTTTGTGAATTCAAAGCCAGCCAAGGAGTCCAGTTTGCTTTGTTGTGTCTTCAAATACTTTGTAAAGGGTTCCCATTCATCTTTAAAGTCACAGTTATCCTTGTCCCGTAGCTTATATGTCAGTTTTGCCAGTTCTGCATAGTCCATCAATTTTTCTTGCCATGATTCTTTAGTTGGGGTTTCTTCAGTCTTCCATCGTTGTGCTATTAGAACTCTCGCGGCTGTTGTCGCATACATGAAGATGTTTTTCAGCTTTTTTGGCAGGTCTTTCCCTACGATCCCCAACAAAAATGCCTCTGGTTTTTAAACAAATGTTAAATGCAACATTTTCTTCAATTCGTTGTATATCATTTCCCAATTTTAAAAAATTACATTACAATCCCACCACATATGATAAAATGTCCCCTCCTTTTCCTTACACTTCCAACATATATTTGAACTAGTTTTGTACATTTTCCCTAACTGCACTGGAAGTGAAATCTGAATTATATGCTTTTTTAAAAAAAGTTTCTGATGGCTAAATTACTGGAGGGAGCTAAATTACTCGTGGAGGGAGCCAAGGCCATTCACTGTTAATAACTCATTCTCATATTGCCTCCCTTAAAAATCAAATGGCGCCCCACATTGGGAATGACGGCTCTAGGCACATCAAAGAAACATTTCAGCTAAATGTGCTGCAAACTTTGTATGAGAAATTGGGTAAGCAAAAATGGAACTCCACAGCGCTATCTGGTGCCACAGTGTTAGAATGCATTAACAACACATATAAAGCGTTATTTCTTTGCCAATGTGGCTGAGTCCTAGGTTAGAGCACTGCATCTCAAAATTTGGGAAAGTACAGATTTCAAAGGATTGGCTGAGTTTCGCTTCATGTAGCATTTTAAGGTAAAGGTAAAGGAACCCCTGACCATTAGGTCCAGTCGTGACCGACTCTGGGGTGGCAGCGCTCATCTCGCTTTATTGGCCGAGGGAGCCGGCGTACAGCTTCCGGGTCATGTGGCCAGCATGACTAAGCCACTTCTGGCGAACCAGAGCAGCACACGGAAACGCCATTTACCTTCCCGCCGGAGTGGTACCTATTTATCTACTTGCACTTTGACGTGCTTTCGAACTGCTAGGTTGGCAGGAGCAGGGACCGAGCAACGGGAGCTCATCCTGTCACGGGGATTCGAACCGCCGACCTTCTGATTGGCAAGTCCTAGGCTCTGTGGTTTAACCCACAGTGCCACCCTATGTAGCATTTTAGAACGTGCTAATTGGGTAGATTCACCTTTAAATGCAAAATGGGTCAAATCTCTGTCCAACTATTAACTGCATTACACTATTGTGATTCCAGTGAGCACTGTGCTTATTTTTTTTTAGTGGCTGCTCCATGTTTGTGTCAACCATTTCTCCCTTTTTGTCAGTTATTGGCAGTTATTTGAGCTGATCGCTTTGCATGTCTTCTCATTAGGCTCCCAGTGTGAACAAGATTCCCCCCCCCCTCTTATCTCTAATTCCATTATTAGAAATAACCTGCTGGCTAATTTTCAAGCCTTTCTACCTTTCTGCATTTTGAAAACATGATATGCAAAACTAAAGGGGCAAAAGTGATACTTGATTTCAAAAGTGTGTGCTTCCTCTCCCTCTCTTCATATATATATATATATATATATATATGAGAGAGAGATTCAGATATACATATTCCTAGCACTAAACATGATTAGAGCATAGTATGGATTAATTGCTCCGCCAAATGTCATCCCTATAAATCAAATCTGTTTTGTGACATATGAGTGAAAGTATCTGAATGCTTCAAAGTCATTAAAAGATATCTGCATAATTTTAAAAGCTGCTAAACATTGTTCTTATTTACATTGTAGGCTGGAAGGGACCGGGGTGAAAAAGAGGGAATGTTTACTGCGCTAATGAGAACTTGAGTGACACATTTCTGTCAAATGCTAATTTTTACATCAACCCTTTTGACAAGGGTGTTTGCGACAAATATATATATATATATATGCTGCACTAAGGAATGCAGGGCCCAAACCTTCTACCCCCTTCTCATTCCTTCTTCTCCCAACCTGCCACCCCACCCCCCTTTTCAGGCAAAATGCCCTGATTTTTAATGTTGAGTTTATGTGGAACGAAAGAAAGGCAAAGCAACGCTTTTGCTTGCAGACTGCACCATGTTCAGTGCTCCCATATATTACCAGGCTAATTTCAATGTGCTGGAAACTGGCTATACAGTTTGGGACCAGAATACCATCCAAAATATCATCTCATGCTCTACATCCCCAACGGATGCTGCATTCTGCAGGCAAGGACATCTTGCAGATACCACCCTGTCAGGCCTTCCGTGTGGTGGCACCTACCCTTTGGAGTTCCCTGGATAGCGATGGTGGGGCAGCTGTGGCCCTTTGCATCTGTTGAATGAGGATGGCCAATGGTTGGGGTTGTGGGCTCACCACATCTGGAGAGCCACCACCCCAGGAAAAGGAGGTCCAAAGTCCAGAGTCAGGGACTGGCCAGACACTGAGGAGTGGTGGCTGGATACTGATTGGTGGGTACTGGGAATGGGGGATTGGAGTCTGACTTGGAAGAAGGGATCTGTGAACTGGGAGAACCTGTGACAGCCAGGAGATGAGTCAGAGGCAGGAGAAGCTGCAGGATTGGAGGGAGAGATGGGCCAGGCTGGTGGAGTTTCATGGGCTCCTCCTCCTGCCACCGACTCTCCTGCTCCACTGTCTCCCAGGACCAGTAGAGGACTGAAGAGGGAGGAGCAGAAGGTTACATTCAGGCACAGTCTTCACTTGCTTGCACGTTGGTCAGATAGGTGTCAGGGAGTGGACTGAACAGGAAGGCTGGGAACTGTCCCCTCTGTCTCCTTGTGGAAGAGGAGGGGGAGTGGGAAGACTCCCCTTGTCTCCAGCAGTTTCAAGAGGAGAAGGAGACAGGGTTGAATTACAGCCAAATGAAGAACTGCCAAGTTACGAGATAGTGGAGGAGGAGGAGGGAGCAAGAGAGCAGCCAGCAGAGACCTCCTTGGAGAGTCTGGGAGAGCCTCCTTCTCCAAAGGCTCCTCTATCACTTCACATTCAAGAAGAGAGAATGCGGAGGCGTGTGACTCCCATAGGGACTCAGGATGTTGTTGGGGACGGAAGAGGAAGGACTCAAAGTAGGCAACATCTCCATTGCTTGGAGACTTCGTCTTGCACCCAGATGACTGAATAAAACCCATAAATATGAACTTGCTTGTTCTCCTTGCCTTTGATGCTACCGGCGGAGGAGAAGATTCTCTACGCCTGACAATAGAGGAGACAGATGAACTGAGGGTGGGGCTTCTCTGTTGTGGCAACTGCCTCATTGGGTGCATACCTAGGAGTAGCTGAGACTCATAGGACTGACAGGCATGCTTTCCCCAAATGTGTAAGTATATTTTTTGAGTCTGACAATAAGGAGTTCATTCCTCACTCTGGACATTCCGTGCCTGACACCCAGAGACCTTTATTAATACAACAACTTGTACAGGCAACCCATTTTAGGCGTGGCCAATATGTTCACAATTGTGTACATGCACACAGCGCCAAACCTGGAAGTGACTTGGAAACGTCATAAAAAAGACACTAAAAGGGGCGGAATGAGGTGTTTCAATTGCAAGCGGTTTCACACAAGTGCTCAATGTCCTGGAATGTGACCCACATGCAAATTGGCGCTGTGGTCTAAACCACTGAATCTCTTGGGCTTGCCGATCAGAAGGTCCGTGGTTCGAATCCCCGCAACGGAGTGAGCTCTGGTTGCTCTGTCCCAGCTCCTGCCAACCCAGCAGTTCGAAAGCATGCCAGTGCAAGTAGATAAATAGGTATCAATGCAAAGGGAAGGTAAACGGCGTTTCCATGCGCTCTGGTTTCCATCACGGTGTCCCGTTGCGCCAGAAGCGGTTTAGTTATGCTGGCCACAAGATCCGGAAAGCTGTCTGTGGACAAACAGCCTGAAAAGCGAGATGAGTGCCGCAACCCATAGTCGCCTTTGACTGGACTTAACTGTCCAGGGGTCCTTTACCTTGTACCTTTTTACCTGTATTGGCAACAAAAATGGAAAGAGAGGGATCCAGCTCAATGGGTCAGACTCAGAAGGTCTCAGGTTCAACCTTGGCATCTCCAGTTCAAAAGAGGTGGCAAATAGCAGGCCTGGGCAATAGCTCTTCCTAAGTTTCTGGAGAGATACTACTAGCTAGGGAAGCATTACTGGTCTAGAGATGAACCAATGATAGGACTTCATAGGGTTGTTTTGTATCTTCGTATCTCCCATGGAGCATAATTTCAGCTCATCCCGAAAAACTTATTGCGCAACTGAAAGGGGCGGGGAAGGAATGGTCACAGGATATGGTGTGGTGAGCCTTCCCCTAACCCCTGGTTTATCAGCTGGGACTGGAGGGAAGAGCTCCTACATCCGGGTGTTATCACTTCCTGTCTGTGTGGACCAAGATTCAGCAGGGCTAGGGTTTGTTTTTGTAGATGTTAAGCTCATCTGTCAGAAGTAGCTAAATGTGCAGCTGCTTCATTCAGGCCCCTGCCTCCAGCAAATGAGAGCTGCCGGGGTTTGCAGGAGTCCTTGTAGTTGTTGTTGTTTAGTCGTTTAGTCGTGTCTGACTCTTCGTGACCCCATGGACCACAGCATGCCAGGCACTCCTGTCTTCCACTGCCTCCCGCAGTTTGGTCAAACTCATGCTGGTAGCTTCGAGAACACTGTCCAACCATCTCCTCTGCCGTCCCCTTCTCCTTGTGCCCTCCATCTTTCCCAACATCAGGGTCTTTCCCAGTCCTTGCTCGGTGCTTTTTGGTGTGATGCCCCTTCCTTCTTGTGAGAGCGAAACACAGCCCCGGTATTCTCTCAGGCAGCAAACTGCTGCCAGCAGTGATAGCTGTAAACATTCCCTCGAGTGTTTTGATATAAGGCTCAGAAAGGAAGTTATTGTATTAGATTTCAGTTTGGGTGGGGTGTAGGGAGGGGAGTCCTGATAAGATTACGTTGGAGCTATTCTCTATTTGTCTAGCACATGCGGTCCTTTCAAATCAATGGAGGAACGGCCAGATTGTCAATTTGCAGATAGCCATGTCAGTTCAGAGCAGGGAAAAATGAAACTGGAAAATGGCTGTGTTTGTGGCCTTGTCCTATTGGTTCAACCAGTGCTTTTTTTCTGCACGGGTACGCATACCCCTAAACATTTTGCGAATCTAAGTTTGGCCTCATTGAGGGGCAGTATTTCAATATGAGTAGGATAATGAGAGTACCCCTAAACATTTTTTAAAAATCAAATCACTGTGTTTACCTTTCCAATTTTTCAGATCCCCCAAGTTAACTTTTATTTTTTGCTACCAAATTACTTAGAGCACGATCTGTCCACAACAGCATAGAATGGATTGTGGCCCAAGGTTTGTGAGGGGAAAGTCAGATAGCAGTGGAGAGTAGACATGGGGCAGGGGAGAGAGATATTCATTTTGATCCACATTTGAATGTGAACATATCTTGTCTGCATTTCCTTAAACAATGCACAAGCTGAAACATGGGTATTCTTTTTGAAATTTGCCCTTCTCTGAATTTTGTGATGCAGTTCAGTGACAACCACAGCCACAACAATAACAGCAGAAGCAGAAGCAGCAGCAACAACAAGGTAAAGTAATAATAATTAGGGAAAGTGTGCATTAAAATTGTATACATTAATGAAAATAACACAAAAATTAAGGGAAATTATTCGCCAAAATGTGTGTCTCAAAGGAAAATGTGCTAAAGCAGTGGTGAATTTTTGTATGCGCATTCCTTTTATTTTATTTTTTAAAATAATAATTAATGAATCACAAAGTGAGATGGAAATGTGGAGGAGTGGGGTGGACCAGAAACTGAAGGAAATCAAAACTGACAGATCAGTATGTCCCTAGTGGAGGAATAGGGGATTTGTGACGAGGATGATGCAAAATTCCAAGATTCAAGGAAAATTCAAGCATTTCCACTAGTACATTGAAACCTTTCCAAATAGCGATGTAAGTTTTTTCTACCAAAATCATTTCGCATTTACCCTGAACCAAAGCAACTAAAAAGAAAACACATTGTAACCATTGCTGCTTTTGAATTTTGTTTGCCGATTGGCACCACTGACATTATTTCTTTGTTATCGGTTAATTTAGATATTGCCTTCCTTTTAAAAAAGATTTTCTTTTAAAGTAAGGTAAAGGTAAAGGGACCCCTGACCATTAGGTCCAGTCGTGGCTGACTCTGGGGTTGCGGCGCTCATCTTCCTTTATTGGCCGAGAGAGCCGGCGTACAGCTTCCGGGTCATGTGGCCAGCATGACTAAGCCGCTTCTGGCGAACCAGAGCAGCGCACGGAAACGCCGTTTACCTTCCCGCCGGAGTGGTACCTATTTATTTACTTGCACTTTGATGTGCTTTTGAACAGCTAGGTTGGCAGGAGCAGGGACCGAGCAATGGGAGATCACTCCGTCGCGGGGATTCGAACCGCTGACCTTCTGATCGGCAAATCCTAGGCTCTGTGGTTTAACCCACAGCGCCACCCGCGTCCCTTCTTTTAAAGTACCAATGCATAAAAGCTACAAGCCAGTGCACAGCTTCAGCCAGCAGAACAGGGAAAGTTGCTGGCAGGCTAGTCTAGAGGTTGGTGTCCCAGGAATAGGCTTGGCCATCTGAAAAAGGGATATTCCTGGCTGCTTCTTCAGCTGGGAAGCCTCCAGAGTGTTAGCCTTTTGTGGGAGGGACTCCAGCACAAGATGGAACTTCAGGTT
>JAXCMG010000094.1:1083799-1108554 GCA_034642415.1 Podarcis siculus | reverse complement strand
ATTATTATTATTATTATTATTATTATTATTATTATTATTTGCCCCCTCGGCTCAGTGCCTTTTGTGAGGGAATTGCTTGCACTGGTGCTGGTTTCAGTTAGCAAAATGGTAATAACCTCTTAGGAAAAAGATTGGATTAAACATTGATATCCCTATTTGCACACACAATAGCAACACGATGACTTTGGGGTAACTTGTGGGTTTGGTTGTTCTTTCTTTTCTTCGCAGAACACGAAAACGCTGCAATGTTTTTCTTAAGGACATGACCTTTTCGCATCAACCCATTTTTAATTTTATTTTAATGCTTCCTCCTCCCCCAGTTTCACTGTGGAATTTATGAGATGACAAATAAACACATTGAGAATAACCCCAAATAAGAAGAAGAAATCCGACACAGCTGGATTTCCAGGGTCCACGTCACTCCTATTGGTGTCGGGATGAAACGGAGAATCTGCCCGTTCCCTGGAGGGCAGGGCGGGGGGTGCTGGAATGGGAATGAAAGCGCCAAGCAAATAATTCACAGATCTTCTGTTTTCACTTTCTGCTTTACCATTTAAATCCTGCGCAGTAAAAGCACATGCTTTGCAGTCACATTCTGTGCAGGCTTTGCAAGGAGGCTGTCTTCAAAGACAAAAAGAAACCCAAGTTTCCATTGACATACCGTTCAACTCAACACCATCACTTCCTTCAGGTGTTCTTTTTTAAATTAATTATTTGATTTTTCAACTTAAAATTTTACAGAGAGATCTCAAACATAAATCATAGAAACAAGATTCCAGGGAATCTCCTGGACTTCCCTCCTCCCCTTTGTGGGTCCTATTCTTAATCACTTCCTCCTGCATCTTTTATGATCAGCCAAACCCTTTACTTCTTCCATTGTGTCCTTTTTTTTAAAAAAAAAAAAGACAAATATTTTATTATTAAAATAATTCAACATTAATACATACATATTACAAATATACAAACATATATTTCATACAATCCTTAAAAATATTCATACATAGGTAAAGGTAAAGGTACCCCTGCCCGAAGGCCAGTCGTGTCCGACTCTAGGGTTGTGCGCTCATCTCACTCTAGAGGCCGGGAGCCGGCGCCGTCCAAGGACACTTCCGGGTCACGTGGCCAGCGTGATGAAGCTGCTCTGGCGAGCCTGCACCAGCGCAGCACACAGAAATGCCGTTTACCTTCCCGCTAGAAAGCGGTACCTATTTATCTACTTGCACTTAGGGGTGCTTTCAAACTGCTAGGTGGGCAGGAGCTGGGACCGAACGACGGGAGCTCACCCCGCCGCGGGGATTCGAACCGCCGACCATACGATCGGCAAGTCCTAGGCACTGCGGTTTTACCCACAGCGCCACCCGCGTCCCTACATACCCACACTCAATCCCACAGATACTTCCTTTTCCCACCACCATCCCTCACCCCTCACCCCACCCTTGTGTTAGACTTCCAATCTACTCAATTGCAATTTCTTTCCACCTGTTACTTTCTTTCGCACACTTTAAAACCAATTTTCTACTTCTTTTTCTGTTACACATTGTTATCCATCTGATTTAGTATTTCAGTATTTATAATGGAACTTGTTTATTCTAATAGGACTTCTGATTTTTCAATAAGATTTTGCAAATATCAAAAGAGAAGATAGACAAGGACTGGAAGGTGTTTAAAAGATACTTGCAGAATTCAACCTTAAACTACAAGTGATATTCCAATCCTACTAACGATTTTAACTGTTTACAATGGTCTTTAAGGTAAGTTATAGCTTTTCCCCATTCCTTATTAAAATTTTGGTCTTCCTGATTTCTGACTCTTCGGGACATTTCAGACATTTCAGCATAGTCCATTAACTTCATCTGCCATTCTTCTCTGGTAGGAACTTCACCTTATTTCCACTTCCTTCAGTTTAAATGAATCTTAATTCCCAAGAATACCTGCATGGAAGCAAGCATCTATGAAAGCAATGGTGTGCATCTACATAAATATATTTGTGTTCAGGTTTTGAGTTTTTTTGTGGAGACAGGACTCCCATCATGAAATGAAACAATGAAAAGAAGCAGTGCCTCAGATCTCTCCTACTTCAAGAAGGATCGTCTCATTGTTTATTGATTTATGAATCAGCTTGCTTAATATGGGGGCAAAGAACCTTTGCTGCTCCAGATGTTCTGCAAGTCCAATTTCCACCAGTCCTAGCTACCATGGCGGATGGTCTGGGGCAATTGTCCCAGACGTCCAACTACATCTGGAAGGCCACACAGGTCAGTCATGGGTGTCTCCTGACCTGAGAGTAAGTCTCATGCCACTCCTTGAGACTTACTTATGAGGAGACATGTGTTGCATTTTAAGAGATGCTTTGGTAGCATTTTCCTGTTGGCTTGTAATCCGGTTGATGGTGGATCTGACTTCTGGTATCCCAGTATTTGCAGAATACAGTGTGGCTACTGAACATTTTCCAATAATAAAAATTGAGGGCTGCCCATGTAAGAACAGTTTTCCTGACAACAAGAGCAAATATGAAAAACATCAGTTTCACGTCCCAGGGGGATACTATTTTACTAAAGCACTGAGATCTTCTAGTAAATATTAACTAGAAAAAGCAACTGCTAACAGTACATATGTCTAAAATAAAATGCATGTACAGTAACCTCAAAACATTGAGAATGCAATCCAAAGGCAACGCTTTGCCAGTCTGATGTGGGATTAGTTCCTCCGTTTCTCCTCTTGTTGTTATATTAGATGCCAGAAAATCCTAGGTCTCAGCCAGAGAGCAGTTTCTTTGCTTTATATTTTATTTTCTTGCAAAACTAGACCCAGTTTTGGGTGGAGTGGGGGGAAGAACCTCAGCTGTTGGAACAATACTTTTAAAAAATGGATTTAAGATACCCTGAAGGATGACTTCCAGAATTGTATTTCTGTTGTTTTTACAATGGAACAGTCTCCTTACCTAATGGAGCTTTCTTTGAAATTGCAGAATCCATAACATAGAACCGCGCTTCCCACTCCCCCTATGTTCAGAAACAGAGCAGGTTTCATTTATCGAAAATAAACAAATAAATCAAATGCAAGCATGGTGGACTGACGTGTAGTACCTTCAAATCTTGGCAACGCAAGGGTGAATTTTTGTGCATTACATTTCTATCTTGCCAGTGTGTCATCTGTGAGGAAGGCACTCTGAAATCGGCGTGCATGGAACAGTTCAGACTTGTTCAGTTCAGTTCAGGCAGGTTCACACGGAGAAGGACACTTCTTTAAGTACTGAGCCGTGCAAGGTTTTAAAGGTCAAAACCAGCCTATTATCACACAGGAAAGAGTTCCATAGATGGCATTGCTGCCACTGAGAGTGCCCCATCTTGTACAAATGGCCTACCAGCAACACTTGAATTGGACCCCCGTAGCTCCCATTGTTGTTTTCGGGTATTGTGTGTTTCAGCTTTGCTTTGAAACCGGCGAATTCTTTTAAAGAGACAGATTTCATTTGAAGGAGAGGCAAAACGCACTGTGGCGTGCTTTAAAATGGCCCTGACACAGAGTCGAATTGTCTAGATATCCAACTTAGAGGAGGCACGTGGCTAATGAGTTGCAGACGCAGTCGGGAACAATAATAGTTTCAAACCATATTCACAAGAACAATGTTCACTCAAGAGGAACAGGAGTCTTATCAGATTGGTGACTTTCTCAAATATCACGTTCAAATTTTCATATCCTTATAAATTAAGAAATACGAGAAAGAAGTGACCAGATGTTCAAGCCTTCCTCCTTGAGTCTTTAATCTGGTGTGACGGCGAGGACGTTTTAGCACATGTGCGTATGACAAGACATGCTTTTCCGCAGGTCGGCTTAGTTTCCCTCTTTTAACGAAACTTTGTTCTGCCTTCTGGGTAAGGAAGCTTCATATATTTGCTGGCGCTCCTCAATACTTTTGAAAGATCTGGGCACAGCAACTCTCACAGATCGCTGTTGTGTCCTAAGTAGAGTGTGCCTGTGGTTGGGGGGCGAGATGAAAGGCACCAGCGATGGTGACCCTTTGGCCCTCCAACTGCTGGCAAACTACAGCTCCCATCATCCCTGACCATTGATCACACCTGGTGGGCCTGATTCGAGCTGAAGTCCAAGAATATAAGGAGGGCCACAGGTTCCTCAACCCTGTCCTACTGACACACCCTGTTGAAGTATTATGCCTGAACAGGGAATCACAACATGAATAGCAAGCCTAGGGGGTCTCTCATCCTTCCCCCAAAATGTCCCTTTCCCCACCTTCTCCAGTACTGACCCTTCTGCATTGAGCAGGAACATCTGAAGGAGCTATCTAAATGTGTGGTTGACAGGGGTGGACCGAGAACTCCCAGAAGTGCAGGCTGGATTTTGAAGGAGCAGAGGAACCAGAGACCAAATTGCAAACATGCGCTGGATTATGGAGAAAGCTAGAGAGTTCCAGAAAGACATCTACTTCTGCTTCATTGACTATGCAAAAGCCTTTGACCTTGTCAACCACAGCAAACTATGGCAAGTTCTTAAAGAAATGGGAGTGCCTGATCACCTCATTTGTCTCCTGAGAAATCTCTATGTGGGACAAGAAGCTACAGTTAGAACTGGATATGGAACAACTGATTGGTTCAAAATTGGGAAAGGAGTACGACAAGGCTGTATATTGTCTCCCTGCTTATTTAACTTATATGCAGAATTCATCATGCGAAAGGCTGGGCTGGATGAATCCCAAGCCGGAATTAAGATCACCGGAAGAAATATCAACAACCTCAGATATGCAGATGACACAACCTTGATGGCAGAAAGTGAGGAGGAATTAAAGAACCTGTTTAATGAGGGTGAAAGAGGAGAGCGCAAAATATGCTCTGAAGCTCAACATCAAAAAAAGAAAAAAAAAAAGATCATGGCCACTGGTCCCATCACCTCCTGGCAAATAGAAGGGGAAGAAATGGAGGCAGTGAGAGATTTTCCTTTCTTGGGCTCCATGATCACTGCAGATGGTGACAGCAGTCACAAAATTAAAAGACACCTGCTTCTTGGGATAAAAGCAATGACAAACCTAGACAGCATCTTAAAAAGCAGAGACATCACCTTGCCAGCAAAGGTCCATATGGTTAAAGCTATGGTTTCTCCAGTAGTGATGTATGGAAGTGAGAGCTGGACCATAAAGAAGGCTGATCGCTGAAGAATTGATGCTTTTGAATTGTGGTGCTGGAGGAAACTCTTGAGAGTCCCATGGACTGCAAGAAGATCCAACCTCTCCATTCTGAAGGAAATCAGCCCTGAGTGCTCACTGGAAGGACAGATCCTGAAGCTGAGGCTCCAATACTTTGGCCACCTCATGAGAAGAGAAGACTCCCTGGAAAAGACCCTGATGTTGGGAAAGATGGAGGGCACAAGGAGAAGGGGACGACAGAGGATGAGATGGTTGGACAGTGTTCTCGAAGCTACAAACATGAGTTTGACCAAACTGTGGGAGGCAGTGGAAGACAGGAGTGCCTGGCGTGCTCCGGTCCATGGAGTCATGAAGAGTCGGACACGACTAAACGACTAAACAAAAATAAAATAAAATCAAGGCATCTGCCAAGAATGGCAGAATCAGGCAGATCCCTGGTTTGGGATCCATAACCGTCACATGATGGCAAAATTAATACCTGGAAGATTGGGTTGGGGATGGGCGAGTCAACCATCTTATCCAAACACCATCAAAATAGAAAAGAGAAATATGCTGCTAATTCAAATAGTCAGTTGGGGAATGGCTGGCTCCCGTTATAAGCATTGCAATTTGCTTTAGGGTCTGTAGCCTAATTCTTTCCTTTGAGTTAATTAAAATATGTTTGAGTGTGACAGGCACTTCAACATCTCTGTGCAAAACCAGCAGGAAGCAAGTCCCCCCCCCCACCACCGAAATGCTTTTCCCTCAAGAACAGAGGACCCTCTCTCCCTCCCTCTCCCTCTCCCCCTTTCTCTCTCTTTCTCTCCGCTCAGAAGAATTTTTACTACAATGCTGCAAGGTTGTTTACCTTAGCTCCTTCACAAAAGATAATCCAACAAATTACATTAATTATAAACCAATATGTTCTGTTCAATTCCCTCATGAGCCAAACCTGGGCATGAGCATCTGCTCTTATTTTCTAAGCTGGGTTTTGAGGACAAGATTCACAACAATGCTCAATCCATAATTAACAGAAAAATTAAAGATGCAACATCTTTGCATCCGCCTTTTGAGGCAGTTCTGTTTCAAACGATGCATTGTCCTGGCAGCTTTTAATTCAAATTTAAGGAAGATTCCATCCATTGCTAGTTCTTTTGTGGTGGGGTGGGGGGTTCTGTTTGTTTAAAATATTTACATTTGTGTTGAGCTCAAAATAAACATGAAAATATTTTCCATATGGGGGTGGGGGCTCATAAATTTCCCTTTGTGATACACTTTCCCTTGTCTGCAACTTTAGTTGTGGTTCCCCTTCTGTCTCCCCCGACCACTGTCTCTTCAACCCAAAATGCAGCTTATTCCCTTATTAAGAATATTGTTTACTTTGCGAACAAACAAACTGTTTGCAATGTGCTTTTTAGTGAAGCTGTTTATTTGTGAGGATCTTTGGTTGGTGTCTTGGGGTGTGTGGATAATCAGATTCTCTGACTTCCTGTTCTCATCCGACCTTGTTACTGAAGACGGCGCACCATAAATTCTATTTGAAAGTTATGAACAGGGCTGAGGGCGTGATTCAATTCAATGCATATTAGAAGGGGAGCCTATCAGATTGGCACATTCTGAAGCAATCGGCAAAATGAAGAACAGCCTTCATTCGAAACTTGCACTTCTGCAAATTTTGCAATGCAGTTCTCTAGCCAAGTACAGTGGTACCTCAGGTTAAGTACTTAATTCGTTCCGGAGGTCCGTACTTAACCTCAAACTGTTCTTAACCTGAAGCACCACTTTAGCTAATGGGGCCTCCTGCTGCTGCTGCTGAGCCGCCGGAGCACGATTTCTGCTCTCATCCTGAAGCAAAGTTCTTAACCCGAGGTAATATTTCTGGGTTAGCGGAGTCTGTAACCTGAAACATATGTAACCTGAAGCGTATGTAACCTGAGGTTCCACTGTAATATCTACAAAAAATATACAAAGGTTGCTTCAAAATGCATATATTAGTGAAAATAGCATACAAATATATATTGTATATTTCAAAAAAGTGGTTTGACTGTTTGTTGGTCTCTTCTCTATAGGTTCAGACACTTTTCAAGACATTGTCATCAAACTAAGCACAAGATGAGGGTGGTGGTTTACGTTGAGGTTGAGATGCTAGCCACCATTTTGAAAGAAGCTGGTAGAACAAAACATGATTCTGGCATGGCTTGCTCCATCTTTGGCATGATGGGTATCAAAACTGGGTCGATTCTGATGCCTCTGCATATATTATCCCCTGTCATGGACCGTGCTGAGGAGGGCTGCACTGAGGAAGAATGGTAGGAGCCACTCCCTCCCCCTGATCCTGATCCTGAATCTTCCCAGGAGCAGGAGGACAGTATAGATTTGGAACAGTGGTTTGCAGAGGGGCATAGTTCAGAAGGCAGAAGCTGGGAAATACTGGATGGGGAACAGCTAGGAGAAGAAACACTGGAAAAGAGAGGGTTAACAGATTCACAGTCTCTGGACAGCATTCCTCCGCTGAGCCCAAATTCAAAAAGAGCTCAGAAAGTCTCAGAGCAGAAAGCACAGAGGGTACAAACTCAGATTACAAGATTTAGGAGTGTCATAGATTAATAGGGATGGAAGGGGGTATAGGTCTGAATTGGGAGCACCGCCATTTCTAGGAGATATGTTATTTGTTCTCTCGCTGTGATTATTGAAGTTTCTAACTGGTAAGACGTTCCTTTCTTTGCCATGGGGAGGGGGAGGAAGCCAATTCCCCGAAGCCTGACATCCCCCTATTTGGTGGGATTTTGCCAAATTTGGCATAATGGTTCCAAGCTGCACCAATTTGCATGTCTCTGAAGATATCCAACGGGGAGGTGGCAATCTTTATTTACATTTGTATGCCAGGGGCCATTCTGAATCAAGATGGCAACTGTCATGGTCCAAACTGTGCTGATTTGGATGACCCTGATGGTACTGTTGCCAAATTTAGTGTGATGGTTCTCTACAGGTTCAGATACCTCTCAACTCAGCAGGGGGGCTCCCGAGGAGGAAGTGGTGTCATCCTCCATGTTTGGATGCCAGATACAATTTTGAATCAAGATGGTGGACTGAAATATGATGATGGTGTGACTTCACTCTGTTTGGAATGGCAATTACAAGCAAGGTGAATGTGTTTGTGCACAGGCCCCAAACTCACAAATAAAACCACCTATGTAAACAACAACAACAACAACCCACACTTTGTTTTGTTTGGTTTCTTAGAATTCATTGGCAGCGCTGGACACTTTCTGTTAGTAAATTACATTAGGGGAAATTGCTTTGCAAAAATGTGAGTATTCGCATAGATACTTACTGATGCTGAGGCATTTTTATTTTTTATTTTTTTATTTTAAATATATATATAAGAAAAAGGAAAATCACAAACTGCTGCAGAAATGTGGTGAACTGAAAACTGGGAAAACCAGAAACTGAGAGAAATCGTACTTGACATATTCACCAGTCGCTAGTTGCGAACAGTTGTATTTCAGTATCTTCACCACATCTTCACCACTGTATATTTCAGTATCTTCACCATCACCACAGCATCTAGCAGCAAAATCAAGCTTTTAGTACTATTATTATTTTGTCCTCCTTTCTTTCCTGTTGAATCTCTGGGCTTTCAAAGCTTTACTTCCCCCCTCGTTGCTCTCCCCTCTTCATTGTCGACTCACTGTTGGCTCGGCTTTGCCTGCCAGGCAGGCGAGGGAAACCTGCCCTACCTGGGCTGGTTCTGTGGGCGGAGTCTCTTGCCAGCATCCTTCTGCACCTCCCATCAGAGCACAGTTGCGTCAGCTCCTGGTGAAGCTGTTCTGGGCAGCTTTCGATATATCAGTTTATGTGTAGTCTGAGGACTGGAGACCAAAGAAGATACATCTGACAAAGTCACATTCTGTCACAGCTGTTCATGCTTAGCAAAAACTAAAACTAAAAAAAGATGTGATTCAAGAAGAAGTGGTGATTCATAAATAATCACAGAGGACTTTTTAGTGTGTCAACAGAAAAGTTTCTTTGCAAAAGGGGAGAAATGGCCTGTTCTTTAATCTACTTTGAATGGATTAACCATTAGGTATGCATCCTGCGGTTGCTGGGCAACCACACTATATGCAAGTCTTCTCTCCCCCCCCCCAACAGACCATAATTCTGTATTCTTTGCCTGGAAATGAGCTATACTTGTGTCAAGAAGGTCAAAGAAGGGCCAAAAGCAGGAAGACCTGAGTTGGGGGAAAACAGATTTCTAGTGTTGCAAAGACAGATGTAGGGTATTTGCCAGGAGATTGGGTTGGCCCCTATGGGAGTAGATGAATTGCCTGATTACCATCTTCCAAAGCAACCAATCTAAACTTAAAAATGGAAAGCATAATGCTGATGGTCAACAAAAGAGGTTTAAAGACTCTCTCAAGGCAAATCTTAAAAAATGTAGTATAAACGCCGACAACTGGGAAACACTGGCCTGCGAGCGCTCCAATTGGAGAACAGCCTTTACCAAAGGTGTCAGGGTCTTTGAAGACTCTCGAACTCAGAACGCAAGGGAGAAACGTGCTAAGAGGAAGGCATGCTTGGCAAACCCTCAACTTGATCAACTCCCGCCCAGAAACCTATGCCCCCACTGTGGAAGGACGTGTGGATCCAGAATTGGCCTCCACAGTCATTTACAGACTCACTGTTAAGACTGTGTTCATGGAAGACAATCTTACTCAGCTATGAGTGATCTCCAGAGAAAGAAGTTGAATTGGGTGCAAGGTGGTGAGGGCACAGGAGAGATTGTGGATTGGGTTGAAGAATCAGGATGGGTCTGGTGGATGAGAGAAGGCTGTGAGGCATTGGACATGACTGGGGGAAAGAGAGGCACAGCTGATACTACGACAGAATGCATGACTTAGCCCAGTCAAGGAGTTGGTACTAGTAAAGAGAGTAAAGAGAGCCAGTGTGGTGTAGTGGTTAAGAGCGATAGACTCATAATCTGGGGAACCGGGTTCACGTCTCCGCTCCTCCACATGCAGCTGCTGGGTGACCTTGGGCCAGTCACACTTCTCTGAAGTCTCTCAGCCCCACTCACCTCACAGAGTGTTTGTTTTGGGGGAGGAAGGGAAAGGAGAATGTTAGCAGCTTTGAGACTCCTTCGGGTAGTGATAAAGCAGGATATCAAATCCAAACTCTTCTTCTTCTTCTAAAGGTCCAGGCAAGAGCAGGGGCCCTCTAACCAGTGGCATAGAATGGGGAAGCATAGGTGTGATTGCCCCAGTCACAAAATTGTTAGGGGCACAGTGCTGTCTCAAAATAGCTGTGCACTTCTGTTGCTGGGCTCAGTTGAAAATGGCTTCTCTAGATAATGGAACAACTCTTCTTCTCTTATCTCTGCGGCCAGGATCTCCTGGGTGATGTGGATGCCGTTAGACAGTTGAATGTGCATGCATACGCTGTCCATTTCCCTCCCTCCTACCTCCAACTCTGTGTGACCTCGGGGGCTGGCAACCACCGCTACACCACTGCCTCTTACTCCTCTCCCTCCACCCCCAGAAGTGGGGTTGGCCCAAGACATTTTGCTGCCTGAGGCAAAGGACAAGATGGCACACCTATTTCACATAAGGAAACCAATTGCACTGACAGTTGAATCTTACTTTGACCCTGGTGATGGGACAATGTCCTCCTGAGGTCAACAGCCTACCTTAAGGGGGCACAGTTAGGCTGTCTTTCAGTTCCTTCCACTATCGGCCACCTGAGGCAGCTTCCTCACTCTGCCTGTTGGTAGGGCTGGCCCTGCCAGAAATCATGGCCAATGGTCAGGTTTCGTGGCAGTTGGAGGGCCATAGGTTTGCCATGCCTGGTCATGGGTGGTTACATACTAACTCTGCAGGCCCAGGCACTGTTCACAAATGGTACACAGTCACTCTGTAAAGTAAGCCAAGTACCATACTCTAGTTCTGTTGTGAGCAACAGTGTTTCCAGATTTAAGTGAAAGCTCTTAGGGAAATGCAGAATTCTCTCTCTCTCTGTCTCTCTCTCTCTCTCTCTCTCTCTCTCTCTGTGTGTGTGTAAAATGACCACATTAGGCCAATAACACACAATCTTATGAAACCCCAGTGCTGTGGAAGTGATAGCACTATAAAGCATTTTTTATATTATTGGATTTTAGAGTCATTTTGGAGTATTAGGATATTAGATTTCTCTGCATTTACAGTTAGCTTTTGGGTTGCCTGCTTGAGGTTTTACATTGTCTGATCTTAGGTATAAATAGCATTCTTCTGATTAGGTTTCCCCCCTCTCCCTTTCTTTTGGTAACGCTGTAAAGCAATGTATTAATTACATGTGAGGCTTTTCGTTTTGCTTTTGGCTTTGGAGCGAGCTCAGTTTCTAGAGGATTAAATGGCATTTCTACATGTGTAAGGCATTCAATAAATCTGAGTGGCATTTGTGGTATGATTTTGTTTTTATTTATTTGCAAAGTGCAACAGGGTATTTATCGCTGAGACCAGAGCGAGGGGCTGGCCCACAAGAGAGATCAAGCCAAGAATAAACTAAACAGGAAGAAATTAAAATGAGAAGCAGAAAACTCTGAAATGCAATTTTGCTTTGTTTTTGTTCTATATTTTTCTGTGTGTGTTTGTGGAATTGACAGATTTCTAACCATCATGGCCAACAATCTGCTAAAGTTTCAGCCCCTCGCCTCATGTTGCCCTAGCGCAGGGGTGTGAAACCCTTTAGCCCTCCAGGTACAGTTGGACTCCAAATCCCATCAGCCCCTATCAGCACTGGCAATGATCAGGCATGGTGGGAACTGTAGCCTAGCAAAATCTGGAGGGTCACATAGAACCCACTTCTGTGCTGGTGGTAGCGAGTCAAGGGAAAGTCGATACTTCCTGTGCAACCCTGCGATAGGGGTCTAGGCTGTAGGGTAGCCATGTGTCCTACTTCACAGAGGATGGTCCTCTCTTTGAAGGGTCATCAAAAGATTTAAAGATAAAGGAAGAGTAGGAGGAGCCTTGAATCTGAGCAGGCACACAGGTTCTCTGGTCACAATCCTCCCAATGCGGTGAGATATATTGTATTTCTATTTAAAGGATAGTATGGTAAAGGTAAAGGGACCCCTGACCATTAGGTCCAGTCGTGACCGACTCTGGGGTTGCGGCACTCATCTCGCTTTATTGGCCGAGGGAGCTGGCGTACAGTTTCCGGGTCATGTGGCCAGCATGACTAAGCCGCTTCTGGCGAACCAGAGCAGTGCACGGAAACGCCATTTACCTTCCCGCCGGAGTGGTACCTATTTATCTACTTGCACTTTGACATGCTTTCGAACTGCTAGGTTGGCAGGAGCAGGGACCGAGCAACGGGCGCTCACCCTGTTGCAGGGATTTGAACTGCCGACCCTCTGATCGGCAAGTCCTATGCCCTGTGGTTTGGTTGCTAATTCTGCAGCAAATGATATGCAAATTGGAGTCCTCCTGTCTGTGGTTCCCCTTTTTTTGGCATCGCATAAATGGCCACCCCAGTGGACCTTCTGGGAGGAGTCCATGCCGCAGCTTCTTCCTATGACAACGTTGCCCCAGTTTCAGTGGGTCTCTGCTAGCATAGCATAAGCCAGGGGTCAGCAAACTTTTTCAACAGGGGGCCGGTCCACTGTCCCTCAGACCTTGTGGGGAGCCGGACAATATTTTGAAGGGGTGGGGAATGAACGAATTCCTATGCCCCACAAATAACCCAGAGATGCATTTTAAATAAAAGGACACATTCTACTCATGTAAAAACATGCTGATTCCTGGACCGTCTGCAGGCCAGATTTATAAGGCAATTAGGCCAGATCTGGCCCACGGGCCTTAGTTTGCCTATCCATGGCATAAGCACTGGCGAACGAAGGGGGCACAGGGGCGATCCGTCCTGGGTGCAATCCGGGAGGGGGGTGACGTTGCAGCTGCCCCCGCCCCTGCCCCCAGGGCACTTGGCATGCATCCCCAGGATGCTCACCACTTGCCGCGCACCCCCCGGCGCATGACATGCTCCCCTGGGACACGCGCCAGCCACGCCCCCAGATGTACCCCTTTCCCGGTGCCCGAGCTGGTAGCTTCGCCACTGAGCATAGGAAGGCTAAATCAGAAACAAGAAGAAGTCCATGCAGCCCATGGATGGAGTGGGGAGTTAAGTTCTTCAGTTTGCCCAGCTCACTCTTCCATCTGCACCCAAATTTCTATTTATGCCTTTCAACATATCCAGCTTTCTAACCCGGATGAAGCTGCTCCACTGATAGTTTTTGGCACCGGTTTCATAATTCTGCTTAAAACTCACAGCACACTTTCTGTGCTTGGAAGCAAGTGCCATTCAGTTCCATGGGACTTTCTTCCAAGTAAGGAGTGATTCTCTGATTAGAGCTTCTGAGTGAAGCAGCTGCGGTGGCCCAGGCAAAATCAAACGGCCGAGCCTCCTTCAAAGGGGGATACGAGATCCCTCTTTGTAGTTCAGTGCTGTGAAGGGATAGGCATTTTATTGTGAATGATAACGACTCGCATGCCGGCTGTTAAGTAAAAGAGCGTGATGCTTTCCATAGCGTGAACCTCATGATCACTATTTATTGCTTGCAATGTTCCAAAGGAAACAGCTAATAAAGAGCGACTCCTGTATCATGACTGGCCTCTTCCTAATGATGTTATATACACAGGTACAACCAGTCTCCATGCACTTGGAACTTGAAAAAAAAAAAAAAGGCCACAATCGGCACTGCAAAGTTGTTGTGGAGATGAGAATCGTTTTACATTCATCCAGTGCTTTACCAACTGCACTGACTCCCGGTGGAGTACAGGGTCAGATTTAAGGTGCTGGTTTTGACCTTTAAAGCCCTATGCGGCCTAGGACCCATGTAGCTACGGGACCACCTCTCCTGGTATGCCTTGCGGAGGACCTTAAGGTCCACAAATGACAACACTTTGGAGGTCCCAAGTCGCAAGGTGGTTAGATCGGTCTCAACTAGGGCCAGGGCCTTTTCAGTACTGGCCCCAAGACAGAGCTGTTCCACCTGGCCTTTGGTTTGGAATCAGTCTGACCCTTATGTCTCCCTCCCCTTATGGTTTTGATCTATGGGCTACTATTAAATTGAGGCTGCATTTTAAATTGTATTTTTAACCTGTATTTTAAATTGCTCCCCCATTATGTTTTTATTGTAATTTTACTGGTGTTAGCCGCCCTGAGCCCGGCTCTGGCAGGGGAGGGCGGGGTGTACAAATATTATTATTATTATACATATTTTGCAAAATTCTGTCTCCAAGATGAAGGACACTTCTGATATCTCCTAGCAGGCTGCCGATTTTAACAAGTGGGAAAGGGTAGATCAGGGTTTCCCAAACTTGAGTCTCCAGCTGCTTTTGGACTACAACTCCCACCATCCCTGGTTAGCAAGACCAGTGGTCAGGAATGATGGGAATTGTAGTCCAAAACAGCTGGAGACTCGAGTTTGGGAAACCCTAGGGTACACCTGGGACGCAGGTGGTGCTGTGGGTTAAACCACAGAGCCTTGGGCTTGCCGATCAGAAGGTCAGCGGTTCGAATCCCTGCGACGGGGTGAGCTCCTGTTGCTCGGTCCCTGCTCCCACCAACCTAGCAGTTCGAAAGCACGTCAAACTGCAAGTAGATAAATAGGTACCACTCTGGCGGGAAGGTAAACGGTGTTTCCGTGCGCTGCTCTGGTTCGCCAGAAGCAGCTTAGTCATGCTGGCCACATGACCCGGAAGCTGTACGCCGGCTCCCTCGGCCAATAAAGCAAGATGAGCACCGCAACCCCAGAGTCGGCCACGACTGCACCTACCCTACTCTACCTTTACTAGGTAGATGAAATTCAGGGGAGACTGGATGCAACTGCTCAGTGGGGAGACAGGAGGCTAAATAAATAATACTTGGCATAAGATAGGCCAAGATAAATGAAGACTACAATTCTACACACTGGCATTGTGGAAGATGTCAAAGTTAGTACCAGGCGAGTATCCCAGGGGACAGCAATGTTTTTGATTGGGGGGCACTGTTGAAAAGGCTCACCAGCTGTAGGACAGCTGATGGAGGGGACACACAGAGAAGGCCCATGTAATTTTTTTAAGCTGGCAGCTGAGCCTAGGATCCTCTGGCTGCAATGCATGCACTCTGACTCAGAGCTATGGTCTCTCCCCCCCCCATTTCTATATATAGTGAATTTTTTCATGTGCTCAATGGATTTTCTTATCACATGGCCAAATCTCATGGCCTCCATATGATCAGTCCTTTGGATTACATCACCCTGAGCTTTACTCTGTGTGCTTTTAAAATCTTCTTTGATGTCTAACTGGTGGAAGCTGTTTGGAGGACTGCTTGTGAATTACCCTGGGCAAAAGGTAGCGTTGACCATCCTATTATTAGGTGCTCTTGAAGATTTCACAAAGCTGCTGTTGTTTTTTCAGACTGTGAAGCCTATTTTGCATTTCCCAGGGGGCACAGATTTCACGCCGTTCCAGGTTTTGTAAAGTGAGTTCCAGCTCCAAAAACCATACCAAAATGAAAATTTTAGGGTAAAATGCCTAAGAAAATGTTCGTTTTGGGGGGGGGGATGTGCTCAAATGTAGTATGAATTTTCGTGCGGGTTTTAAAAAATAAACAGATTGATGGGAAAACAGAATGGAATGGAGTTACGACTGAGCAGAATGAAATTGGCCCAAGCAGAGTGATCTGCGCACCCCCACATAATAGCGTAATCCTAGAAAAGTGACCCTCACTTTCCTGCAACGACGGCTGTTGGCGTTGGCTTTGGAGTCAGTGCTCCATGTTAACATAGCATTAGGAACGGCGACACCTTGTAAATTGTAAAATTCATGAAAATTAAAAGTGGATGAATATTTCATGACGCCTCACTGAAAAGCAACTTAATTGCTCGTGTATTATATTATTTATAAAACACGGAAAGCAATTTATCATGTTTTACCTTAAAAACAGACTTGGAGCTGTGAGCAGCGGAAGTGGAGCCATCTCTCGTCACGGAATGACTTTGGCGCTATTTCTGTCAGGGCTTTGGGGCCAATGAGGGAAGAAAACTGGACCTGTCGTTGCCATCTAAGTAGCTTAGGATACCAAGTGCCGATGAACAGATTTGAGAGAAAGGAGGATATCACTGGGAGCTCCTGATAGCATACTCCATATTCAGAGGAGGCTGGCTGGTTATCTTTTCTGTACATCACCTACCTATGGTCTTAGCCGATCATCTTCCATTGTGGAAATGCTGCCATGGAAACGACTAGGGTGAATTCTGCTAGAGAGATGTTGCTCTTTTCTTCAACATTCCATATGAGACATTCATTGAAATAAGCTTCCTATATTAAGGGACGCGGGTGGCACTGTGGGTTAAACCACAGAGCCTAAGACTCGGAGGTTCGAATCCCCGCGACGGGGTGAGCTCCCGTTGCTCAGTCCCTGCTCCTGCCAACCTAGCAGTTCGAAAGCACGTCAAAGTGCAAGTAGATAAATAGGTACCGCTCTGGCAGGAAGGTTAACAGCATTTCTGTGCGCTGCTCTGGTTCGCCAGAAGCGGCTTAGTCATGCTGGCCACATGACCCGGAAGCTGTACGCCGGATCCCTCGGCCAATAAAGCGAGATGAGCGCCGCAACCCCAGAGGCGTCTGCGACTGGACCTAACTGTCAGGGGTCCCTTTACCTTTATTAGACTTGAATGGTTTTCACAGCAATCAGAGCTGAGCTCCCTACTTTTATATAAAAAAGAAACTCTTGGCTATGTTTTCTATTAAAAACGAAAGAAGATCCTATGCATTTTGTGCATTTGAGATTCTCCATTGCTGGTGAATTTTATCAGCATCGATTCAGCCCCAATTTATACCTGCAACAGCACATAGAATGGTAATCTGGACCAGGAAAAGCCAGGAAAGTCTGCAAGTCCGTTATAAATAATCAGTACTAGTGATGGATGCCCGCACCAGTCCACAGTGGAAATAATTTTGGAGAACTGAATTACGTTGTTACACAAAATCGGGCGAGTTCCAGGTTTTCCCCACCCTTTCTCTTTGTGTTGTTTTCTTTCAACTGCGGCAGCAATGAAAGCAGCATCTTGGACCAAACTGGAGCCGTGGGAATTTCATGGTTCCTGGCAGCATGGTACTATGTATGCTTTTTTATTTTTTTTAAAAAATTATTTATTTAATCATTTTTTCAATACAAACAACCAAAAAAACCCATATACAACAAAAAGGACAATAACACTAATAACGCAATTTAACAATTTAACAATTCAGATTTGAGCACTGATATACCTATAACTACACCTTTTTAACAATATTTACCCACCTCTCCTCCCCCTACTTCCCACCACTGTCCTCCTTAACGCTTAAGTGTTCCTTCCAGATTTCTTCATGTTTATCCATTCTTAATTTGCGTCGATATGCAATTTGTTCACAGGTAACTAGTCTGTCCATATTGTCAATCCATGTGCTCAATGGGATCTTTTTGTGGCTCTTCCAATTCATCAAGACAAGTTTTTTTGCTTCTAATATGGCACGATAAATCCATTTTTTTTGACCCCTTGTAATCTCCCAAGTTTCCGGTATATAGCATCCCACTTTTCCGGTATATAATTTAGAATGAAATTCAAATCCCCTAAATAATACTATGTATGCTTGAGTCTGATCGCCAAAGAATTGATGCTTTGGAATTCTGGTGCTGGAGGAGACTCTTGAGAGTCCCATGGACTGCAAGAAGATCAAACCTATCCATTCTTAAGGAAATCAGCCCTGAGTGCTCACTGGAAGGACAGATCCTGAAGCTGAGACTCCAATACTTTGGCCACCTCATGAGAAGAGAAGACTCCCTGGAAAAGACCCTGATGTCGGGAAAGATGGAAGGCACAAGGAGAAGGGGACGGCAGAGGACGAGATGGTTGGACAGTGTTCTCGAAGCTACCAGCATGAGTTTGACCAAACTGCGGGAGGCAGTGGAAGACAGGAGTGCCTGGTGTGCTCTGGTCCATGGGGTCACGAAGAGTCGGACACGACTAAACGACTAAACGACTAAACAACAAGAACAACAACATGCTTGAGGCAGTGTCCTACTTACAGAGGTCCTACTGTGGTGCCCACAGAATGGCAAGAAGAACCTGTGGGCTTGAAACAAATCCATTTGGATCACCCCGTATTCTAGAAAAATCTCAAGCTGATACAAAATGGACACATGACACCCGGTGTCTAAACCCTGATTTTATGGCCCTGTCCTATCACTAATTAATTGAAGGGGGGGTTATTGGGTTGTTTTTGTTTTGATTATGTATTTCGTGTTTTTATAATGTGATTTTATCCTGTGAACCACCCTGAGACCTGCAAGTATGGGGTGGTATAATAATAATAATAGTAATAGTAATAGTAATAATAATAATAATAATATCACCTAGAGATGGGAAAGCCTGGAAAAAACCTGGAAAAATTGGGGGGGGGGGACCATGTTTTTTTCCAGAAAAAAAAGTGTGTGGAATATTCAAGCTATATCAAACTGTTTTTTCAATTTTTCCATAAAAAATGGCTTTGGAAAAAAATGAGAAAAAACCTGCCCCCCCAGGCCTTCCCATCTCTACCACCACCAGTATGGATAGTTCTAGAAGCAACCAGTGAGTGTCTGACAACTGGACACGCGCGTACATACACACACACACAGACAGACAGGCCAGCCATCTACAAAACTACATGGAAAAGTCCATTAATCCAATGTTTTAAGGCTCACAGTCCTACTTACACTTATGTGGGATTAGGATTGCAGCCTAGCTTGCTGCCTTGACTTCATAAGGTAAAGGGACCCTGACCATTAGGTCCAGTCGTGGACGACTATGGGGTTGCGGCGCTCAACTCGCTCTATAGGCCGAGAGAGCCTATCAGGTCATGTGGCCAGCATGACTAAGCCACTGCTGGCGAACCAGAGCAGCACACGGAAACGCCGTTTACCTTCCCGCTATTTCTAATTTTCTTAACCAAATGCTAATTGGGAAGAATTGTTGGGAAAATCCGACTTGCCTAGGCAAACAGATTTTCAGTCACTCCAAACACCTTCCTCTCGACTGACCAGCAAACACTGCTGCTCTCACAGAGATTATATGTATATGTATCTGTGGGACTGCGGGTGGCGCTGTGGGTTAAACCACAGTGCCTAGGACTTGCTGACCAAAAGGTCGGCGGTTCGAATCCCCGCGCGACGGGGTGCGCTCCCGTCGTTCGGTCCCAGCTCCTGCCTACCTAGCAGTTCGAAAGCACCCCAAAGTGCAAGTAGATAAATAGGGACCGCTCTCTAGCGGGAAGGTAAACGGCGTTTCCGTGTGCTGCGCTGGTGCTGGCTCGCCAGCTGCGGCTTAGTCACGCTGGCCACGTGACCCGGAAGCTGTCTTCGGACAAGCACCGGCTCCCGGCCTCTTGAGCGAGATGAGCGCGCAACCCCAGAGTCGGTCACGACTGGACCTGTTGGTCAGGGGTACCTTTACCTTGTATATGTATATGTATATGTATATGTATATCTGTATATGCATATGTAGTCTTGGCAACTTGAATGCATGGACACTTGGGCCAGGGACCATGTTTTCTGTCTCAGAACTGGTTCCGAAATCCTTTCCAAGCAAAGATTTCAGAAACGGTGGTATTTGGGATACACACTAACAGGAGTAGCCAATATGGTATGTACAGGTATTAAAGGTAAAGGGACCCCTGACCATTAGGTCCAGTCGTGGCCAACTCTGGGGTTGCGGCGCTCATCTCGCTTTATTGGCTGAGGGAGCCGGTGTACAGCATGTGGCCAGCATTACTTTGCCGCTTCTGGCGAACCAGAGCAGCACACAGAAATGCCGTTTACCTTCCCACGGGAGCAGTACCTATTTATCTACTTGCACTTTGACGTATTTTCAAACTGCTAGGTTGGCAGGAGCAGGGACCGAGCAACAGGAGCTCACCCTGTCATGGGGATTCGAACCGCCGACCTTCTGATCGGCAAGTTCTAGGCTCTGTGGTTTAACCCACAGCACCACCCACGTCCCTTTACCTTTACCTTACTATCCTTTAAATAGAATACCTGTCCATTGACTATGTTCCCTGGAGTGAGTCAATGTAGACAATCTCTACATTGTATAACCAACCACTTAGTATTATCGACTACTTAGTCACCACACTGAAAAACAGTGCTGGATCAAAAGGCCTTGGAAGACAATGCAAAGTGTGTGGGATTTTTTTAATAAAAAAAATCAAGGAATAAGCTTTTTGAGAGCCTGTTTATTTTTTCTCCTGAGCAAGATAAACACAGCCTTATCTTAAGAACAACTCTGGTCATCTGAGTTTGTGAGCGAATGTTTCATTAGAGTATGAAGTGCCAAGGAAATAATGGAAAACTGTATAAGGGTTCAGCATTGAATAATCTATTGAAGGATTCTTTTAAATAAGTTACTTACCTTTAGCATTATGGAGGAGAAAGAAAACGGAATGTGTGCTTATGGTAGCCTTCAACTTTTCACACCTGTATCATATATCATTCTTAAGAGTGACATCTTCTGTTACTATGGAAACAATTTTGACATTAAAATGTGTTTATTGCTGGGCTATCAAGAGAGTGATTCTGGGGGAAAAAACAGAAAAGGTCAAAATATCAGAGTAATTCACATTACACTATACATTTCAACACATTCCTTCAAAGATGGAATGAAATGAGCTATCGCTGTTGGAAAGGAAGCACTTAAGCGTGGTCCAAATACTCTCTGACAATGGCGGGATATAGTAAGAGGCTGAAATTACAATCACATTCATGCCATCTTTGTACCTGGCATTGTGTTCCTACCCCCTATAGCGAACTCTTGCTGTGCTCTCAAACATTTACATTATTGCTGACTATATTCATATGGGCATTTCTCTCTCCTGTCCTCAGATGCTATACAAGTTGGGTTTTGCGGTAGATCTAAACTGGGCAAAGCGGTCTTTTGGAAGCGCCAACACAAATAGGCCATGCATTCGTTTCAGGACACATGGGAAACTTAACCAAATGAGGGTCCATTTGGTTCTATTTCCGTGCGCCCTGAAATGAATAGAAAGAGAAAGTAATGTGAGTTTCTCTTTGGTTCTCTCATTCGTTCTCTTTGGGTTCCAGTCCGTTCAAGGGTGGAGAAAGCCTACAATCCTAGATGATTGCAGCAGTGACATGAGCCATTTTCTTGCACATCTCTACATTTTTTTGCCCATTCCTAACATAGGCAAACTCTGTCAGATGGGCGGGGTATAAATAAATAAATAACATAATAATAATAATAATAATAATAATAATAATAATAATTACTAATATATAATTATTACTTCTTCTTCTTCTTCTTTGGCGATCACTTATGGATTGTCTTCCATAAACATGGTTTATGGACCAGGTGTGCAGCCTGGGAGTCATTTTGGACTCTCAGCTGTCCATGGAGGCACAGGTCAATTCTGTGTCCAGGGCAGCTGTTTATCAACTCCATCTGGTATGCAGGCTGAGACCCTACCTGCCCGCAGACTGTCTCGCCAGAGTGGTGCATGCTCTGGCTATCTCTCGCTTGGACTACTGCAATGCGCTCTATGTGGGGCTACCTTTGAAGGTGACCCGGAAACTACAATTAATCCAGAATGCGGCAGCTAGACTGGTGACTGGGAGTGGCCGCCAAGACCATATAACACCGGACTTGAAAGACCTACATTGGCTCCCAGTATGTTTCCAAGCACAATTCAAAGTGTCAGTGCTGACCTTTAAAGCCCTAAACGGCCTCGGTCCAGTAGACCTGAAGGAGCATCTCCACCCCCATCGTTCAGTCCGGACACTGAGGTCAAGCACCGAGGGCCTTCTGGCAGTTCCCTCACTACAAGAAGCCAAGTTACAGGGAACCAGGAAGAGGGCCTTCTCGGTAGTGGCACCTGCCCTGTGGAACACCCTCCCACCAGATGTCAAAGAGAAAAATAACTACCAAACTTTTAGAAGACATCTAAAGGCAGCCCTGTTTAGGGAAGCTTTTAATGTTTAATAGGTTATTGTATTTTAGTGTTTTGTTGGAAGCCGCCCAGAGTGGCTGGGGGGACCCGGTCAGATGGGTGAGGTATAAAAAAATTATTATTATTATTATTATTATTATTATTATTATTATTATTAGTCCATAAGTGACTGTGGAGGCCAACTCTGGATCCACACGTCCTTCCACAGTGGGGACACTGGTTTCTGGGCGGGAGCTGTTGTGACGGTTGCTACAAGGGATGCTAAACCTACAAGCTGGCCAGTTTGCTTGCTGGAGAAAATCCCACCCTGGCCCCAAATACGGTGACCAAATTAACCATAGCAAGGTTCATAGGCAATGTGCCCACTCCGCCACCCCCCCACCCAGTGGCCCTCTAAGGACTGGGTGGGTGGGTGAAAAACCCCCACAACCATTGGCCAAGAGGGCGGCCAACACTTGGTTCCCCCCCCCCCACTAAAATAGGCTGGGGTGGGCTGCTTGCAGGAGTCCCAGGTGCGCAGATACTTTCACCTATTGAACTGAATAATTTTTTTCCTGTTTGCCTTGATATGTTTTAACTGGTCGCTGCTACTTTTTTGATTCCCTTTTGGTTTTATTTTATCATGATAATTCTGATTGAGTGAATGACTGACTGAGTTTATTTCTATGCTGCCTTTCCACGGTGAGCTGTCAGTTTACAACAGATACCCTCTTCTTAGCAACAACAACAGAACCCCATACATTAAAAGCGTCTCGATACAGGGCTGCCTTCAGGTGTCCAGGGAAAGTCGTATAATTATTTATCTATTTGACATCTGACGGAGAGGCGTTCCACAGGGTTGGTGCAACTACCAAGAAGGAATTAATGCGCTTAAAACCTCAAGGATGGCAGTTGAAACCAACCAATTTCAATTAACTTTGTGCAAAACACATCCTGTCTTTAACAATTCTGCTACATTTTTGCCTTAAAAGAATCCAATTTAAAATGGAAATAATAATAATAATAATAATAATAATAATAATAATAATAATAATAATAATAATTTATTATTTATACCTCAGCCACTCTGGACGGCTTCCAATAAAATATTAAAATACAATGATGCATCAAGCATTAAAAGCTTCCCTAAACAGGGCTGCCTTCAGATGTCTTCTAAAAGTCTGGTAGTTGTTGTTCTCTTTGACATCTGGTGGGAGGGCGTTCCACAGGGCGGGTGCCACTACTGAGAAGGCCCTCTGCCTGGTTCCCTGTAATTTGGCTTCTCGCAGTGAGGGAACCAAGAGAGGGCCCTCGGAGCTGGACCTCAGCGTCTGGGTAGAATGATGGGAGTGGAGACCCTCCTTCAGGTATACTGATATGTCAAAAATACTGCTATTTTAAATAACAAATTAAGAACAGTGGTGGTAGAATCAATAGATGGCACTTTCCTTGAGTGCCTGAACATCTTTGCCTTCATTTTCCTTAGTAACAGCCACCAATACTACGGTACTACCCATTTTAAAGATAGAGGATGAAAACTAGGAGGCAATGGCCTCCATCCCAAAAAAACCTCCCAAGAGAGTACGTGGTGTAAGCTTCTTCAGGGACAAAGGAAAGGAGAAGTTGTCTAAGCAGAGAATGGTTTTATTACAACATTAAAAGTTCCCCGGGGAACTCAGCCCTTGCAGAAAGCAGGCTTGAAGTCATCGCCTATCAGCCGGCACCATTGTGTCCTGCAACTTGTAGCTCCTGCTGGCCAGATCGTGCCCCCACCCCAACTGTCTTAAACTCAAGAGCGGAGCCAGGAAAAGTTTCAAACCAGCTCAGATTGCTCTTTATGTACTTAAGACAAGCGCTTCTGGATCAGGCCAAGGACCCATCGAGTCCAGTATTCTATTCTCACAATGCTCACCTTAAAGACATAGAGATGGATTTCCCCAGTATGTGCTTCCTTAAACCTTTCCCCCGTTTTTGTACACTGTTTTGTTTTAACTATAGCATACAGTTTTATTCGGTTATTTAGCTTTTTAAAAGTTTTATTATTTTAAATGCATTTGCATTGATTCCCTCCACAGCTCGGGGAACTTTTTGTATACTAAGTAGCATTTTACTACTACAGTGGTACCTCGGGTTACATTCGCTTCAGGTTACATACGCTTCAGGTTACAGACTCCGCTAACCCAGAAATATTACCTTGGGTTAAGAACTTTGCTTCAGGATGAGAACAGAAATCGTGCTCCGGTGGCACGGCAGCAGCAGGAGGCCCCATTAGCTAAAGTGGTGCTTCAGGTTAAGAACAGTTTCAGGTTAAGAATGGAGGTTAAGAACGGAGCTCCGGAACGAATTAAGTACTTAACATGAGGTACCACTGTACTACTACTACTATTATTATTATTAATATTATTATTATCTGAAGGTCTCCAATTGACCTACTAACAACATTAATATCAATCTTTTATGCCATAAACACAAACAGCCCCTGTCACAACCACATGAAGTTTTGGCAGCACAAATTCTCTCTCTCTCTCTTTCTATGTGTGTGTGTGTGTGTGTGTGTATGTGTGTGTGTGTGTATATATATATATATATATATATATATGTCAGAGACTGCCTCTAGGTCCCGCTCACAAAGGACCAACGCTAGC
>JAXCMG010000094.1:1071134-1083789 GCA_034642415.1 Podarcis siculus | reverse complement strand
CCTCCGATTCCTCCCCATCCGTCCCTTCTGCACCTGAACCCCTGACAATATATATATATATATATATATATATAACATTATATATATGCAAAATTAAAGACAGATGAGGGGCCATATGTAGCAAGTAATCATGTTGCAAGCAAATGGTGAGATAATGATGGATGGGGTGACTTCAGTCATACATAAGTATGCTAATCTCATGGTTGGTAAATATGCTCAGCAGCAGAAAACTGCCAACTGAGAGAGAGAGTCCTATCTTGGACCAAAAGAAAACTTAAGTTGGTTGGTTGAGATTGCTAATGAAAGGGCAAGGCAGGGCAGAGGAACCCTGAAGCAGTGTGTCGTGCACAGGCGAGCTTCCAGGTTTTTATAGATCTTGGGCGAAGTAATACTTCCCTGTTGTGATTTCCACCTCTCAAGTAGAAAACAAGGAGTTAAATGTTGGTCAAGTAGTAGCCGTCTCAGCAAACATTGCAACTCAGCCCATGTTTGCCACACAACCTTGGACATCTGAGTTTCTTTTATTGAGAGAGAATGTTGACCAGGACGCCCAGGGTTATCTGCCAGCTTTTCAGGACTGCGGGTCTGCATTCTTCACAAGGAGAAAGACCTTGGTGCGGCACCTGCTCACAAACTGTATTAATGTAAGAGACCGTTATCTTTATGGTGCCGAACAATGCCAAATCCTTGAAGCTAAGGACACTAGTTAATATTTTAAACAAAGCCCGTGCAAAACGCATTGTGTTTTTTAAGCCGTGAGCTAGGCGAAGGAAGACTGGTACAGATTTATCCCAGCTGTAACCGCTACCACTTCAACGGAGTTAAATCAATTAATTGAGATGTCTTTCCTGTTCTGTTCCAAGGGCTCAGAATGGGGAATTACGATTCCTTAATTCATGTTATCCTTGCGAAAAAAAATAAAATAAAAAAGCAATACAACACTAGTTCTCATCGCAATTATACATACATAATTGTGCTGAAATCTCTATATACAGATTCTAAAATCCAGACTCGGATCTTCCATTGTTGCAGCAGACATGCAGCAAAACATTTGAGTATGGTTATCGGAATCTCTCTTGTTTGGACACTCACAGGACAATTTATAACACAATCCCTATTGTGAATTGCGATCGGCCATATTCACCACCAACACACACACACACACACACACACACACCCCAACAACAAAAATAGCAGATTTGTTTGAACTTAATGCTATGTAAAAAAATTGCCTAATAAATTGTATGTTGCAAGCCCTGATTCTATAAACATATAATTTTAAGTGTGTATATATTCCTATGACATGCATGCCAACATTTTGGGCAGGGAGGGCAGAAGCGAATCTGATGTGAATGTTATTAACATTGTTTTCTTTTTTAAAGTATTGGGAATCTAGAAATTGGGTGCTCTTAATCAAGCCGATTCGAATCAATAGGCACAAGTTGCCCAGCTAAACTTCTTGTGTGCCAAGGCCCCATGACCCACAGTTGCCTAGTGATTAATAAGCACATGGACACGAGTACCGTATTTTTCGCACCATAAGACACACTTTTTTCTTGCTAAAAAGCAAGGGGAAATGTGTGTTCGTCTTATGGAGAGAATGCAGGCGGGAGGCTCTTGCTGGAGCTGCGCTCTCTTTAAAGAGCCGCGCCTAGTGTGTGTGTCTTGGGGGCTTTTCTGCAAGGTGGGAGAAGGGACTGACGGGCTGCCCTCTGTCCCTTCCCCCACCTCCCAGAAAAGCCAGCAAGAGCCACTGCCAGGCTCTGCTCAGCTCTCCCTTGTAAGGGCTCCCTTTCGTCCCTCATCCCGCTTTGCTGGGAAGCCATTCTTAAGGAAATCAGCCCTGAGTGCTCACTGGAAGCACAGATTGTGAAGCTGAGGCTCCAATACTTTGGCCACCTCATGAGAAGAGAAGTCTCCCCAGAAAAGACCCTGATGTTGGGAAAGATGGAGGGCACAAGGAGAAGGGGACGACAGAGGACGAGATGGTTGGACAGTGTTCTTGAAGCTACCAGCATGAGTTTGACCAACTGTCCAGCATCTTGTCCTCTGTTGTCCCCTTCTCCTTGTGCCTTCAATCTTTCCCAACATCAGGGTCTTTTCCAGGGATTCTTCTCTTCTCAAAGTATTGGAGCCTCAGTTTCATGATCTGTCCTTCCAGTGAGCACTCAGGGCTGATTTCTTTAAGAAAGGATAGGTTCGATCTTCTTGCAGTTCATGGGACTCTCAAGAGTTTCCTCCAGCACCATAATTCAAAAGCATCAATTCTTCGGCGTTCATCCTTCTTTACAGTCCAGCTCTCACTTCCATACGTTACTACTGGGAAAACCATAGCTTTAACTATTCGGACCTTTGTTGGCAAGGTGGTATCTCTGCTTTTTAGGATGCTGTCTAGGTTTGTCATTGCTTTTCTCCCAAGAAGCAGGTGTCTTTTAATTTCGTGACTGCTGTCACCATCTGCAGTGATCATGGAGCCCAAGAAAGGAAAATCTCTCACTGCCTCCATTTCTTCCCCTTCTATTTGCCAGGAGGTGATGGGGCCAGTGGCCATGATCTTCATTTTTTTGATGTTGAGCTTCAGACCATATTTTGCGCTCTCCTTTTTCACCCTCATTAAAAGGTTCTTTAATTCCTCCTCACTTTCTGCCATCAAGGTTGTGTCATCTGCATATCTGAGGTTGTTGATATTTCTTCCGGCAATCTTAATTCCGGCTTGGGATTCATCCAGCCCAGCCTTTTGCATGATGTATTCTGCATATAAGTTAAATAAGCAGGGAGACAGTATACAGCCTTGTCGTACTCCTTTCCCAATTCTGAACCAATCAGTTGTTCCATATCCAGTTCTATCTGTAGCTTCTTTTCCAACATAGAGATTTCTCAGGAGACAGATGAGGTGGTCAGGCACTCCCATTTCTTTAAGAACTTGCCACAAGGCAGTGATCCATGAAGGGGGTCCCAAACGGTAGCCTTTTACATTTCTCCATAGAAGTGAATGCTAGGTAAAGGTAAAGGGACCCCTGACCATTAGGTCCAGTCGTAACCGACTCTGGGGTTGCGGAGCTCATCTCGCTTTATTTGCCGAGGGAGCTGGCGTACAGCTTCCGGGTCATGTGGCCAGCATGACTAAGCCGCTTCTGGCAAACCAGAGCAGTGCACGGAAACGCTGTTTTACCTTCCTGCTGGAGCAGTACCTATTTATCTACTTGCACTTCTGATGTGCTTTCGAACTGCTAGGTTGGCAGGAGCAGGGACTGAGCAATGGGAGCTCACCCTGTCACAGGGATTTGAACCGCCGACCTTCTGATTGGCAAGTCCTAGGCTCTGTGGTTTAACCCACAGTGCCACCCGCGTCCCAGAAGTGAATGCTAGCCACTCCCAATTAAAGATGTAGGAAAAGGTACATTATCTCATTAGAGTGGACAGCTTCACTGGGCATGATGCTGTTTCTCCAACTTGTACTGCCAATTGACGTCTGTTTTGTTTGTCTCTAGAACTCAATAGAAGCTATTGTATGTGTGTGGCAAGGGGGATGAGTCAGACCTGCTCTGCGTATTCCTTTTATTTCTTGGTCACCCTGGAAAGTGACAAGATGTCAGAAGAGCGATTTGACATCTTGGAGGCCTTCTTTTGTATATATGTTAAAAGTGTTTGGCTTTTTTTTATTTTTGGTGAGATGATGGTTTAATATGGGTTATTTTGTTTATAGCGTAATATTTAATGTTGAATTAATCTGATAATGTACCGAGCTGTCTGCAGTCTCCTTAAGAGATTGAAGAACTGGTCGGTATAATAGATTAGAGAAATACAATAATATTAAATTTTACAGGCCTAATTGTTTTGTTCTAATCTGATTTCATTTGATTATCTGAATATAAGTAGGGCAAGTATGTCTGAAGCCATTATGTCATGAATCACAGAGCTAATACCATTTAGAATTTACTGTACATGGAGTAGATATTCATAGGAGTCTTCAAATGATCGCTGGGTGCATTCATTTTGCTGAAAGGTTGTACTGGATAAAACTACCAAACACCATGGTTTATTCAACTTTTTAAGTACAGTGGTACTTCTGGTTACGTACTTAATTCGTTCGGAGGTCCGTTCTTAACCTGAAATTGTTCTTAACCTGAAGCAACACTTTAGCTAATGGGGCCTCCTGCTGCCGCCGTGCAATTTTCGTTCTCATCCTAAAGCAAAGTTCTTAACCCGAGGTACTATTTCTGGGTTAGTGGAGTCTGTAACCTGAAGCGTATGTAACCTGAAGCATATGTAACCCAAGGTGCCACTGTAGTAGTAGTAGTAGTAATAGGAATATTCAGTTTTAATAGGCTACAGCAGTTCTATTCAACACTTTTGTACTATAATGCATTCATATGTGGTAAATAGATATTTATTCATAATTCATATTTTTTGTTAGGTAAAGGTAAAGGGACCCCTGACCATTAGGTCCAGTCACGGACGACTCTGGGGTTGCAGTGCTCATCTCGCTTTATTGGCCGAGGGAGCCAGCGTACAGCTTCTGGGTCATGTGGCCAGCATGACTAAGCTGCTTCTGGCGAACCAGAGCAGCGCACGGAAACACCGTTTACCTTCCCGCTGGAGTGGTACCTATTTATCTACTTGCACTTGACGTGCTTTCGAACTGCTAGGTTGGCAGGAGCAGGGACCGAGCAACGGGAGCTCACCCCGTCGCGGGGATTCGAGCCACCGGCCTTCTGATCGGCAAATCCTAGGCTCTGTGGTTTAACCCACAGCGCCACCCACGTCCGTAATTTTTTGTTACAGTGTATCAAATCAAAAAAGCTGAAGTGCCTCTCTTACACAGTTAATAAACATATTTAGCAAAAAAATCTTGTAACTTTTTGCCTCTCTTCTGTCACCTTCATAAAATCTTATGCATTTTCGATTCCTGCTCTGTCATGGTTGGCCTTTGAGCCTCCCCACATCACCACCAATTCTGTGCAGCTCTTGCAGTTACCACTCTATGCAAGATTAATTCCCTCAGGCCACAATCCTAAAGCTGGTCAAAGGCTGGCTGAGGGGTTGCTGAATGCAGCTTAAGTGCATTCAGCCTTTGTGGTGGAGAGCCAGTGTGGTGTAGTGGTTAAGAGCGATAGACTCATAATCTGGGGAACCGGGTTCGCGTCTCCGCTCCTCCACATGCAGCTGCTGGGTGACCTTGGGCCAGTCACACTTCTCTGAAGTCTCTCAGCCCCACTCACCTCACAGAGTGTTTGTTGTGGGGGAGGAAGGGAAAGGAGAATGTTAGCCGCTTTGAGACTCCCTAGGGTAGTAATAAAGCGGGATATCAAATCCAAACTCTTCATCTTCTTCTTTCATCAGAAATGCTGCGACTTGATTGCTTACAGGAGCGGGGCCTTCTCAGTGTCGGCTTGGAAAAATGAAAGGAGAATTCCTAGATGCCAAGCTCCAAGTTTAGGACAAGTACTCTTTGGTGAGAGAACACCTGCAGAGACTGAAAATCACATAATATGCAGCAAACCGAAGTGTGAAATCATAGGCTGTGAAACTTTTCAGATATGCCCTTCCAAGTGAATTCCAAAATTGTCCCCTTTGAAAGTTCCTCCCAAAGTTTCCCTCTTCCTCCAGCATAGGAAAAGACCACAAGTTAAAAAATGGTTTACTTATAAACTCCCCAAAGGTCAGATTCATGTGCTTTTCCATACATCAGTCAGAAAAGTTGCACAGGCAGTAAAATGTAGCTTGGTTAAAGGTAAAGGTGGACCATTAGATCCAGTCACGGACGACTCTGGGGTTGCGCCGCTCATCTCGCTTTATTGGCCGAGGGAGCTGGCGTACAGCTTCCGGGTCATGTGGCCAGCATGACTAAGCCGCTTCTGGCAAACCAGAGCAGCGCACAGAAACACCGTTTACCTTCCCACTGGAGCAGTACCTATTTATCTACTTGCACTTTGATGTGCCTTCGAACTGCTAGGTTGGCAGGAGCAGGGACAGAGCAATGGGAGCTCACCCCGTCGTGGGGATTCGAACCGCCGACCTTCTGATCAGCAAGCCCTAGGCTCTGTGGTTTAGACCACAGAGCCACCCTGGTAAAAGTTCCTAAACTGTTGGTATAGAAAAATGCTTGTTTCAGACTCTGTTCTTGTCTGAAACAAGAGAAGCTGATTAAAGCTATGCAACTGAGCTGGAGCAGCCAGCTGAGACCTCACACACTGAATGCACAGGTAGATTGGTAGGGAGTAAAGGCTTGATCGTCTATTTCCTCCCAAAGTAAGGCGAAGTGACATAGCTAAGCCTGGCAGGACAGCTTACTCGGTGGTATTAACCCTTTCATGCCTTAAACAGTCACTGGGTAAAACAGTCCCATTTGCCACCTGCAAGAGGGTTAACTCCTCCCTCCTCAAAAATAACCCCCAACAACAAAATGCCAACCTTGCCCTCATGCCTACTTTGTAGAGCAGGGGTTGCCAATGTGGTGGTGTTGGACTACAATTCCTTTCAACCTCAGCCAGCATCAATCATCAGAGAAAATCGGAGTTACAGCCCAGGAGTGGGGAGCCTGGTTTGGCCAATGGGACAGGTCCTTATTTTACCTACCCCTTGCAGATGAAATTAGGTGATGATTCTTGGGATTTCAACGGCTTGGAGATTGTTAATCTCAGAGGCAGCCTGGTGTCACCCTTCAGTGATGGCGTCCTTGAGAAACATGATAGTTCAATGAAGTGAGTTTAGATGTAGCTGCTCCAGGTTCTCATGTCTGCTAGACAAGTCCTCTCCTATCCATATGGTGAGGTCCAATCCTCATGGTCCACATATAGCAGAGGCCTTAGACCACATGGTCCACATGGTTGATAAGAATAATCGCTGGAGGGCCTGGAACATGGAGTAGACTTTCTAATAGCAGCACACGGTTGTGTCATGGGAAATGAGACAATGACTGCATGAGTGTCCATGACCAGCAAGGACTTGGAAACCTTCCATGGTCTAAACTTAGGAAAAGTCCAGACGACAAATGACTGCACCATTTTTCTTCTGCACCGTGAGCATTGTTGACTAGCAAGATTTTTCTTTTATCTTGAAATCTGTCATTAAATATGTAGGTGTAGTTGTTAGTTAATCCATGGTGGATAGTGAAAATATTAAAATTTAACTTCTCCATGCTTCATTTCTCTTTTACTAGGACAATAAAAAAACAACAACCCACAAGACCCAGAGTGACTCAGAGGCTGCTTCACGCATCCCCGAAGTAGAGCCAGGCTTTGCTGAGTTGAATTGTAGAACCTTTAACTTTTTCTCTTCTTCACTGGAAAGTAATGAGAGAGAAGACCTGCTGCTTAGATTGTTCTACATTCACCAACATCTGCAGAGGTACAGATCTCTCTATTTTCCAAACCCGTTTCATAAATTTAATTTCGTTGAATGGCTTAATTACAGTAACGATATCACTTTTATTTCCAAGGTCCAAGGTGACTAATAAGATTGAAAAACTTTAAGAATGTCACTAGGCAGTCCATTTTACAGATGAGGATGGCTTCCAGTAAACACTGGCCATTTCTTGATCGGAGTTTTCCTCCCCCTGACAAAAATTGAGAGTTTTGCATTGAAGGGGAACCAATTGTTTATGTGAGTTTGTGACGGGTGTGGGTGACAATTCTACCATAACCATAACTAACCCCCCTAAATCCCCACTGTAACCATTTTAGAAGAGTTTGGATTTGATATTCCGCTTTATCACTACCCAAAGGAGTCTCAAAGCGGCTAACATTCTCCTTTCCCTTCCTCTCCCACAACAAACACTCTGTGAGGTGAGTGGGGCTGAGAGACTTCAGAGAAGTGTGACTAGCCCAGGGTCACCCAGCAGCTGTATGTGGAGGAGCAGGGAATTGAACCCAGTTCACCAGATTACGAGTCTACCGCTCTTAACCAGTACACCACACTGGCTCTCAGTGATAAATCCTGATAAAAATATAATGGGCGACATCTAACTTTGCACAAGCTTATTTCCCCCTCTTCTCTGTCCCTTGCACACACACACCCCAATTTGCTCCAGAGGGTCCCACAACCCTCCAGAGAAAATATTGATGGTGGGACTGCAGTGGGGAGTAGCAGAAGGGAGGGTCCCATTGAACCAGTGGAAGTCTGTTCTGCTGGTGGGCAGGCGCCATTGAATGTCACCCAATTTACATGCATGTCTCCATCACTATCTCTTTGTCACACTCTGGTGCCCCCCCCCCCATGAACTAAATCTAGGGCATGGAGATTCAAGAGAGGATGAATTCAGGTCTCAGTGGTCCCAGTTCACTTCCAAGGGGCAAAGTAAAAGGACTAAACTTTTGAGGGCCTATACCTGATCCCTAAGGTCCCTATAGTTAAAGCCATGGTTTTCCCAGTAGTGATGTATGGAAGTGAGAGCTGGACCATAAAGAAGGCTGATCGCCGAAGAATTGATGCTTTTGAATTATGGTGCTGGAGAAGACTCTTGAGAGTCCCATGGACTGCAAGAAGATCAAACGCATCCATTCTTAAGGAAATCAGCCCTGAGTGCTCACTGGAAGGACAGATCGTGAAGCTGAGGCTCCAGTACTTTGGCCACCTCATGAGAAGAGAAGACTCCCTGGAGAAGACACTGATGCTGGGAAAGATGGAGGGCACAAGGAGAAGGGGGCGACAGAGGACGAGATGGTTGGATAGTGTTTTCGAGGTTACCAGCATGAGTTTGACCAAACTGCGGGAGGTAGTGGAGGACAGAGGTACCTGGCGTGCTCTGGTCCATGGGGTCACGAAGAGTCGGACACGACTAAACGACTAAACAACAACAACAACCTGATCCCTGCCCCAGATACAAGGAGGTTCTCCTTCCATTGACAAGGAACCCCAAGATGCTACCATATATCTGTGGGTTCAGTGATCTGCTGGGCTCCCCCAGGTGAAACTCCAATATTTGGGACCTTCTCCCACTTTCATCCTCATCGTCATGATGGGTAGTTCCGTTTAACGTGAATAAACATAAATGACCATGCTTTGCCAAAATATTTTATGGAAAGGGCAGAGGCAAATATTTTTAGGAGCCTCTTTTCAGGGTCAAATGAACAGGAGGCACAAGCAGCCATTAGTTGGCCTTGTGGTTGCTTGACAGGAGTTGCTGATCCAGTGGTCCATCTTCTGAGCTAATTGTTGCCTAATAAAAGGGCCTGCCGTGGGCAACTGTAGCCATCAGTCAAATGGCCTATCTTCAGATTTGCCTGGTTTTTTCCTCCAAACAGGTTTCAAGGCACCTAAAATATCTCCTGGTTTCCCTGCTCCTTCCCACGCCCATTGCAAATCTCTGGTGCTTTCCAGGGCTGCAAGAATACTGAGCGTAGACTAGGGGAAGAGGACCTCACAGCAAACAACTCCTCTAGTCCTGGCTACAGGATGACTAATGCCTGGTGACTAATGAGCGCGACCTCAGCGCATGGAATCGCTGCTGGGAATTTCTTCTGAGAGCCATTGTCTGCCTGGCTGAGGGGCATTCGCGTGCCTTGCCATTAGCCTTAAACACACATACCAGCACCTCGGCCTTGACCTCTTAATGGCCTAGTTTGGGGAAAAGGCAGGCCTCAGGAATCAATCGGCTTGAGATTTCCCCTAAGTTCAGCAATTTAACCTCCGTGAAGGATTTCGCTTCCTGTGATGAAAGGAGATAAGGATCTAGATATGTAAACACCGTTTTTAAAAAAAATAAAACCAGGAAGCATGGATTTCCAGGGCCAAAACAGAACAAAAGAGTGCCCTGCTAATAAGTCAATAAGTTACTGCTGCTGCCTCTTTTTTTTCTCTCTCTCTCCTCTCCTCACTATCTTTAAATTCCACTAATCCTACATTTTCTTCTTTCGGCACAAGAAGCTCTTGGTTCTTTTGGGCTTTTGTTTCAGCGGAAGATGCCTGATGGTCAGAGACAAACAATGCAGTGAGGGCAGGGAGGATACAGGATTCTCTGGCATTTATGGCTTTTTTAGCACATTAGAGTGGGATGTGGGTGGCGCTGTGGGTTAAACCACAGAGCCAAGGACTTGCTGATCAGAAGGTCGGCGGTTCGAATCCCTGCAACGGGGTGAGCTTCCGTTGCTTGGTCCCTGCTCCTGCCAACCTAGCAGTTCGAAAGCACGTCAAAGCACCTTCCCCAGCGGGAAGGTAAACGGCGTTTCCGTGCGCTGCTCTGGTTCGCCAGAAGTGGCTTAGTCATGCTGGCCACATGACCCGGAAGCTGTACGCCGGCTCCCTCAGCCAATAAAGCAAGATGAGCGCCGCAACCCCAGAGTCGGTCACGACTGGACATAATGGTCAGGGGTCCCTTTACCTTTACCTAGCACATTAGAATCCAGTTTGTAGCAAGGAATTGGCACCCCTGCCCTGAAAAAAGGCTGAGAAGTTTACTGGAGATCTGAGGCCTTGCCTTTCATGGTGGGGATCACAGAGTCCACAGCAGTCAGAGCCAGCTCAGAGGCCTTCAGCAACTCATACCTTCAGTGCCTAGGTGGGCCCTAGGACAGCCCCAACATTGCAATGTGAAAGGGCCAGGGAGTGAAATTTGGCTTAGCTTTTTTATATATCAATTTTCCCCCGGTACTGTTGTAGGGGCATGAAAACCTCCCCAAACTTTGGGACTGGAGTGTGTATCTTTGGATTGTGGTGGTGGGAGGACTGGGTGGAGTCGATGCTATTATGATGAGGTGGCTTCTCTGTTTTCTCACTTAAAAATCTTGGACGCTGTGCTCGACAAGCTGACGACTTGGAAAATCTAGTTGTATGTGATCCCGGGAATGACATTGCTCCTAGCATCGTTTTCATGGATGCCTCTAGGAGCAATATTACCTCACTATCTCTCAACATGGCAGCACTTAGACTCTGTAATTTCCTTCCCACTGGCATTAGATAGGCGCCTTTGTGGTACTGTTTGTGGTGCCTGCTATAAACCTTATTGTTTTGGTAAGCTGACGGAGCTCACATTGGTAGGCTTGCCTTTCAATGCACACTGAGCCAAATTTCTCCACCCTTCCCTAGTTCAGTACAGTGGTATCTTGGAAGTCAAACAGAATTTGTTCCGGAAGTCCGTTCGACTTCCAAAACGTTTGGAAATGAAGGCGCCGCTTCCGATTGGCTGCAGGAAGCTCCTGCGGCCAACCAGAAGCCGCAGAAGCTGCGTTGGACGTTTGGGTTCCAAAGAACGTTTGCAAACCGGAACACTCGCTTCCAGGTTTGCGGCATTCGGGAGTCAAAACGTTCGACTCGCAAGGCGTTCAGGATCCAAGGTACGACTGTACAACAAATGAACAAGACTCATTCAGAACTCTACATTCCTGGGAGAAACTCAGTGCAGGCACTCTTGTCATTTTTTGCAAGTTATACAAGACAAAAGGCTTCTTCTGTTTTTTTTGCTAGTGATGAGCATGAGAGCTGTATTTCTGTTACCAAACAGCAAACGCTCTTTTACCAGGTGCACCACACGGATTTTGCTGAAACGCACAGCCACAAATTCAATTCAATAAATGAAGAACAGCCTCTGCTGCCCCCCTTGTCAGAAGGCAGATTCTTCCTCTATTGTCATTAAACACTCTCCCACTCTCACGGAAACACATGCTCCTTGAAGAGACAGCATGTTTATTAACCCACATGCTGGGCTTTTCTTTAATAAATGTGCTTTCGGTTTATTTATTTATTTTGCTTTTAATTTGCAGAAATTACAATCAGCCACACTTTCTTTCTTTTCTTTTCTTTTTTTAAAAACCAAACCAACAAACCAAAAAGTGTTGGAGCGAAGAAAGCGAAACGAAATAAATGTTTTTGATTCCAGTTCCGATGGTAATGCTGCGCTGGACGGGGAAGGTAAATAAACTCTCTGTGTGGGTGACGGTCTAATAGGAAATGGGTGTGCCTTCCTCGCACGGCAGGGCCTGTCATGTGGTTGACATGTTGCACTCCTCCTAAAGCCACACTTGGCACAACCGCCTCCTCCTCCGACGTGGCGCTCCTGGCAGAACTGGCTTGAAAGAGCCCCCCCCCCAAAAGCGCTTCTTTCTTTGAAACAAGAGAGGAATTCAAAAGCTGGTTTGCCTTGCGACAACACAGGGGCTGGCGAAGCCAAGTGAAAAAAGCGGTCAGAGCCATATTTATTAGCCGTGAGATCAGGGCATGAGCTTACCTCAGTGACACAGCTCTTGTTATTTTCTGACGAGAGCTTTTTGTGGTCGAAAAGCTGCGCAGGATCATATGGAACTGCTTAAGGGGGAGAGAGCAAAACATACACCCACCCCTTAAATGATTTTAAAGCAAAGCATTCCAAGCTTCCTCTCCCCTCACTCTGCCCCCTCGTCAGGATTCAACCTCCAATTGTTGTGCTGAACCTCCCTCCACGCTCGTTCTGTCGTGTAGAGGACAGTCATTGATCGCAGTGCGTTAGAGGTTCACCCATCGTTCGAAGTGGGGCTGTTTGGAAGTGCAAGCACCCCTGTTCACATTGGAACGAAAGCCAGCCCCCCTGCACCAAAAATTTGGACTCAAATTGCAGACCCTCCAAGTGTCCCTATTTTCCAGGGACAGTCCCGAATTTACAGAAGCTGTCCCGGTTTCTTTTCCCTCATCCCTTTCTTTCTTTCTTTCTTTCTTTCTTTCTTTCTTTCTTTCTTTCTTTCTT
>JAXCMG010000094.1:1059129-1071124 GCA_034642415.1 Podarcis siculus | reverse complement strand
TTCCTTCCTTCCTTCCTTCCTTCCTTCCTTCCTTCCTTCCTTCCTTCTTCTTCTTATACTTATTATACAAATTATACAAATAAGTATACCAAGTTTTCTCATGTCATTTGTATATCACAAAAATAGCATAATCAATCTGGAAAAATATCTACACATTGGTTTCATGATTAGTGATCAATGTGTAAGTTCTTGGTTTATGAACTGGTTTAAACATTAGGAGTTTTCATGGCAGGGATACTGGAGTGGCTTGCCATAGTGTTGTGTGGAAGTGAGAGCTGGACCATAAAGAAGGCTGATTGCCGAAGAATTGATGCTTTTGAATTATGGTGCTGGAGGAGACTCTTGAGTCCCATGGACTGCAAGAAGATCAAACCTCTCCATTCTGAAGGAAATCAGCCCTGAGTGCTCACTGGAAGGACAGATCCTGAAGCTGAGGCTCCAATACTTTGGCCACCTCATGAGAAGAGAAGACTCCCTGGAAAAGACCCTGATGTTGGGAAAGATGGAGGGCACAAGGAGAAGGGGATGACAGAGGACGAGATGGTTGGACAGTGTTCTCGAAGTTACTAGCATGAGTTTGACCAAATTGCGGGAGGCTGTGGAAGACGGGAGTGCCTGGCGTGCTCTGGTCCATGGGGTCACGAAGAGTCGGACACGACTAAACGACTAAGCAACAACAACAACAAAAATAAAAAATTAAACATTAGGAAGAAGAATAAAAAAAGGAAAAGAGGGGAAGAGGGTGAGGGGGGAGTGACGAGTGGGGTGGTACTATGTATGCTTTTTTATTTTAAAGAAAATTAATTTATTTAATCATTTTTTCAATACAAACAACCAAAAAAACCCATATACAACAAAAAGCACAATAACACTAATAACACAATTTAACAATTCAGATTTGAGCACTGATATACCTATAACTACACCTTTTTAACAATATTTACCCACCTCTCCTCCCCCTACTTCCCACCACTGTCCGCCTTATCACTTAAGTATTCCTTCCAGATTTCTTCAGATTTATCCATTCTTAATTTGCGTCGATATGCAATTCGTTCATATGTAGCTAGTCTGTCCATATTGTCAATCCATGTGCTCAATGGAATCTTTTTGCAGCTCTTCCAATTCATCAAAACAAGTTTTTTTGCTTCTAATATGGCACGGTACATCCATTTTTTTGAACCCCTTGTAATCTCCCACGTTTCCGGTATATAATTTAGAATTAAATTCAATTCCTCTAAATAACAATTTCTTTTTATTACTCCTGCTATCCTCACCTCGCACCAAAATGATCTTATCATCGGGCAGTTAATCATCATATGTACTAAGTTCGCATTTTTACTCCCACAGTTGTCTGCATTTGTTATTTTCTTCTGGTAAAGTTTTGCTGGATTCCAGTGGACTCTGAATATTATTTTCTCCTAAATAAGTCTTAGTCTTAGATCCATAGAGGCTATTTCTGTTGATTTTATACTTGACTCCCATATATCATTTGTTATCTGTACCCCTAACTCTTCACTCCATTTTTGTCTATCATATTCTAAATCATATTTCTTTCTGTTGAGTAGGGTTTTTTATAGTGCAAGTGTAGAGTTCTTTCTTTATGCAGAGAAACATGGTTTGTTTCCATGGCAATGGTTTATAATTCAGCCCGCCCCCCATATTAGCATTTAATGTGGATTTATATATTTTTATTGTGCTGTAACGTATTAGCAAGCTAGCATATATATTGCATAGCATAACTTGCTTCCCATGGTTTTCCCAGTAGTGATGTATGGAAGTGAGAGCTGGACCATAAAGAAGGCTGATCACCGAAGAATTGATGCTTTTGAATTCTGGTGCTGGAGGAGACTCTTAAGAGTCCCATGGACTGCAAGAAGATCAAACCGTTCCATTCTGAAGGAAATCAGCCCTGAGTGCTCACTGGAAGGACAGATCCTGAAGCTGAGACTCCAATACTTTGGCCACCTCATGAGAAGAGAAGACTCCTTGGAAAAGACCCTGATGTTGGGAAAGATGGAGAGCACAAACAGAGGGGGACAACAGAGGATGAGATGGTTGGATAGTGTTCTCGAAGCTACCAGCATGAGTTTGACCAAACTGCGGGAGGCAGTGGAAGACAGGAGTGCCTGGCGTGCTCTGGTCCAGGGGGTCACGAAGAGTCGGACACGACTAAACGACTAAACAAAAACTTGCTTCCACAGTGAATGCACAAAATGGCCTTGAGGACATGACTGCTCAGTGGGAATACTCAGAGTGAAGACTGCAGTCCTATATACACTTACCTGGGACAGAGTCCTGTTCTACTCAACAAGTTTAAGTCACTGAACACATCTTCAGGACTGAATTCCTGAGAAGCAGTGTGTGCTTAGTGGTTAGAGTGTGGGACCAGGAAGACAGGAAAATTGGCTTCCAGGTGGAGAGATCAAAACTAGAAACTGAATTGCTAGAACCCAATACTAAGAATTTGTCAAGAATGTACAACTTGCTGTTGAAGTGGAACACACAGGATGAAATAGTTAAATCAGCTATGATTAAATGGGCACAAGCCATTGGTCATGACATTATGTTTGCTGACTGGGAACAGTTATGGACCACTGGTATTAAATTTACGGCATGTAATGCCCTAAGAGAGAATATTATGAAAATGATCTATAGGTGGTACATGACCCCAGTCAAGCTTGCAAAAATATATCATACGCCCAATAATAAATGCTGGAAATGTAATGAAGCTGAAGGTACTTTCTATCATCTTTGGTGGACATGCCCAAAGATTAAGGCTTTCTGGGAAATGATCTATAATGAAATTAAGAAGGTTCTTAAGTGCACCTTTCACAAGAAACCAGAGGCTTTTCTCTTGGGCATGGTCGGCCAAATGGTACCAAGGAAGGATAAGATCTTTTTTATGTATGCTACAACAGCAGCAAGAGTTCTTATAGCAAAGTATTGGAAGACACAAGAACTACCCACACTGGAAGAATGGCAGATGAAGGTGATTGACTATATGGGACTAGCCGAGATGACTGGCAGAATCCGCGACCAAGGAAGAGAAACGGTGGATGAAGATTGGAAGAAATTTAAAACTTATCTTAAAAATTATTATAAGATTAATGAATGCTAAAAATGTCAAGGGTAATGTAGAAACCTAGATCACAGCTGTAAATGATTGGGTAAAATAAGAAGAAATAGAAAAAAGTTTTAAAATTGGCAGAAGTGAGGGGTTGCTGGAAAAATTACTAACTAGAGATGCAGAAAAGGGAGGCATGGGGAAGTCGGTGAAAGAGGGTAAATGAAAAGAGGGTTATGAACTTATACGTGTTTTATATGTTGTGTTTGTTTATGTATTGTGCTGTGTATGTTTAAAAATTTATGTTGGAAAACTAATAAAAAATTATAAAAAAAAAGATAAGCATGATTGTTAATTTGGTTTCATGAATGCATTGATGGCCAATGGGATTAACAACCAACTTATTTTCTTACCCCTGTAGAACATCTAGATGATACTTTCATGCCCTACTATCAAAAAGCTATTCTTGATGATTAGTCTATGCTCCAGAGGAGGAGAAAAGAAGCTTTCTCCATTTTCAGTGTGAAAGCCCATCTAACTCTACTCTGACTGACAGAAACTCACTTCACGGGTTCTGAGAAGGGTCTCTCCTAGTGTGGTGTAGTGGTTAAGAGTGGTGGACTCGTAATCTGGTGAACGGGGTTTGCTTCCCCGCTCCTCCACCTGCAGCTGCTGGGTGACCTTGGGCCAGTCACACTTCTCTGAAGTCTCTCAGCCCCACTCACCTCACAGAGTGTTTGTTGTGGGGGAGGAAGGGAAAGGAGAATGTTAGCCGCTTTGAGACTCCTGAAGGGGAGTGAAAGGCGGGATAGCAAATCCAAACTCTTCTTCTTCTCTCCTAGGCCTACCAGGAGATGCTGGGGAGTGAACCTGGGACCTTCTGCACGCAAAGCAGATGTCCTACCTGTGAGACATGGTCTTGTCTCATGGTAGTAAATTCCAGCACATAATAATAATAATAATAATAATAATAATAATAATAATAATAATTTATTATTATTTATACCCCGCCCATCTGGCTGAGTTTCCCCAGCCACTCTGGGCGGCTCCCAATCAAGTGTTAAAATCAGTACAGAGTTAAATATTTAAAACTTCCTTGAACAGGGCTACCTTCATATGTCTTTTAAAGATAGGATAGCTGCTTATTTCCTTCACATCTGAAGGGAGGGTGTTCCACAGGGTGGGCGCCACTACCGAGAAGGCCCTCTGTCTGGTTCCCTGTAACCTCACTTATCACAATGAGGGAACCGCCAGAAGGCCCTCAGCGCTGGATCTCAGAGTCAGGGCTGAATGATGGGGGTGGAGATGCTCCTTCAGGTATACGGGACCGAGGCCGTTTAGGGATTTAAAGGTCAGCACCAACACTTTGAATTGTGCTCGGAAACGTACTGGGAGCCAATGCAGATCTCTCAGAACTGGTGTTATATGGTATTCCATCATCCCATCTCACCACTTGACAAGAGGCGCCCTTTGTTTTACGTTGAGATGGGCCCTCATCCCACCGCATACAGGAAGCTCCTTGTTCCTTACAGTAGTTGAACAGCAGCTAGGACTTACGAAGCAGCAGGAATTTACTGTAGATTTCATGCTATTACCCGGGGGGCTAGCTCGCTCATTGCATCTCATTTCCATTTTTACATTGAAAATCTGGATTGTAAAATTTACTGTTCGATGCACAGAGTTTAAACTCACAACCATTAGACTCTTACAACTCTACTAATGTTACTTTTATGGGTGCTGGCTATGGTCCTGGTTTACCATTTCATCAAAGAAAATATGATGCAGCTGTCATTTGTGACCAAATGGTGTGATTTAAGTGGAAGGGCAAACTTTTCGCGGGAGTCGCATGTTGCCTCCTCCCCGCACAAAAGGAATCTGAAACTGAAAAGAACTGTTCCACAAAACTACCAACAATCATCTGGGACTTTCAGCTGACTTCAGTGGGAGTGTTAAAGCAGGGAAGAGAAACCTGTGGAGCTCCAGATGTGGACAGATCACAGTTCCTATCCTCCCTGATCATTGACCAGGCTTACTGGAGCTGATGGGAACAGAGGGTGCAATCCTGCTCTCTGGCTTACTGCAACCTTACCCTGACTCCAAGAACATCTAGAGCAGTGTTCCCCAACCCCCGGGCTGCGGCCTGGTGCCGGTCCATGGATCAATCGGCACCGGGCCGCCTGAGGAACTTCAAATCATTTCACTGTGGCGGGTGGCCGAGGCGCAGAGCATTGCGCCCTCTCAAGCCCGCCCATTGTGTGACAATAGCGAATGAAAATTCGCTATTGTTACACTGATGCTCCTCCTGGCCAATCAGGGAGCGGGTCCTTCCACTTCCTGATTGGCTGAAAGGCAAACCTCACGCCATTGGCCGAGGAGGAGGCGCCACGGGAGGACTGAGGACTCGAGGTCGGAGACGCGGGGACTGAAGAGAAGCTGCCGTGAGGTAAGTGCACGGAGGGGGGGGGGACTCAGCTCAAAACAAGCGGGCCACGGAAAAATTATCAAACATTTACCAGTCCGCAGTGATAAAAAGGTTGGGGAGCACTGATCTAGAGGATCACAGGTTCCCCATTCCTTGCTTAAACTTTTTATTATCCGCATTTATATGCCACCTTTTGTCCAAGGAACTCAAAATTATGTGAGGTATATGTATATGGTTCCCACCCCAGTTTAGCAACCATGTGAGGTACATTAGGATGAGAGAAGTCACCCAGGGATTTGAATTTGTTGTTGTTGTTTAGTCGTTTAGTCGTGTCTGACTCTTCGTGACCCCATGGACCAGAGCACGCCAGGCACTTCAGTCTTCCACTGCCTCCTGCGGTTTTGTTAAACTCATGCTGGTAGCTTCGACGACACTGTCCAACCATCTTGTCCTCTGTCCCCTTCTCCTTGTGCCCTCCATCTTTCCCAACATCAGGGTCTTTTCCAGGGAGTCTTCTCTTCTCATGAGGTGGCCAAAGTATTGGAGCCTCAGCTTCAGGATCTGCCCTTCCAGTGAGCACTCAGGGCTGATTTCCTTCAGAATGGAGAGGTTTGATCTCCTTGCAGTCCATGGGACTCTCAAGAGTCTCCTCCAGCACCAGAATTCAAAAGCATCAATTCTTCAGTGATCAGCCTTCTTTATGGTCCAGCTCTCACTTCCATACATCACTACTGGGAAAACCATAGCTTTAATTATACGGACCTTTGTCGGCAAGGTGATGTCTCTGCTTTTTAAGATGCTGTCTAGGTTTGTCATTGCTTTTCTCCCAAGAAGCAGGCGTCTTTTAATTTCGTGGCTACTGTCACCATCTGCAGTGATCATGGAGTCCAAGAAAGTAAAATCTTTCTGATTTGAATTTAGATCTCCCAAATACTAGACTGGTTCTCCCAACAGATTTTTGATGGTGTGATTTTACAAAACGACTGGAGGACAGGACTGACCCCCCTATGTGAACCCAGGACTCACTCTGATCTCCACTCATTCTCCACCACGTCCGCGACTGGACCTAACAGTCAGGGGTCCCTTTACCTTCCCTTTACATTTAAAACTCTGCTAGAATTCCATTTATGATGCTTAAAGGTAAAGGTAAAGGGACCCCTGACCATTAGGTCCAGTCGTGACCGACTCTGGGGTTGCGGCGCTCATCTCGCTTTATTGGCCAAGGGAGCCGGTGTACAGCTTCCGGGTCATGTGGCCAGCATGACTAAGCCGCTTCTGGCGAAGCAGAGCAGCACACGGAAATGCCGTTTACCTTCCCGCCAGAGTGGTACCTATTTATCTACTTGCACTTTGACGTGCTTTCGAACTGCTAGGTTGGCAGGAGCAGGGACCGAGCAACGGGAGCTCACCCCGTTGCAGGGATTCGAACCACCGACCTTCTGATCGGCAAGTCCTAGGCTATGTGGTTTAACCCACAGTGCTACCCGCATCCCTATGATGCTTAAAACCTTATAACAATTAATGTAACTTTCTGCGGTTACTGAAATCGTTCTGCCATTGTGCACCTTACTGCCTGGTGAGGTGTTTACCATTTTTTTTATTTTGTATCTTAAAGGGGATAGGTGAAGAATAGACAATGGAACCGCAGTCAGGCATTTGTAGCGGAACTGTTGGTGGTATGAACAATAGCCTTATGAGCCAATATCTGCAAGCTAATTAATTTCAAGGTGAAGTTACTACAATGTTCAAACGTATAATCTTTGAAAAGCTCCAGGACATTGACCTGAGATATTCAGTGTGTTCTCAATTCATTTCCTGAAAGTAAAGCCAGCTCCCTGGCTAGCTTTGCTGAGAGTTTTGAAGAGGCTTTGAGTAAAAAAGGCTTTCAATAATTTCACGCAGGACTTAAATGAGCTTTTCTTTACATTGGTCTGATCCCGTGCTATGATTCATTTATAAGACTATAGCTTTGCTTTTTCCTCACTAGGGGAGAAGATTTGATTCAATTCTCATTTAAAGGTGAATCTGCGCAATTCGCACTCTTTGAATAAATGCATAAACATCTCTGAATTTTGCGACGCAGTTGTCCACCCAGGTAATGTGCAGAAAAATGCATAGTATTGGGGTGAAATTTGCATATTCTAGTTCAAATTGCATACAGAATGCATTGTATTCGGGAAAATCGCTTTGCAGAAATGTGTGCTTTAGGCAAGATTGCATGCTAGCATGTGCATATTGAGGTAAATTCCCACTGAATTGCTGATACTGTACATGGACAGCTGTGAGTCCAAAATGACTCCCAGGCTGCGCACGTGGTCCTTCAGGGGCACAGTTACCCCATTCAGGACCAGGGAATCCTCCACACCTGCCCGCCTCCTGTCCCCCCCCCAAACAGTACTTCTGTCTTGTCAGGATTCAACCTCAATCTAAACTGACCTTGTCCATACCAAAGCTCTTCTTTAACTCTCCCCCCCAAGATAGTTCTCTGGGTGCCCCACATTTTGCCTTACGGATAAAAGCACATCACCCACTTATTATCACAGAGTGTCCAGCTGTCCTTACTCCTTCAAATAGCTTTCCTGGCATGAACAGATGTTCAGTGCCATCGTTCTCCATAATGAAGATGTCCTTGGGGGTTTTCTTTTCTGTTTGACATATTAAATTCCTTTGTACAAATGACAAGAAAAGCAGGCTTTCTTGCTGCTGAAGAATTCCCCGGGCTGGTGTGCTAGTGGTTCACACACAACCAACAGGACTTTTAATGAGCGGGATCCCCAATTAGCAGGTTTCAATCTCCTGCCTAGGTGAAAAGGAGGCCATGGCTATTATTTGGTAGGCATGGGTGCTACCATTCTGGGGGGGGGGAGAGAAGCTGTGGGGATGAGCAGAATAGCTCTGACCCTCTCACCATCTTTCCTGTTGCCCACTGTTGTGGAAGGCAGTTGTGTGAAGTTGTGACATTTGTGTCTCTATTTCCATAGATGCAGGAGGCTCCTCCATGAGCTGAGGGCTACAGGAATGAAGTGGTGGGAGCTTTGCCCAATCACCGCCTCAGATTTTGTTCACACTGTTTTTGAGCACGCTGGCAGGACTCATGAAACTTTTATGAAACACGAGCAAGTTGTTAAGCATAACCGCTTTATCTTTTCCAAGATACCATGACATTTTAAGAAGAGAAGAAGAAGAGTTTGGATTTGATATCCCGCTGTGAGGTGAGTGGGGCTGAGAGACTTCAGAGAAGTGTGACTGGCCCAAGGTCACCCAGCAGCTGCATGTGGAGGAGCCGAGACGCGAACCCGGTTCACCAGATTACGAGTCTACCGCTCTTAACCACTAGACCACCATTGCGACCATTTGTACTGGTCAAACAATTCCAAAAGCCTCCAGAACTGTTGTTAGCTGTAGAAGTAGTAGTATTACATGCCTACACACACACACACACACACAGAGAGAGAGAGAGAGAGAGAGAGAGAGAGAGAGAGAGACACCATTGGGCCATTGGGCCATTGTGGAGAATGCATTCTTCTTCTTCTTCTTCTTCTTCTTATTATTATTATTATTATTAATACCTCACCCATCTGGCTGGGTTTCCCCTGCCACTCTGGGTGGCTCCCGACATAATAATAATAATAATAATAATAATAATAATAATAATGTGACAAAACATCAAACATTAAAAACTTCCCTAAACAGGGCTGCCTTCAGATGTCTTCTAAAAGTCAGATAGTTGTTTATTTCCTTGACATCTAATGGGAGGGCGTTCCACAGGGCGGGCGCCACCACCAAGAAGGCCCTCTGCCTGGTTCCCTGTAACCTCACTTCTCGCAGGGAGGTAACCGTCAGAAGGCCCTCGGCACTGGACCTCAGTGTCTGGGCTGAGCAGTGTGGGTTGAAACACTCCTTCAGGTATACTGGGCCAAGGCCATTTAGGGCTTTAAAGGTCAGTACCGACACTTTGAATTGGGCTGGGAGCCAATGTTGATCGGCGTAATGGTTGCCGACTTAAAAAAACTGAAACCTTGGGGCAAAAGGCAGAAACTGCTACTGCTAATGGGTGACAGTGTCCTCTGAGGGAGAATTTATCCTCCCCCTTGGGGAAATTCTGTGAAATGCCTCCCCACAATTTACCCGCTTACGAATAGGACGAGGATTTCAAGGGACCCTCAAATATCCTCATTCCCCTTAGATCTAGTCTATATACCTGCATCTCCTCTCCAACCCTGCTACAATGAATTTTACAGTCTCGGTTTGATCACCCTCAGAAGGAGATTTTGTCGTGACGGAGGCCAAAACAGTAACAGCTGCCAAGCAATCGTTATTATAATACCAAAACACATTGAATCCTGGGATGGTGCCATGGGTGGGGTTCAACTGCGTGGAGGTTTTATAGGATGCCCATGTGTGTTGGAAACTTGATACTAAAAAGTCTATTTGCAAACATTGTCCTCAACATTTGTAGTTTTTCTTAAGAGTCAAAGTAAACAGGGAAATGATATGAAAAGGTTTTATGGGCATTTCTCTGAATGGGATATGCATGCAAAGCTATTCTCTCTAATGACCATTCTTTTTTTTTTTCAGGGGGCAGAAACACATGCATTTTAAAAGGAGCCGCGATCCATTTCAGTGCTTCTTGCATTGCTGTGTTTGGTGTCCTTGCTGGGAGATGGTTTGCTGCCTATGTGTGAAATTAAAAATGAATTTCTCTTATTTAAAAGTGGTGGTGAATAAGGGGGGGGGGAGGCTTTGTTTCAGGAGGTCTGCACAGCTTGAATCCATTGGTTAATGGACAAAATAGCATAAAAGTGTTGGACAACAGCCATACGAGAAATATGTAAAATAACTAAGCAAGTATTAGACATCACCCCAGAATTGGCCCTACTAAACATCTTCCAAGACAACAATGCCCATTTACACCACAAAGAACTCATAACCCACCTACTTTCAGCAGCCAGAAACACCATAACCAGACACTGGAGAGACCTGTCAGGAGTAAGCATGGACCAATGGTACCAAATAGTATGGGAAACAGCCCTAATAGAAAAATTAACCAATAAACAGAAACTGACATGGGGACAAACAGAAGAAGACGCCTTTACCCCGGTATGGCTCCCCTTTATCACATACACAGCCCAACAAGACAATGACAATAATCCACCAACAGCATACAGATCAATATGGCTAACCTGATCCAAAAAAACCCACCCACCCCACTCACACATGAAAACAAAGATCACCACAGCCAGCCACAAACAAACAACCACACCCAAGGCCAACCCCAACCTCTCTCACCACCAAAGGAACACAAGTGAACAGCACAAGCAACGCTGACACCAAACCCTATATAAATTAAGCATAATAGAAACATCGCCACCCGACCCCACCCCCACCCATCTTCCCTCCCTCCCCCCCCTTCCCCCCTTTTTTTCTTCTTCTCCCCCTAATGTCTCAACAAATGAAACGGATTTGTAAAAAGGTTACATGGAAAAAATACGAGGTATTACACTTCTGTAAAACAAGAAAATCTTTAATTATTATTTTTTAAAGTGTTATTACAGTAGGACCCTATTGCACACAGTTTTCAGAAACCGAGTTTCAAGTTCTGCCTGACCTCCGTTTCAGAATTACACTTCTGTCTAACCAGTAAAGCCCAGGATTCTAAAGGCCCTGTACAGGGGTGGGGAACCAATGATCCTTCAGATTTCGTTAGACTACAACTCCCATCATCCATGACCATTGGCCATGCTGGTTAGGGCTGATGGGAACTGGAGTCCAACAATATCTGAAAAGCCACTGGTTCCCCACCTATGGTCTAACACATGGTTACTGTCATGAACTGGTTGGCGCAGAGGAACGGCGGAACGAATCAGCTGGGGAAACACCAAGGGAAGAAGGCTCAGAGCCTGGGAAGTGGTGGGAGAAGACGGGGAAGAGGAGGCATTGGAAGCTGAAGGGATAATAGTAATAATAATAATAATAATAATAATAATAATAATAATAATAATAATTTATTTATATCCCACCCTCCCCAGCCAAAGCCGGGCTCAGAGCAGCTAATAATAGGAAAATAATACAGCATTCTATAATCAATTCATTATAAAATCAATTCAAATTGATGGCAACTGTTGGGCTAGAGTTCTGTGAAGAATTACCAAAGGAGGGGGTCAGGCTGTGCCTTGGCCAAAAGCCTGGTGGAACAGCTCTGTCTTGCCAGTGTGGTGCAGTGAGAGCCAGTATGGTGTAGTGGTTAAGAGCGGTAGTCTCGTAATCTGGAGAACCGGGTTCGCTTCCCCGCTCCTCCACATGCATCTGCTGGGTGACCTTGGGCCAGTCACACTTCTTTGAAGTCTCTCAGCCCCACTCACCTCACAGAGTGTTTGTTGTGGGGGAGGAAGGGAAAGGAGAATGTTAGCTGCTTTGAGACTCCTTAAAGGGAGTGAAAGGTGGGATATCAAATCCAAATTATTCTTCTTCTTCTTCTTCTTCTTCTTCTTCTTCTTCTTCTTCTTCTT
>JAXCMG010000094.1:1037081-1055421 GCA_034642415.1 Podarcis siculus | reverse complement strand
CTTCTTCTTCTTCTTCTTCTTCTTCTTCTTCTTCTTCTTCTTCTTCTCTCCCCCCCTCCTCCTTCTTCTCTCTTCTTATTATATCTGATTTGTCACCTGTAGGCAACTTACAACAAAAAACCACCATCAAGCTGTAATGGGATGTATTTGTTCACATACAGGCCGAAAAATAGTCGGCAGCACCATTTACCTGCCTTCTCACACCAAAATCCATTCAAACAAACAAACATTTTTTATTAGTTTTCCACAATTATACCGATAACAAGTAATATAAAAATTATTCCAACTAATTCCAAATTTATAAAATTTAATCCAAGTGGTTTCCCACGCTTCTTGATCAATGTTTTTTGTCCAGTTCTTATATTGCTGCCTTCCATTTTAAAAAATTAACTTCTAATTGCATTTCAGTTGGTATATTAATCATTAAGATGACAGCTGCACTTTTAGCGATTACTATTCATGTTATTACATTATCTAACTTTTCATAGGATTTCAAATGAGGTACTCTAATTATTTCCCTTTTCTCTCTGTGTGTTGGTCTGAATATATCCAGTTATGAAGTCCTTGGCATTTATCTGCTGTTCAATTCTTGAAATTCCTCCATTTGCTGTTGCCTCTCAGCATAGCTGGGATGGGGCTATAATCCTGAAGAATTCTCAAAATATCTCACTAGCTGCCTCCCATCGTGCTCTCATCTTGCTTGGTGTTTCCAGACATCAACATTCCAACAGTCCACTCTTTCTCACAGGACAGGGTTGAAAGAGAGCATTTCATGAGGACACACACTATATAGCCAAATATACGTAATATTTGCTGTTCATTCTTTACCCAACCACCCTCTGCCTCCTAAGCACGTCACCATCTCTTGTCCATCTAGAGTCCTTGGAAAGCCCTTACTCAACCCATTTTTCACTGTGTGTGTGTTGGAACCCACCTTGTACCTTAACACAAGGTGTTTCTCACTTTAGCATTCAGTCGTTGGGTTCCTCCTTAACTGGCTCTTACAAATTTGGTGATCAGGTCACCTTCTTGCATACGTGACACTAACATCACTGTGCATGAATTTAACAGAAATTCCACTTCGGGGGCCACTGACAGTTACTGTGAGCGAGAGGGACAAGGTGGTGGGGAGGTCAGGGTACGTGCTGTCATGGACCCAATCCAAAACCCCCAGTACTGTGCCCACACTGCGCCAACTATCCCACCACCTCCCCTCCCCTCTCTTGGTAATGGGCAGCAAGCCCAGCCTGGGGAAGTTAGGCAACAAACTGTGGTTCCCAGAATTCTTTGGGGGAAGCCATGACTGTTTAAAATGGCATGACACTGCTTTAAATATACAGTGCAGACAGGGCTTATAATGGTCTGACAAGGCACTTTCCTATATTCCTAAAACAGGGTACCCCTAAAACAGGCAACCCCAAATGTTGTTGGATTACAATTCTGGGGCTGGTGCAAGTTAAAGAGTCCAATAACATCTGAGAGGGACATGTTCCCCATTTCTGTCCTGAGGTATTGTACTGGTATAATGTTTGTTGTCAGAAATGACGTGTCCCCATTGCGGAGGCAGTCCGGGTAGAAATTTTATAATAAACATACAAACACTCAGATGGTGTCTCCATTTCAAAATTACAATTTGGTATATCTCCCCTGACTGTGAAGCCGTGAGACATAGATTATTGATGGCACAACAGGGCTCAAGATGAAGGTTCTTTTTTCGTTTGGTTGTTTACACTGTTTGCTCGGTAGAACAGAGGCGAGGATCCTTCAGCGCAGTCCCCACTTTTTAACATCAAAAGCATTTTCTTCCCAAAATGACAACCTCATAACAGAAGTGGGTGAGACTGGAAGTTCTTCACAAAGAAATCTCCCGGGAGCCTCAAGAAAATGGGATTTGTAACATGTTGGTGGACACAATTGTCTGGCTTCACCTTGACGAAAACAAACATGCACAAAGGGTGACATTCTTTCCCAACAAAGAGTTTGCTAACCTCGCTCCCTGGAGCTACATTCCTCAAACTGGACAATTGCCAATTTTCAGAAGCGTACAAGAAAACAATGATAAGGTGTCACATGAACGATGCTTTGGTTTAAGGCTCTGAGTGACGAGTAGAGAAGAATGAAACTGCCATATTTTTCCGTGTATAAGATTAGGTTACCCCCCTAAAAAATAATGTCAAAAATTAGGAGGGGCGTCTTATACATGGATAACTCTCCCCCCATTTTCTTAAATCTGAGTCCCCCCAAATAGGGGGCACCTTATACATTGGGGCATCTTATAGACGGAAAAATACGGTACTTTCTTGGATTCCATCCTATATTTTTATACCCCTATTTTCAGTTATGAGCCTGAACGCTTAAGATGGTGTTAAAGACAGGATGGTAAGGAAGTGAGTGACTTCTGTAAACAGAATGCTTCTCCCGCTTTTGCCTACATGAATTACTTGGTTTGCCACCTGTTACTGCTTAGTCAACACAATAAAACTTAATCGAAATTTAGGCTAAAGGGGTTCTGATGGTCTGAAAGCATTTATTGTGTCTATAAAGTGATAAAGCCCTAAATGTTTCTAAATGGCCTGGTAGGATCTGAGATAAAGATTATAAATGGTCAACTGTAACAAAGGTTTTTCAAAATGCCAATGGACCCATTGCCTCGTCTGCAAAGGAGGTGGCAGGTGATAGGATCTTGTTCATAAACATCTAATTTTGCAAATGATATAATGCTCAAGGTCCAAAGAGGTAGATGATGATCCGGCATGTAGGGGAAGGTGTTTCCATTGCCAGTTTTGAAAAAACAACAGCTCTGCACAATATCTTGTTGCTATGCTGTCCGATAGCCAAAGATGGAAAGCCAGAATAACGATTCTTATTTATTAAATTTTAATGCCGCCCTACACCCGCAGGTCTCAGGATGGTTCACAAGAGACAATTCATCTGGACTGTGGCTGGATTATCTTTGGGGAGGCAGAATTGAGAGATGTGTGCAAACAGCCTCCTGAAATTCCCAGCCCTATTTGCAGGCATGGGAACTGGGGAAAATGCTTCACTGGCTTTCTCCAGGGTGAGGAGAAATTCTCAAAAAAAAAAGAAAAGAAAAGAAAAGAAAAAGAAAAGTGAGGTGGGCACAGTTTCTTCCTTTTCCTTTGCAGTGTGTTGGCAACCTACTTACTATTTTGCATCTTCCAGAGTTCTCCGCACCTATGTATTGCTCTCAGGGCACTGGGGGGGGGGCTGCCATTTTTTAAACCCTTGTTGTTGTTTAGTCGTTTAGTCGTGTCCGACTCTTCGTGACCCCATGGACCAGAGCACGCCAGGCACTCCTGTCTTCCACTGCCTCCCGCAGTTTGGTCAAACTCATGCTGGTAGCTTCGAGAACACTGTCCAACCATCTTGTCCTCTGTCGTCCCCTTCTCCTTGTGCCCTCCATCTTTCCCAACATCAGGGTCTTTTCCAGGGAGACTTCTCTTCTCATGAGGTGGCCAAAGTATTGGAGCCTCAGCTTCATGATCTGTCCCTCCAGTGAGCACTCAGGGCTGATTTCCTTAAGAATGGATATGTTGGATCTTCTTGCAGTCCATGGGACTCTCAAGAGTCTCCTCCAGCACCAGAATTCAAAAGCATCAATTCTTTGGCGATCAGCCTTCTATATGGTCCAGTTCTCACTTCCACACATCACTAATGGGAAAACCATAGCTTTAACTATACGGACCAGCTAGGGATTCATCCAGCCCAGCCTTTCGCATGATGAATTCTGCATATAAGTTAAATAAGCAGGGAGACAATATACAGCCTTGTCATACTCCTTTCCCAATTTTGAACCAATCAGTTGTTCCATATCCAGTTCATGGATCACTGCCTTGCCATGGCGAAGGGGCTTGAGTAACTCAGAGAAGCTATGAACTATGCTGAGCAGGGCACCCAAGATGGACAGGTCATAGTGGAGAGTTTTGACCAGATGTGATCCACCTGGAGGAGGAACCGGCAAGCCACTCCAGTATCCCTGCCAAGAAAACTCCATGGACAAAGACAACCCTTACACTAGACCTTGTCTAAGATTGTAAAGTTGATCTATATCCTTACACATCCTAGGACCTGCTTACCTGAGACACCACCTTTCGCCCATTCATCCTGTTTGTTTCAAGTGAGGTCCTCTTTGGGGAATTAGAGGGGCACCAACCTTTTCTGCCCCTCTTTAAGACTTTTTAATTTATTCTTTGTTGGATATTGTTCATGCTAGTCTTGGTCACGGATAGATTCAAGGCACGTTGGGTTTTTTAAAAACTTTTTATTCCCCCACCCCCTTTTTGTACACCGCCACAATACTTTTGAAAGGTGAGTAGTTTATATGCCGTCTTTTACACAATTCAGTGACTAATAAGCATTAGGCTGGATTCTGTTAGAATTCCTGCTCCATAATTGCAGTCATGGGATTTTTGCCTTTCACATGACGGTGTATGTTTTGATTCCACAGAGTGGGAAGTGACGAAAACAGGATGTTTGTGTCACTGTGTTCCATGAAGTGGGACTATTGTCTCTGCTAGGGTCCTACTCGAGTGTAGGCCGAACTCCTGACAGATTCAACTAATGGACTCTATGCAAAGACTCGGTGCAATGGCCCTTTCCTCCAGCAGTGGAGAAAGCTGTTCGCGTGCCTGGGGTGGCACAACCAGGGGCAGGGCAAGCCACCCATAGGGGCGGGGCGCTCCGTGGGGCCTCTGGAGTCTGCCTGCTTCCTCCCAATCAGCCACCCTATAGCTATGGGGGAGGCAGCGGGTGGACTGCTGGGGAAGCGTGGAGCCTGCATGCACCCAAGCCACCATGTCTCTCTCAGGAGAGATGCGTGGCTCGGGCGCACTGCAAGCCTCGCAGTGAGTGCTGCCCAGCATTTTGTCACCCCCCTCAGTGGTGACACCTGGGGTGGACCGCACCCACCACACACCCCTTCTTCTGCCCCTGCTTTCCTTTCCCCAAAATTGGCTCCAGTTTTTTGTTTTGGTGGGGGAGAACCCCCAGAATAGCCTTCAAAGGCAGGGAAAGATCATTCTGCCTGGCAAGTTGCAATAATAATAATAATAATAATAATAATAAATAATGTATTACTTATGTGGGTTAAACCACAAAGCCTAGGACTTGCTGATCAGAAGGTTGGCAGTTCGAATCCCCATGACGGGGTGAGCTGCCGTTGCTTGGTCCCTGCTCCTGTCCACCTAGCAGTTCGAAAGCACGTCAAAGTGCAAGTAGATAAATAGGTACTGCTCTGGCGGGAAGGTAAACGCCGTTTCTGTGCGCTGCTCTGGTTCGCCAGAAGCGGCTTAGTCATGCTGGCCACATGACCCGGAAGCTGTACACTGGCTCCCTTGGCCAATAAAGTGAGAAGAGCGCCGCAACCCCAGAGTCGGCCACAACTGGATCTAATGGTCAGGGGTCCCTTTACCTTTACCTTTATTACTTATACCCCGCCCATCTGGCCGGGCCTCCCCAGCCACTCTGGCCAGCTTCCAACAGAACATTAAAAACACAATAAAAGATCAAACATTAAAAACTTCCCAAAACAGGGCTGCCTTGCTTGCACAACCATCAAAGTGCAACACTGAATTCCCCCCACTGTGTTTTGCCACTAACTGCGAACCCCAATACCACACAGCATTTCCTATGCTAGGATGCATTCAGCCACTAGGTCATTCCCCGCCCCCTTTGAACTTTGGGTGACTTCTGATAAACGTGGCATGCAAGTCTTCATCTTCGCCATCAACACAGGACGACTCCACCCTTTGCTATTTTGCCTCAAGTCCTTCGGACAAAAGCCTGTAATCTGTACTGTACTGCGTCCACCTCACTGCCGAACTTCCATGGCCTAGGCTTATGTGCTTTTTTTCTAATAATAATGTGCTGGAAAGGGGAAAACATCACAAGGATGAGAATCGCACAGACATCTTTACAAGGAATTTGCTATCACTCACCCTGTAACTATTATTTCGGGGGAAACATTGCAATTGTGGTTGAATGGCAGATTACAGATTTATACTGACTTCCCTCAGTTCTAGCAATAGGCTCCTAAATTTGCAAATGTCCACATCGCCCCCTGGAAAGGCGCCAAAGGCTCATCACTTTCAGGAGAATTCATATACTTTTTCTTCTTCATCATCATTCTTCCCCCCTACATAAAAGTAGACTTCCACTATTTATAGATGGATGAGAAAGTAAAACATGCCTCTTTTTAAAGTCTGGCTTCTGCCGTAGCCTGTAATTTAGGGTAATATAATAAGTAATTTAGAATTAAAGATTTGAGACGACAGTTCAGCATTAGTGTCTTTAAGACAAAACATTCAAAATAAAACTGAAGCCACGGGAACGGACTCTATCATTAGATGCCTACTTTGGGCTAAATTTGTAGCTATGGCTGTTTAATCTCAAGCGGATTCATTGTGACCTCTTGAAAAATAATAATAATAAAAATAGTATTATTCATTGCGGCTGAAGACCAATATAGCATTTTTTTTTAAAAAAAAATCATCGGGGAATTTTTTTAAGGCACAGCTCTTTAAATCACATTAATTAGTTTTTATTCCATCGTGCTGGAAGTTTTTTATTTGGAAAAATGGGGCTGCTTAGGAACATGCCATAGAATGGATGCCTTCATTTTCTTTCTTTCTTTTTTTTTAAAAAAATATTTTTTATTGAATGATTTTATACATTATATTTAATGATTTTAAAACAATACAGCCATACTACCACTAAATATAATTAAGAAATAAAAATTACATACATCGATATTTAGCTTGTTATTTGTTATTTACCGTCTTATTTCCTCCCAAACATTGCATACAACAACACACATATGTACAGACACCCACACACCCACACAAAATGATAATAATGAAAGTAAATATTTCCCCCCCTTTTATCTTCCAAAATCTTTTCTTCAACTTTGACTTCCTGTCAAGTCCCTTTGCATATATTTTATCTTACATTTGAATGTACACAAAACAATAAACCTTTCTATATAATTTTTCTAATACATTCTGAAAACATAATAAATCCTTAATTGTTATCCACCTCCTTTTAGTTCCTTTATCACTCGAATGCTAGCACGGATGCCAATCCGGTCTGATCAAGTGGAAGGTCTCTGTCCTATATGGGTTTGGGGACTGTGGAGATATGGACATGGATCTGAGTTTAAAAAAGATCGATGGACCTGGGCTCGGTGGGGCTAGAGGGATTTTGATATATCTCCGGAAGAGTAACATCAATTATAACCCCACTTGTGGAATTTGGGTTGACCTACAGAAAGACTGCAATTTCAATGCTAGGATGAAATTCTTCAGAGACGAGTCAGATGAAATGAGAGAGTATAAAAGAGAAATGAAAGAGTATAAACGAAATATGCAGAAGGGACTGGGGGGGGGATCTAAGAGCCTCTGATATTAGATTTCCAGATTAAGTAATAATATGGAATTTGACGGGGAGGCCAGGCAGCCATTGGGACCAGGGAGGTGATGGGGGGAAAATTTGGGGAAAGCAAAGTGTTTAAATTTTATTTTAAGTTTAAAAGTTACAGTAAAATTGCTAAAGTATTGGTGAAACTATATAACGGCGGATATAGATTTATTGGACTTTGTATAAATTGGGTGAGATTTTATACAATTATTTTCGGATAACTATGATGTTATTGAAGATTAAGAAAATGTTTAAATATATCAATTAAACATATGGGAGGGATTTGCTGAAACAATATTTGAAGCGGAATACAAAAGTGGGAGGTGTGAGGAAGTCATAGAAACAAGCAAATGAAAGATGGGTTTGAATGTATTATTTTTTTTGTTTTTTTTGTTTTTTTTGTATGTTTTTTTGTCTTTTTTGTCTTTTTTCTTTCGTATTGTTGAAAATCAATAAATATTATTAAAAAAAAAAGAATGCTAGCACGGAGTCAAAACTATTATTGTACTTTTGAACATATCTTCTATAACCATCCCATTTTTCCGCAAATTTTTGCTTTGATGCCTTCATTTCCAGGATGGCACATTATGCTGTAGATGTGCCTCGTTTAAGTAAAATGCTTGTCGGACGTTTGCTATGATTAATTTCGCCGTGTACTGAAGCAGGTCTAAGGCACGCCGCTCAAAGACTTTTTAATTTTCTTGGCATAAATCAGATATTTTAGACTCCTTCCCCCCGTCTTTGTACATACAAGACGCTGACAGATAGTTGATGTGAAAGCAGACTGTTAGGAATGCTGCAAAGAATGTATGTCAGGTAGTTCAGTTGAGTCCATTAACTGTGCAAAGACAACTTTTTCCCCACCTCCTAGCACAGCACATGTTCCCTGCTAATTAAGCAGTCATCTTTTTAGTACGGCAAGGGAACCCTCTCTGTCTGCTGACTGCAAAGACTGGAGAGCCTTTGGATAAAGAGGTAAGCTGGGAATTGCCCATGCAAACGCCCATTCTGTGGCTGGAGAGAGCAGTGAAATAACCGACACAGGGCACCAGGTGTTGGGTGAAAATCAGACGAAATCTTTATTGATTATCAGCTGGTAAGTGGGTGTCATGGTCCAGTCTACGGGCGGTCAAAGTCCCAGCTGAGGACATCGGGACCGGGGGCAAGATGGAGGGGTGGGAGCAGGAACGAGAGCCCAGAAGCCAGGGGTCCAAGGGTCAGGAAGCAGGGAGTCATGAAGTCAAGGGTCCGAGGGTCGAGAAGCAAGGAGTCAAGAAGCCGAGGTCCAAGGATCAGGAAGCAAGAAGCCAAACGCAGCAAGGCAGGAAACATGTTGCCTTCCTGGCTCTTGCCACCAGGTGCAGCGAGTTACCAAGCGGCCTCACCTGTGCGGCCGCGCATTGCCTCGCTTCTCCAGAACAAACTTAGGAAGGCCCTAGTCCTGCGAAGCCCTGCTGGTCCCAGGGCCTGGCTCCTGCACACACTCCTGACAGTGAGGTTGGCATGGCGGTAGGGCAAGGATCAATGCGCCGTTGCACTCGGCACTTGCTGATGGAATGGCACCTAAATCCCCTCTTTGGGAGTCACTCACCGCTGAACCCTGTTGTGGTTAGAGCCAAGCATCTCGCTGGGAGACCAGGGTGACAAGTGTCCCTATCTTCCAGGGACAGTCCCAGATTTAAAGAACTCGCCCTATTTTCAATTGGATACCAGAATGTCCTGCTTTTCCTTAGGATGTCCCATTCCCCCCCCCAAGAGATGTTGTTGGAGGGTATGGTAGGACAACCCCATTTTCATTTGAGAATTAATGGAGGGTATGGAGTTATATGACACCACCACCCTGAGCCAAGGAGATAAGTAAGTATACAAGCTTTAGAAGACATCTGAAGGCAGCACTGTATAGGGAAGTTATTTACTGTTTGATTATGTTTTTCTATATGTTGGACCATAAAAAAGGCTGATCGCTGAAGAATTGATGCTTTTGAATTATGGTGCTGGAGGAGACTCTTGAGAGTCCCATGGACTGCAAGAAGATCAAACCTCTCCATTCTGAAGAAAATCAGCCCTGAGTGCTCACTGGAAGGACAGATCCTGAAGCTGAGGCTCCAATACTTTGGCCACCTCATGAGAAGAGAAGACTCCCTGGAAAAGACCCTGATGTTGGGAAAGATGGAGGGCACAAGGAGAAGGGGACGACAGAGGACGAGATGGTTGGATAGTGTTCTCGAAGCTACCAGCATGAGTTTGACCAAACTGCGGGAGGCAGTGGAAGACAGGAGTGCCTGGCGTGCTCTGGTCCATGGGGTCATGAAGAGTCGGACATGACTAAACAACAACAACAAATGGAGTTATATGACACCACCACTCTGAGCCAAGGAGATAAGTATACAAGCTTTAGAAGGCATCTGAAGGCAGCCCTGTATAGGGAAGTTGTTAACTGTTTGATTATGTTTTTCTATATGTTGGAAGCCAAAGTGGCTGGGGCAACCCAGTCAGATGGGGAGGGTAGAAATAAATAAAACTTATGAATATTATTGTTATGGAATAAAAAGGTAAAGGGTAAAGGGACCCCTGACCATTAGGTCCAGTCGTGACCGACTCAGGTTGCGGCTCTCATCTCGCTTTATTGGCCAAGGGAGCCGGCGTACAGCTTCCGGGTCACGTGGCCAGCATGACTAAGCCACTTCTGGTGAGCCAGATCAGTGCACGGAAACGCTGTTTACCTTCCCGCCGGAGCGGTACCTATTTATCTACTTGCGCTTTGATGTGCTTTCAAACTGCTAGGTTGGCAGGAGCAGGGACCAAGCAATGGGAGCTCACCCTGTCGCGGGGATTCGAACTGCCGACCTTCTGATCGGCAAGTCCTAGGCTCTGTGGTTTAACCCACAGCGCCACCCGTGTCCCATTGTTATGGAATAGGATGTCCTTATTTTCTTCAGAGAAATGTTGGAGGGTATGGGATAAGAGACTCCAGCCCGGACCCTTAAGACATGCCGTAGCTAATTCTCACATTAGGCCCCTTATGAGGGTCCCCATTACTGTACTGATCTTGCCCTATGCCATTTCAATCCAAAGTTGTAACATAAGTAAGCCATATTTCATTGAAGGGTAAACCACCAACGAAAGGACGATTGGGTAAGGAGGAAAAACATTCCTTTCCAGCCTTTTAACAGCAACCCAAGGAGGTCAGTGAGGCTCAAGCCTGAGGGTGGGTGGGAAATTGTTAGCAATGCTAAAAGAAGGCATCTAATGATAGACTCCATCCCTACGGCTTCAGATTTATTTTGAACATTTCCCCCCTCAAAGATTCTAATGCTGAACTGTCGCCTCAACTCTTTAATTTTAAATTACTTATTATATTGCCCTAATTACAACACAGTGCCAGATTATTGTTATTTTTAAGCACCTTAGGGAGAAAGAAAGAAGCTTCGCTATTGCTAATGTGTTAAAGCTGAGTTGCATCCTTGAGAAAAGTGTTGGCGAGTGGAGGGTTTGAGGAAGACTTTTGTGCACAGCTCTAGCTACCGGTATATCCCATCAGAAGCCATGTCACCCTCCCCCCCCCAGGGATGACACGCGGGGAGGGCCGCACCCACCACACACCCCTTCCTCCGCCAGTGTATCCCATAGGAGCCAACTCCTAGGGACCGAGGTCCCTTCTCCACCTTCCCAATAAAATGGGTAAAAAGATAAAGGTAAAGGGACCCCTGACCATAAGGTCCAGTCGTGGCCGACTCTGAGGTTGTGGCGCTCATCTCGCTTTATTGGCCAAGGGAGCCGGCGTACAGCTTCCGGGTCATGTGGCCAGCATGACTAAGCTGCTTCTGGCGAACCAAAGCAGCGCATGGAAACGCCGTTTACCTTCCTGCTGGAGCGGTACCTATTTATCTACTTACACTTTGACGTGCTTTTGAGCTGCTAGGTTGGCAGGAGCAGGAACCGAGCAACAGGAGCTCACCCCGTCACAGGGATTCGAACTGCCGACCTTCTGATTGGCAAGTCCTAGGCTCTGTGGTTTAACCCACAGCGCCACCCGTGCCCCTAATAAAATGGGTATTGCCATTCAAATGGTGTGTGTGCGCAGCATCATGTGATTGATCATGCAGGGCGGGGCTTCCTTGCCCCTCCCCCAAATATTTTGTTCAAGTTGGCTCCATCCCATGGGCATACTGGTAGATGGGCCATTGACCATGATCTTCTCAGAAGCATAATGGGACAATGTTCATAGGGCAGCCATGGGCCCAATCTCAACCATGTTCCACTGAAGCAACATTTATTTATGGCAAGTGTGCCACATCAGTCATCTTTTGGATGATTCCCATCACCCCTAACAACAAACCAGGCTGACTGGGCCTGATGGGGGTTGGGTCAGCTCCAACAACCTCTGGAGGGCCACAGTTTCCCCATCCTTGGCCTACAATAAGGTGAAAGAAAATGATTAAGAAAACAGTTGGGGCCTGATAGAAGGAAAGTGATGTGTGAATGAGCGTATGAGTCTCCATTTTTAAAGTAAGGGCCAGTCCTGTGCAATAAATGTAAGCTCTTGTGGACCAGGCAACAGGAAAGAGGGAGGAAGATAACAAATTTCTCTGCAGAGTTCTCTGTGGAGATTCCTTCGCACCCATACAGCTTTGGTTTTAAAAGAAGAAAGAAAGAAATCGTAACTGATGCACCCTAGGAGCTTGAGCTGATCAGTCTATCTGCTGAAGTCTGTTTGTGAATAAAGCAATGCTTCTTGCGAAAGGAGCATGTTTCTTTGTTTCTCAGAGATCATTTTATTTTGTTTTTATTTTGATTCAATTGATGAATCGCTTCCCGTAAAATATCTCAAAGCGATTTCGCAGTGAAAACATCAACAATAAAAATAATTAAAAACAACCCCGTATATGCAAACAATTAAAAATGATTTCATGTGTAAAAACCATTCCGAATCCAACACAGGACAGGCTGGGATAAATGTCTCCACTTAAAAAAGGCTTGTTGAAAAAAAAAGGAAGGTCTTCAGGGGGCACCAGAAAGAGACGGGAGCCTGCCTGATCCATAACGGAGGGAGTTTGAAAGCGTAGGTGCTGCCATACTTAAGGCTTGATGCCTACATCGTACGGAATGGACCTCCTGATGAGAAGGCATCTGCCGGCTTGTGTGTTGTTTCAAGCATCGCTTTTGAAGAAGAATTTCCTAGTCTGCAAGAAAAAAGGGTGACTGTCTCTTGTTAGACACTGTTTGCCATATTTCCTGATGAAGCGGGGTGCCTTTTTTATTCAAAGGATGCAGCACTCTTATTGCGTGGCAAGTCCCCCTCCCCCCTTGAGAAATAAATACACAGGTCTACAGCCATACTACCCTGAACACGCCCGATCTCGTCTGATCTCGGAAGCTAAGCAGGGTCAGGCCTGGTTAGTACTTGGATGGGAGAAATAAATACACAGGACACGGTATTTAAGGTTAATGGGCAAAAACGGCCACAACTTTATTGATTGCAGGAATTGAGCGGTATTGACTTAGGCACTGGTCCTGTCGGCTAACCAGCTTCAGCCCAATTGCGTGAAGGGTTAACCACTAGTGGGGGGAGTCCTGCTGATGTACATCAACTAGGAGCTCCCCCAGGGTCACCACTCGGGGGGTGCCTTAGGCCCTCACCTCCATAGGCTTCGGACAGGGCAACGCCCCCTGGAATCCGTTTACCGGACTACCCTATGCTTTGGGGGAAGGTGATGACGCTTCCTTTCCCCCCCATCATCTGCATAACAATACCCCTACCAATGCCTAACCACCAATGCCGAGACATTTTGACGATTTGCTACGAGGTAGGTGAAAAACCAAATGGCAGGTGCCAATTCGCCAAGTGGAAAAAAATCCTACCAGGCCCCTTGACGGCGACCAACCGGAGTCCATAGCAAGGTCAGAGTGTAAAACAAAGGGGGGGGGGGGGGGGGAAACCTGATCAGCTGGAGAGGTGAAGAGAGGGCGGTCCTCAGGCGCGCTGGGCATAAATAGCCCAGGCCGCACACCCCTGACCAGCCGATTGGCTCAGCAGGGAGATGACGCGCCCGAGGATTCCCTCATTCTCGTGGGGGCTGCGAGCCAGCCCCCGTGTGCGTGGGGGGGCATGGGCCCACAACCCCACCTCCTCTCCAGTTCAGAAGTGGCTTTGGCAGAAAAGCCAACCCCAAACCCTGCCAGGCAACTTGGAAGGTGGTGGTGGAGGAGAAGCACCTTCTTCTCCCTTGCTTCCCCTGTTTTCAACTGTGGAGTTTGCCCTCCAAGGTGTGTGACATCATACTGGGTTCATAAGGAAAGGGTTAACTAATTGTAAAATAACTAACCAATGGGAACCCAAGGGAAGGAGTTAGGAGTTAGAGTTAGGGTGGTTGAGAAGTCAGTCTGGTGTTAGAGAAGAGACGGAGAGGTTAAGTCTGTGGGTTGGGCTAGTCTGATGTGAGAGAGTGAGAGAATTTGTTAAGAGGAGTCAGTCCAACAGTTGATATAATCAGTCAGAAGGTATTAGGAAGGTATAGGCCGGTAAAGAAACTAAAGTGAAGATACTGTCAGGAATATTTTCTGAGAAACCATAAACTTGTTAATGTTTATAAAATAAACTTGTATATTTGGTTCAAGTTTAACAACTGTCTGGACTCAGTGTTTACCAGAGAGTAACGGGTTGGTGGCAGCGGGGAAGCGAGAATAGTGGTGGCACAGGGATCAATAGACCGTTAAACGTCTGGGGACCCTGTGTGATCACCACATCAACCTTCTTCTTCTTCTTCTTCTTCTTCTTCTTCTTCTTCTTCTTCTTCTTCTTCTCCTTCTCCTTCTCCTTCTCCTTCTCCTTCTCCTTCTCCTTCTCCTCCTCCTCTTCCTCCTCCTGATCCTCCTCTTTCTGAGATTGCCCTTCTCATTGGACTCAAGCATCCCAGGGCTGGCATAAATTTCTCCCCCTTCTGGGGGCATGTGAAGAGCATGGAATGGGCATGGAATCCAGTAGATCCAAAGCTTCCCGTGCCTACTCCTCAAATGCTCCTCTTTCTGTTGTCTCCATCATTGGAGCCCTATCTACAAGGGAGTACCAGTCATGGTTCTTTCTGCTCTGGTTGTGAGGGGCCTTCCAAGGGTGGCTCTTCCTCTCCAACGTTTGTCCTCCTTCTCCATCCATGGAGAGACAGGTCCACAATACCCAGTGGCCTTGAGGATGCCCTCTGGAGGACCATACGATTTTGGCCTGAAATGGATCAGTCTGACCAATTAAGCCAGGCTTCCTCAACCTCGGCCCTCCAGATGTTTTGAGACTACAGTTCCCATCATCCCTGACCACTGGTCCTACTAGCTAGGGATCATGGGAGTTGTACATCTGCAGGGCCGAGGTTGAGGAAGCCTGAACTGCATTCCCCCTCCCCTCAAGCAAATGAATCACTCTCAGCTGCTGAACTAGCCAGTTATTGTGGGAATTAAACTCTCATCTAGCAGAGTTTTGCGGAAGTCAGCCCTGGGTCGTCTGACCCTTTAATTAGTTACCTCCTATGAAAACTATACAAGACACTCTCTTTTAAAGTTTAAATAACATATAACGTTTTCTTGGTGCTCTTGCAGATTAAATATACTGTGCAGGTGAATGATACCTACGTTGCTAAGACGTCTTACATAGTTTAAACTGTTACAGACTAATTCTGAGGCAGACAACAGCACAACACAACATAACTGCTGCTCTAACCGCTAAAGACTGTTAGCTACTAACTGCTATAACGGAAATAACTGCCACAGAGTGTATGGCGTCATAGAGTTCTACGGCTCTGGCAATTAACCCTTGACATATGCATTTTGGATGCTAGCATCCCACAGTTAAAGGTAAAGGTAAAGGGACCCCTGACCATTAGGTCCAGTCGTGGCCGACTCTGGGGTTGCTTTATTGGCCGAGGGAGGCGGTGTACAGCTTCTGGGCCATGTGGCCAGCATGACTAAGCTGCTTCTGGCGCACCAGAGCAGCACACGGAAACGCCGTTTACCTTCTCGCCGGAGCGGTACCTATTTATCTACTTGCACTTTGACGTGCTTTCGTACTGCTAGGTTGGCAGGAGCAGGGACCGAGCAACAGGAGCTCACCCCATCACGGGGATTCGAACCGCCGACCTTCTGATCGGCAAGTCCTAGGCTCTGTGGTTTAACCCACAGCACCACCTGCGTCCCTTATCCCACAGTTTATGGTCCATCTAAAAGGTGGTTGTGTGTGATGGCCCCCTATTGGATGGTGCCTGTTAACATAGCTAGTAAACAGCAACGCAACAGAGGAAGTTGCCTTACGATGAGTCAGATCTTTGGCCCGTCCAGCTCAGGACTGTCTATGCTGACTAGCAATGGCTCTCCAGAGTTTCGGTGAACTGTTTCCCAGTCTTACCTGGAAGAGAGGTTAGAGGTTGGAGCTGGGGCTTTCAACATTCAAAGGACATACTCAACTGGTGAGCCACGCCCCACGCCAACAAGCCTTCAGACCTGCTGGCCCAGCTATCTTTTCTTTCTTGCTCAGCTTCCTTTGATTTGCTCTGCTCTGCTCTGATTCTCACGGCCAGAACATTTTCCAGATTCAGCAACAACCTCTTCTTGTACTGTATCTGACCATAGCTGTCAACCGTCCCTTATTTGGCGGGAAAGTCCCTTATCCCAGCGCCGTGTCCCGCTGCTGTCCCTTATTGACGATGTCCCTTAAATTTCCCCGGGTTTCAAAGGAAGCAGCTCCTCTCCCTGCCGGCCAGGGAGGAGGGAAGCTCCAACTGTGTTGCTTGGCTGCGTTGCTCACCCAATAAGGAGTGTAAGAACGACTGGGGGGTGGAGCTTGCATGCCTTGTGCTGATCAAATTGGCCGCGTTGCCTGGGGACTCGCCTTTGCTCAGCGCTTCCCAGCGGAGAGGTGACGGTGGTTTTCCTTGCTGCATCCCCTTTGCCGGGTTGCTGCGCTGTGGGAACCACCGCTTGAGGCTTTGTTTGGCTGCTGGCTGGGCTTTCTGCCTTTGGCTCGGAGGGACTCAGAAGCTGAACATACCTGCTTTCGGAAAATCCCTTATTTTGGCTGCTGATCCCTTATTTTCGAGGCTGCTGGTCCCTTCTTTTCAAATCTGTAAGTTGACAGCTATGTATCTGACTTCCCGGGGTCCATTTCCCCCCTACAATGAACTGAATGGACTGGCAGATTCTAGGAACTTGCTTGGTCCTTGAAAGCACTGAACCATCACACTCGCTTGTATGTTACTGGAGAAGAGTTTACAGTTTGGAGAAAAGAGAAAAACAAATGTTCTGCATTAAACTTCGTAACTTCGTTGTGGTGTTTTGACTTTTTGGAACATTGGGTGTGGCTACCACATCTTTAGACTTCCAATTAAGGATCTGTAATTCCGAAAACCGGTCCAAACTTTTCCTTTGGATGTCGCATACGCCATTCTCATTGATTTCGCTGCTCTTCCAAAACCAGAATTTAGCTCAGAGTCAAGGAACGATAAAGAGGCCTGAAAAGCAATGTTCTTGCTCCAAGTTTTTCTAAATTTAGATCAGTAGTTGGGATATTCTCCAGGATCAAGGAAAGGAAGAGTTGGATGTTACACATAGGTTGAAATAAAAAAGCAGGTCTTGCTATGTTAAGCATCTGCTCTGTTTTAAAGGTATACAGTGATACCTCAGGTTAAGTACGTAATTCATTGCGGAGGTCCGTACTTAACCTGAAACTGTTCTAAACCTGAAGTACCACTTTAGCTAATGGGGCCTCCTGCTGCTGCCGCGCCACCGGAGCACGATTTCTGTTCTCATCCTGAAGCAAAGTTCTTAACCTGAAGCACTATTTCTGGGTTAGCGGAGTCTGTAACCTGAAGCGTATGTAACCTGAAGCGTATGTAACCTGAGGTACCACTGTAATTTACCTGCTGTGGGGAACTGAGCATACCCTCCAACATTTCTCCAATGAAAATAGGGATGCTAATAATAATAATAATAATAATAACCTTTTTATTCAAAATTTAAACAAAACATTATCCAGACACATATCATCCTTATTCCCCCCATTTTTCCTCCCTCCCCTCCCTCCCACCACCAACCCCTACCCCCCAACTTCCCTCAGTTTCAGTCTTTGATTTGCTGTTTTCTGCATGTTACACAGTTGTATAGATCCTCAAACTATTTAGCTGATTATTATCAATAAAAAGTTTGTGAATGTTTATTCAAAACCAGTCAAGGAGTCCAGTTCGCTTTGTTGCATCTTCAAATACTTTGTAAAGGGTTCCCATTCATCTTCAAAGTCACAGTTATCCTTGTCCCGTAGCTTGTATGTCAGTTTTGCCAGTTCTGCATAGTCCATCATTTTTTCTTGCCATAATTCTTTAGTTGGGGTTTCTTCAATCTTCCATCCTTGTGCTATTAAAACTCTCGCGGCCGTTGTCGCATACATGAAGATGTTTTTCAGCTTTTTTGGCAGATCTTTCTCTACAATCCCTAATAAAAATGCTTCAGGTTTTTTAACAAACGTTAAATGGAACATTTTCTTCAATTCGTTGTATATCATTTCCCCCCAAAATTTAATTACCTTACAATCCCACCACATCTGATAAAATGTCCCCTCCTTTTCCTTACACTTCCAACATATATTTGAACTAGTTTTGTACATTTTCTGTAACTGCACTGGTGTTGTGTACCATCTGTACATCATCTTCATGTAATTCTCCTTCAATAGGGAACAATCTGTAAATTTTAAATCAGTTTTCCATAATTTTTTCCAATCTTCCATCATAATGTTGTGACCTACATCTTGTGCCCATTTAATCATAACTGATTTTACCTCTTCATCTTTCGTCTCCCATTCTAATAGTATGCTGTATGCGGCCTTCAATAATAATAATAATAATAATAATAATAATAATAATAATAATAATAA
>JAXCMG010000094.1:999350-1032154 GCA_034642415.1 Podarcis siculus | reverse complement strand
TTATTATTATTATTATTATTATTATTATTATTATTATTATTATTATTCTAATCTGTCAAAACTAGAGTGCAAGGTACCAGGAGGTTGCCGTTTCATCAAATGGTCTACAGAGGCTAATCTAGAAGGTATGTTTTAGCTTCTGTTTTGCTCCTCATACGACAGCCTTTCTGAAGGAGAAGACCTGAGATTAGTTTTCAGCTTGACTTAATGGGGTTTTTGAAAGGATGCTCACTTTAGTCTTTCTAGTGCAAAAGTCACCATGTGATAGGAAGAAGGGCAAAGCTCAGTGGTATGCTTTGTATGCAAAAAAACAAGGTGGGTCCCTGGCATTTCCAGGTGGGAGGGAAATGTCCTCTGCTAGTTCCTGAGAGCTAGATAAGGAGGTTGGACTAGATAACCCTCGTCGTCCCTTCCAGCTGTACAATTCCATGGTTCTATGGCTCAGTGTAAGGCAGTTTCCTGTGTGCCTAAGACAATCATAATGGAATCTATCCACAGCTGAATTAAGGAGAGCTATAGCCATTTGGAAAGTCCGTATAGTTAAAGCTATGGTTTTCCCAGTAGTGATGTATGGAAGTGAAAGCTGGACCATAAAGAAGGCTGATCACCGAAGAATTGATGCTTTAATTATAGTGCTGGAGGAGACTCTTGAGAGTCCCATGGACTGCAAGAAGATCAAACCTATCCATTCTGAAGGAAATCACCCTGAGTGCTCACTGGAAGGACAGATCCTGAAGCTGAGGCTCCAATACTTTGGCCACCTCATGAGAAGAGAAGACTCCCTGGAAAAGACCCTGATGTTGGGAAAGATGGAGGGCACAAGGAGAAGGGGACGACAGAGGACGAGATGGTTGGACAGTGTTCTCGAAGCTACCAGCATGAACTTGACCAAACTGCGGGAGGCAGTGGAAGACAGGAGTGCCTGGCGTGCTCTGGTCCATGGGTTCACGAAGAGTCGGACACGACTAAACAACAACATAGCCATTTGGCATCTCAGCTTTCTTTCTAATTCCCACAACTCACAGGTAATATTTCAGAGTCATTATGGGGTTCTGCGTGCTTCCTTCCGAGGTTCCAGAAAGTTCCATAGACCTTCCTGTCTCCAGACCAAGCTATGCAATAGTCAAGAGTCCCTGAGCTGGCCACTCCTTTTGAATAGTAGCATTTTATTCTCAGTTGCTTTGCTCAGAGGTTAATTATTCTCTGAGATGAAGGGGAAAGGACTATTGGGATTATTGACTTTAGGAATGCTTTGGGGGGGATAGGATTATAAATAGTGTTTAACTGGTGCAAGTCAATGGTAATGACGCTCAAACATCTAAGTGAAAAAAGAAGCAGTTGCCTCATCTTGTGAACTCCACCCCGGGGGGCAGGTAGCTTTAAAAATGTAAATATGGGACGTATAAAAACCAGAGATGAATATGCATTGATGCATTGTTACAATATTATGCAAAGGACGCGGGTGGCACTCTGGGTTAAACCACAGAGCCTAGGACTTGCCGATCAGAAGGTCGGTGGTTCGAATCCCTGCAACGGGATGAGCTCCCATTGCTCGGTTCCTGCTCCTGCCAACCTAGCAGTTCGAAAGCACAGCAAAGTGCAAGTAGATAAATAGGTACCGCTCCGGTGGGAAGGTAAACGGCGTTTCTGTGTGCTGCTCTGGTTTGCCAGAAGTGGCTTAGTCATGCTGGCCACATGACCCGGAAGCTGTACGCCGGCTCCCTCGGCCAATAAAGCGAGATGAGCGCCGCAACCCCAGAGTCATTCGTGACTGTACCTAATGGTCAGGGGTCCCTTTACCTTTAATATTATGCAAGGGAGCATGGAAGGTCAGTACTACCATTAGGCAAAATGAGGCACCTGCCTCAGGTGCTGAATTCCTGTCTGTGGGGTGGAGGCTTCCCGTCTGTTCCTGCTGGGACTTGCCCAGCTGCTCCCATCTTCTTGAGCCACAGAGGAAAAGTTAGGAGAAGAGCTTCTTGAGAGGTGTGATTTTGAAAGAATTAAGCAACCCTCCCCTTGTCGTTCAGGCAGAAAAAAACAAAACCCCACACGGACAAAGGAAAACAGTTGGCCTACAGCTCCCATCACCTCTGACCACTGTCCATTCTGGCTGGAGCTGATGAAAGTTGGAGACCAACAACATCTGGGCAGCACTATCTTGGCTTCCCTCGCCATAGGGCTTAGCTATGGTCCCTTGGGTGGGGTTAATAGGAAGCAAACATCAGATTTTAATGGTATGAGAGCCACTCTTTCCTTCACAGAGTCAGGCTAATAGTAGATTGATTGATTGATTGATTGATTGACAGATCGATTGATTGATAGATACTGTTATATATTTGTGGGGGCTAAACCCTAGAGATTAATAAATGGTAGGGTTCTGATTACAGTCATACCCTGGTTGCTGAACGCCTTGGAACTCGTTCATTTCGGCTCCCGAACGATCTAAAACCGGAAGTGATTGTTCTGGTTTTTGAACAATTTTCGGAAGCCGAACATCTGGCATGGCTTCCGTGGCTTCCGATTGGCTGCAGGACACTTCTGCAGCCAATCGGAAGCCACGTCTTGGTTTTTGAACAGTTCCGGAAGTCGAACGGACTCCCAGAACACACTCTGTTTGAGAAGCAAGGCACGACTGTATTTGGAATGTGAAGGGAGAAATACCAGCTGCAGAGAAATTCCTTGGCTACCCTGTGCAAAACAACCTGGCCAAGCTTGGGTCATTAAGAAAAAATAAAGCGCCACTGAGAGCCATTGACAATGCAAGAGAACGCCTTCTCCCTTGCCCTGAGGTGTGAAAGGAGACAGGGTTGGAAGGTTGCCAGGGTAACTGGATGTGAGGCAACAGGAAAGGGGAGTTTTGAGAGTAAGGTGTTCTGGGAGGAAGAAGAAAGACTTGGATCCATCTTGGGCAGGATGGCTGAAGATTGGCTGGGAGAGATGCCTTGGACTCCAGGGCTGCACTGCGGTGGGGTACAAGCCCCTCTTGAAATGACAATAAGCTCTGGACTCCCTCCATGCAGACCGAAGGTGTAAATAGGTGAATAAACAATATTTCTTAAAGCTATGGCAGTCTCCACTATGTCTCAATTTCCCAAAGGAACACAGACCCTGGGTGAGTGCCTGGAACCCCCTTGAATCTTGCAGAGAGTGGAGATGGCTAATAATAATAATAATAATAATAATAATAATAATAATTTGTTATTTATACCCTGCCCATCTGGCTGGGCTTCCCCAGCCACTCTGGGCGGCTTCCAAAAAAATATTAAAATACTGTGATACATCAAACATTAAAAGCTTCCCTAAACAGGGCTGCCTTCGGATGTCTTCTAAAAGTCTGGTAGTTGTTGTTCTCTTTGACATCTGGTGGGAGGGCGTTCCACAGGGAGGGCGCCACTACCGAGAAGGCCCTCTGCCTGGTTCCCTGTAACTTGGCTTCTCGCAGTGAGGGAACCACCAGAAGGCCCTCGGCACTGGACCTCAGTGTCCGGAGAGAACAATGGGGGTGGAGACGCTCCTTCAGGCATACTGGACTGAGGCTGTTTAGGGCTTTAAAGGTCAGCACCAACACAAATGACTTTTGTAGCTGCACACATACATATATACATTCATACATGTATACATATACATACACATACACATACACAAAAAGAGAAATACACACACCTATTAAAGCCAGTGGGGCTTCAAATAGCTTAGGTGAGCAGTGCCCCAACTTGCAGTTAATATCAGCCCTCACGGTATTTACATAGCAGTGTCAGCATAAATCAGGTGTTTCAGGGTCAGTGCCCACAATGTTAAAAGTGTCACTCGCAGTATTTTCTCGTGACAAAGTGTTCTGTCAGTATTGTTTTATCATAAATAAAGGGAACACGGGTTAAATCCTTGGCATGAGGTGGTAGCTGCCAGGCATAAATGCAGTCTGAATTTATCAAAGGTGATTGATGATGATTATTACTCACCACATTAAAAATAAACCAGTCTCTTGTGGGGTTAAAGTAATTTCCTTTCATTTGTTGGATGACTTGCATTTATGTATCAGCGAACGCAACTCCTTGAAAGGACTAGGTAATTCTCCCTTCTAACACTTCGTCTGCTAAGCGTCTGTATATATGTGCCTGCATGAAATGTCTTTATTTTACCCACAAGTCGGTTCTGTCCCATTTCTGCGAGATATACTTAAAAGCTCACACATTTGCACTACGATAGTATTTTCAAGCATTTCTCCCCTTTCAAAAAGGGATTTCTTTTTTTAAAAAAGTGCCATTCCCCCTCACAAGATACACATCTATAAGTGTATTTTCCCCCTTTCAAAATGCATAGTTTTAAATACATTTTGATGGTTCCGGGGTCAGGGGTTCCCAAATGTTTTGCATCAAAACATTTGGGAAGCTCAAACCCTGTTGAACCCACCCCAGGAGGTAGAAATCAAGGCTGTTCACACTGGAATTTGCAAACACTGAATCCCTTAAGCTTCTCTAATAACGTGACAGCAGTAGAAAATATAAACAAGGCAGCCATAAAAGCTAACAAGAGCAATTAAAAGACAATTAAACACCAATAAAAGGAATTAATGCCATTGAAAACCTCAGAGAACACAAATATTTTTGCTTGCATTCTGTATGGAATAAGCCTTGGTGTTGTCTGGCAGACCACAGATGGGAAACCACAGGTGAGGGAGGTCTTCTCACCAGTCACTAGTCATCGAACAGTGGTGGTTGAATGATCTCTTGTTCTGTTCTGGTGACTGAACATCTCTTGTTCTATTCAGGTATGGGTATCAGACAAGGCAGCAACCGGCTAGGCTATAATTTGCGGGTCTTCAGGTAGCAGTTTTGTAATTTAATGTCTGCAAGGCAGGCTAGAGGACAAACGGGGAGATTGGAGGTGGGTAGTCTTCATTTGCTAGATGGGGCTACCATTTCCACAGGCGGGGCTTCAAATAATTTATGGAAAAAGCAGATTCCCAAATAGAGTGGTAACTCAGTTTATATACGCTTCAGGTTACATATGCTTCAGGTTACATACGCTTCAGGTTACAGACTCCGCTAACCCAGAAATAATGCTTCAGGTTAAGAGCTTTGCTTCAGGATAAGAACAGAAATCGGGCTCCGGCGGCGTGGCAGCAGCAGGAGGCCCCATTAGCTAAAGTGGTGCTTCAGGTTAAGAACAGTTTCAGGTTAAGAACGGACCTCCAGAACGAATTAAGTACTTAACCTGAGGTACCACTGTGTCAGCGTATTTGTGCTTCTATGGGTGACTAGCGTCAGACACATAATCATGGAGTCAACGAGCTACTAGTTGGACATTTGCATGGTTAGCATTTCTTATTTTAAGCATATTACCGTTTCTTATTTTAAAGGCAAAGGCACCCCTGACCTTTAGGTCCAGTCGTGGACGATTCTGGGGTTGCGGCGCTCATCTCGCTTTATTGGCCGAGGGAGCCGGCGTACAGCTTCCGGGTCATGGGGCCAGCATGACTAAACCGCTTCTGGCGAACCAGAGCAGCACATGGAAACACCATTTACCTTCCCGCCGGAGCGGTACCTATTTATCTACTTGCACTTTGATGTGCTTTCGAACTGCTAGGTTGGCAGGAGCAGGGACCGAGCAACGGGAGCTCACCCCGTCGCGGGGATTCGAACCGCCAACCTTCTGATCGGCAAGCCCTAGGCTCTGTGGTTTAACCCACAGCGCCACCCGCGTCCCTTTACCTTTACCTTATGTTCTAACAAATGAGGAAAGCAAAACATTGAATGTCAGAGTGCAAGGGAGAGAAGAGAAATGTTTGCCGTTTCCTTCACAACTGAAGTAATACACAATCCCCGTCCCAGTAAAACCTCTATATCAAGGATCCCAAACTACCAAGATGCACCAGTGTTTTAATTCTTTATATACTGAGTGTACTACCACCAGCGTATAATAAAGTTCAAGCTATCCCTTTAAAAAGCCTCAAAGTAAACAGCAGTAAGGTTGCTGTCTCCCTCCTGCAGCAGTGGCCTGCCATTTTGAGAACATTCTTTCGTGTTTTATAGCTTTCCGTGTCATTTTATTTGCCATTGGCTGTGGTAGTGAGAGGGGAAGCCAACTAACTGTTAAGTTTGTTAAATGAAAGTAAACAACAGATTATTATTTTTCTTTTAGTAATGGCAGCTTATGTCCTGAACGTTTAAAACATTTTTTTAAAAAATAGGCTACCTTATTTGTGTTCATATTCATGTCCTGGCTCATTGTCTGTGGCCCTCTGTACAGCTAACAGAACTGTAACAATAAAAACAAAGCAATGTGAAAAATAATACAATTGAAATTCTAGTCCATAAGCACCTACAGAGCTATAGGTATCCCACCTCTGAAAACAACCTAGACATATTCTCCTTTAAAATATATATATAATAATTGATTTTTATTGAAATTTTTCAGATATACATTTTCATCCTTAAATATCTACCGTTGTAGTCAAACATTTGTTGACTTCCCTCCTTCCCCTTTAAATTTTCCCACAATTTCTGCATATTCCAAAAGAAAATAAAGATCCATTTAATTTAGTTCCCTCCCCCCCCACGATTATACCTCTCAACTCTGTGTTATGCTGTTGAATTTACCTTAATCCTGCTAGCGTTTTCACTTGAATGAATGAATGAATGAATGAATGAACTTTATTACGGTCACAGACCAGATAAACCAAAAACAACAACAAAAAACAAAAATAAACATATAAATAAAATAGCAGTTAGGATTATTATTTTTTTAACTGATAAATGTTGGAGCAAATAAGGACAAAGAAACAAGCCTAGGATAAAACATCTGAATAAAATACAAGATGAAACACGGATAATGGATGGATAAAAACTGATAATTAAAACAGATAAGAGCTAAAAACAAATAAAAACATGCAGCTGAAACAAGTGTAAGAGGCTGCAGAGTAGAAGCCTCTGAAATAGAGGACACTCACAGCATTAGAAACTGATGTGCAAATATGGTTAAAACAGACAATTAAAACAATGTACAACAATAAATTTAGAAACAATGTACAACAATAAACTATCCCAGGGAGTTGACTCAGAGTCACCCATGGAACCGAGTTTGGGGACAGAATCTGGCGACCATCCAGGTCTTCTTCTGATCTTTGCCTAACAGCGAAAGGTGAAATTTTTGCTTTTGCGGGAGGTAGGTGGACGTTTTCACTTGCTTATAGTTATTTTCCAAATATTCTACAAAAAAAATTCCACTCCTCTTTATATACCTGATCTTGGACAAGCGCGATTTCTGTTCTCATCCTGAAGCAAAGTTCTTAACCCGAGGTACTATTTCTGGGTTAACAGAGTCTGTAACCTGAAGCGTCTGTAACCTGAAGTGTCTGTAACCCGAGGTACCACTGTATAGAATTGCCATGCACACCTCTATCTTCCTGAAGAATCTATTTACCTGAGCAGTCATAGTTGTTAGGAAACACACAAGGACTTGTTGGACGAAGATAAAAAATGCATTTTACTTTCCCTAAAAATAAAAATAAAAAAGTTGCAAAGTGCTTTGCCACGTTCCATGTGAATTTAGGCACTGACTTCCCTTGAAAGATGGAAACGCTGGCAGACCGGTGGCAACAGAAGGGCTGGTGGGTGATGCTACTACATACTTATATCTGTTGTTGTCATATTGACTTTTGTGCAATAAAAATAAAGCTCTTCGTCCGAGGCCCCTTGGAAATTTGATTGACTCCGTTCTGTAATTGCTTATCATCCTTGAAGATACTTTTTGGCATTTTGTAAGCAGTAAATCTGTTCCACATTTCTCTGAGCTTTATAAATACACCCTGTTTATATTAAATGTGTGTGTGTAAGTGTGTGTGTGTGTGTGTGTGTGTGTGTGTGTGTGTGTGTGTGTGTGTGTATATATATGGAAAACATGACCACAAAGGTCCACCCGCCATCTCTGTTCACAGAAAAAAGTTCTCCTTTTTTATTCTTTAAATTTTGCTAAACTTTCCAATCTTGGCTGGTAGAATCTTCTTCCCATCTTCACAGACCCAAATTGTGCTGTTCATGCGGTCTTTGGGTGTTTGTGTATATTTGCAGTTGCAAACTTATTTTTTTTAAAAAAATCTCACTGAAGCAACACTTTGCGATTATTATTTTTAAGGCAAAGGAACGAGATTGGAGGAAAAGACCCTTTCCTTTCCTTCAGCGCCAGGAAGCCCACCATTCTCAGATGCTGAGTGTGAGAACAGCAGCCAGGAGGTTGAAAGGACAGAAAGTTGGACGCTGTCAGGTGACCTGCTCCATGAGCTCCCCAAAGGTAGCTCATTGCCCTAAGCTTAAAGTGGAGAACGCTGCTCTGTTGCCCGTGTTCAAGAAAGATTCATGGAGTTGCCATTGAGTCAGCTTCATGGAGTCAACTTCTGTGTATAGAATGACTAGGGAGGGACCAGGGCTGGATTTAGGTTTGATGAGGCGCTAAGCTACTGACACAAGTCACGGATGGTGCTGTGGGTTAAACCACAGAGCCTAGGACTTGCCGATCAGAAGGTTGGAGGTTCGAATCCCCGCGACGGGATGAGCTCCCGTTGCTCGGTCCCTGCTCCTGCCAACCTAGCAGTTCGAAAGCACATCAAGTGCAAGTAGATAAATAGGTACTGCTCCGGTGGGAAGGTAAGCAGTGTTTCCGTGTGCTGCTCTTGTTTGCCAGAAGCGGCTTAGTCATGCTGGCCACATGACCCGGAAGCTGTACGCCGGCTCCCTCGGCCAATAAAGCGAGATGAGTGACACAACCCCAGAGTCATTTACAACTGGACCTAATGGTCAGGGGTCCCTTTACCTTTAAGCTACTGAAGGTAATGGGGCCCTTTATATATCGAGCTGTCCTTTGTCAACAACAAATTGTTGCTGTTTTTTTGTGTTGGATATATGCTATCTGGTAATTTATGGAGCTGATAGGTATCTAAAATGATTTGCACATGTTGCTACGCAACCAGTCCATGCAGAATGTAGGCACCCTATATATAGAAATGAGCAAACCAGTGATATTTTAGGGGGCAGGCTAGCAGGCGGGGCCCATTACTTACATCATAGGAACCTACACAACACAAAACACTGTTGCTGTATGTAGGTTTTATTTTATTTGTTTTTTATTTTATATTTTGGAAATGTACATCCAGGTTTTCCCCCCTTAATTTTTTTTGGGGGGGCCCAAGAGAGTGGGGCCCTCAGCTATAGCTTGTTTAACTTATACATATATCTGGCACTGGGAGGGACCCACCTTGGCTGCAAAATGTCTTTGATCTGGCCTGATTTTGTTACTGGATGTGCATTTTTATTGCAGTTGGGGGTGAGGGATAAATACCCTGTGGATAGTTATTTCAGGCAGGATGGGGAAGCCGTGTAGACTGCAAAAGAATGCACCAACACTTGGAGGTGCAGACCCTCCAAATGTCCCTATTTTCCAGGGACAGTTCCTCCAACATTTCTCCGGTGAAAACTGTTACATATTCAGTGGTCTGTGTTTGCCTGAGCTTGAGTTTGGACTAAGGATTCTGAGCTCCTGTGTTCTGATTCAATACATTATGTCCAATCACAGAACATTTCAGGATTTGGGCCTCTGCCATTGGCCCTTGAACTCTGAGTCGTGATTCGCAGCTTGGAAGTTGAGACAGCCAATCACTTTGGGAGTGGGAGTGGCCCAGGCCTTCAGAAATGTATATAAGCAGTTTCTTTGCCCCTGTTTACCAGTTATGTAGTTCAATACAGGTTCTTGCTGTTATCACACAGATCACACAGGAGCTCAGAATCCTTAGCCCAGACTCAAGTTCAGGCAAACACAGACCACTGAATACATAACAAAGACATTCCCTCCAACATTTTTCTGATGAAAACAGGGACGGTCTAAGAAAAAGCAGGGTATTCCAGGATCAAATCAGAAACTGGAAGAGCTTCTGTAAATCTGGGACTGTCCCTGGAAAACAGGGGACCTCGAAGGTCCCTTTCATCTGATCTTGCAGGGCACTTATTAAGTTCTGCTCTAAAAGAAAACAAGTCTGGTGTCAGAAGCATGCAAGTTTTCATTTCAGAAGCACCGAAGAACAAAGACACTACATGCCTGCTCAAATCACTCTCCTTTTTATTATTATTCTTCTGATCTGGAGGCTGAAAAATGGCAGAGGTGTGCTTTTCCCTTCTAGATTTTGAGTTGCCAGAAAAGCAACCCTGCCTGGCATATTTTATAAACAGCGAGGAGAATATTACTGGTTTGTTGCTAGAAGACAACTAAGTATTTCCCTTGTGGAGCTAGTAACTTCTTTACTTTGAAGGAAGCATTTGAATGATATCTCCGGGCAGTTAGAGCGAACTTTTTGGCTTGAGATCACTATACAGGGAAATTTCATTCCAGCTCCCCCCCCCCCCGCTCCCCCACCATGAACTTTGGAGGAAATAATTGTTCACAGTCAGAAAGTAAAGTTGGAAATCTTGTCAACACTTTTTTTTTTAGTCACACCCTTTCCATGGGAAGTTGCGTGTTGGCTACAGTGTTATTTTTTTAATTTTATTTTAGCAGCGCAATTTATGCCAGTTGTGGTGTGCCCTTTTATTATCCCGCGGCGACCTCTCAGCAGTAGCTCATGCCTTTGTAACCACAAAGGATTGATTACTATAATTCCCTCCTAGCAGGAGTCACAAACTAGGCATCTAAATTGCCTTCCGCTTATTCCAATGGCTCTAGCCCATTTCTTCGCTGATGAGGATAGGATCAACCATAATTATATTTCATCTTCCTGGCCTACACGAGAACTTATTTGAAAAACATTCTGCTTTGTTTCTTTGGTGTGTCCCCATTTTGACTGTCTGCAGACTGTTTTCTCCCTGATTGTTTTTCTGCATGACAAAAAAAGAGAGAGAGAGAACGAGGAACTAAAATGATTGTTGAGAATGTCATTTAAATTTAACAGTTGAACAGAAAGTAAGGTCTGATTCCAAGTATTTCAAAATCGGTGGGACTGGGCTGGCTGCAGTTTTGGAATGCCAAAAATGAATGTTGTTCTTGTAGCTAAGTCTACATTCAAAGCCTAAGTATGCCTAATTGCATTTTCACGTATTCATCTGCTCATATCCAAGCGTCTCTCTTATTCTTTCCCTCCCCTTCCTCTGATATCTCTCCTTTCTATTGAAATTCAGGTTGTAAGCTTCTTGGGCAGGAGACTGGGGTGGCGGCCTTGCTTTGAACATGTGACACTATGATAGCATTTCATCATAACCTTAACTCACAAAACAGCATGGGATGTTACGATTGTTGCTTCCTATAGCAATCCGATGCTTTGCTCTGCTGAAGTACCGCAGCGTCCTTTCATACAAGACTTATCCAAGACTGGTGAAGTCTCACCTTCTTTTGTGATCTTGTCCTCGTTGAAGGAAGGGTTGTTGCAAAGAATCATCTGGCCGCTCTGAGTGTCACAAAGTGGCCATTAAGCTTACCAATCAACCTCTAAGGCAAAGCTTTGGAGGTGCATCGATAATTCACATTCACTTTGCCTACTCCAGACTTGGTAACAGGGGTACCAACTTGCACAAAATATTGGGGAGGGCAGGTAAGCCCCACCCTCCATAATAGATCACATGATACAGCACATGCACACCATTTGAATGGCAGTGCCCATGAACTTTGGAGGCCTCCAGGCTCTTCCAATATTTTAGGGTGTGTGTGTGTGTGTGTGTGTGTAGGGATTTTGGCCCCTAAAAGTTGGCTCCTATGCTTGGTAATACTCAACATAACAATTGCTGAAGCAGGCAGAAAAACCCAGGGTTGGAAAGAAGAAAGAGCCCCATTGAAAGAAGAATAGGTAATGAAATTGATGGACTATGTGGAAATGGCAAGGCTGACCAGGAAGATCAGGCACCAAGAAGATAATAAATCCAACAAAGAATGGCATAACTTTATAGAATATATTAAAGAACCCTGCAAACATTTAAAAACATTAGCAAGATTGACATAGCACTTGTAATTTAAAATGGCAAAGGATAAAATTGAAGTGTAATAATTTAGATAAATGTAATTAGATGCAGTTAAAAAAGGAAGATGGATTTTGGAAGCCAAGGGGGGGGGGAAGTCTGGGGGTTCAGGGAACCCCGTAAAGGTACTGATATGAATTATGGTTTAATGTAAATGTGTGTGTGTGTGTGTGTGTGTGTGTGTGTGTGTAAGAAATGTGTTTTTTTGAAACACATTGGGAATTAGTGCTGTAAGGTCTACTTGAGCCCATGAAGGCTGTGCATAAGGTAGGGTTACCAGATGTCCCTGTTTCCCAGGGACAGTCCCCGGATTTGCGAATAAGTCCCTGGACAAATTCCATCCCCGGAATGTCCCCAGATTTCATCTAATGTCCCCTGGAAATGAGGCTCCAAAAATAACAGATTGGCAAATCAAATTACAGGAATTGGTGGAGACGGCTCAATTGACTAGTAAACTCAGAGGAAACTCAAACCAAAAATTAGCGGAGAAATGGGATGTTTACAAAAAAGATGCTCAAAAATACAATAATAGTTTTGACTCCGTGCTAGCATTCGAGTGATAAAGGAACTAAAAGGAGGTGGACTACAATTAAGGATTTATTATGTTTTCAGAATGTATTAGGAAAATTATATAGAAAGGTTTGTTGTTTTGAGTACATAATAGATAAAACATATGCAAAGGGACTTGACAGGAAGTCAAAGTTGAAGAAAAGATTTTGGAAGATAAAAGGGAAAAAAATATTTACTTTCATTATTATCATTTTGTGTGCGAGTGTGGGTGTGTGGGTGTCTGCACATATGTGTGTTGTTGTATGCAATGTTTGGGAGGAAATAAGACGGTAAATAACAAATAACAAACTAAATATCGATGTATGTAATTTTTATTACTTAATTATATTTAGTGGTAGTATGGCTGTATTGTTTTTGTAACATAAAACCATTCAATAAAAATTATTTTTTTTAAAAAAAAATAATGTCCCCTGGAAATGCAGCAGCGGCAGTCTCAGCAGCCTGGAGCAGTTGGCTTCAGGAGCTGCTTGGAAGTCCCCATATGATGGTGGTGCAGGGGCTCTAAGAAGCAGCTTCCGGACTACCTCCACCTTCCCTGACCCCAGCAACTAAGCTGTGAAGGGAGGCTCCATGCTGCCTATCGGAGCAGCCTCCCAAGTCCTACTTGCACGTGCAAGCAGGAGGGGGCAGGGATCTCTCAGTTAGGCAATGGGAAGCCTCCCTTCCAAGCTGAGGGATCCCCGCCCCCTCCTCCTTGCACGTAAGAAGGAATGGGATCGGGGCTGTTCCAATGGGAAGGGAGGCATTGGGCTGCCCAAGCCTTGCCGCCGCCGCTCTTGGCCCGCCTTCTCCACCTTCCAAATCTGACCCACCGCACACCACTTCCTCACCACTGCCACCAAAGAACCAACAACTCAGGGGCTGCCCAGGCTCATGGAGAAAGGAGATAGAAGCCTCGGAGGAAGGGGAAATGTGGCGGTTGAGGTCAAGGTGGTGGCCGCCCCTCTGCCACCACCATCACTGCAACATCAATGTCCCGAACATGTAGTAGCCTTAGCGTAAGGCCTCTAGAACCTGCATGAGAGAAAAAGGGTATATCAATGGAACTATCACATCTGAGTTCAGCGCTGGGCATCACTGTGCTGTAACTGGCATGTGGGCCCCAGGAAATTCAGAGGAGCATGAGAGTGCAGATTGCTAGTGAGATGATTTTTAAAGTGGAAGAAAAGAGTCTCACAAAGACCCCTCAGCAATGCTTTTTCTTCAGGGGGTATTCAAGGGTACGCAGTACCGGCACCTCTTTTTTGTTTTGTTAAAAAGTGTGGCACTTATCGTAACAACTTCATGGTGAGTACCGGCACCTTTCCCCCCCCTTTTTTTAAAGGAAAAAACCACTGCCCCTCAAAAGTCAGATAGCAAAAACCCACTGAGATTTCATCTCCCCTTTGATGGTTTTTGAATTTGGGGAGATGAACTGATGGAGAAAGGTTGAAAAGAAAGTGTGGGAGAAATTTCCACCGCAGGGCTAAGTTTAAATATTTGCTTCTGTTTGTTAATATTTTGCTGCTTTGTTGTTGTTTAATGATGACTTGTTTTAATTGTTAGCCACTCAGAGAATGCATTGGGGTTTACATATGTAAAATAAACTAAGAAACGAATGAAATAAAATTGTTGATCGCGCGACAAAAATATGTGTCTTTGAGATCCCGCCCCTAATAAAAATGACAAATCAACACTCCTTTGGGAACATCTCACACTGCAGACACCCTTTCCTAACAGTGCCCTAGTTAAACTGAAGCGAAAACAGATTCTGCTCTCAGCAGTGCTCAGAAGGTGACAATATAGAGTGCTCCATGGATAAGTGCATCTTGCACCATGCAGTGTTTTTTCATCCATGCGCATAGAAACATTTATTTTTGTTCCCATCAGCAGGACGTTTTGGCAGCCTCAAAGAGTGGTCTCATATTATTTTTTTAATAATTTCCCCCCAAAAAATGTCTGAAAGAAAAGATTTCCTTGTAGTACTATTTCTAACTTGAAGCAGCTTGACAGAGAAAAGAATTCCTGGACCAGGGGGAAGGGGACAAGAAAGAGAAGCATTTTTTATGACACAAAACTAGCCTCACCGAACCTGGTTCCTTCCAGATGTTTAGGACCACAACACTCCATAACATCTGTGCTCCATAACATCTGGACAGCACCAGATTGGCAAAGGCTGCATTGAACTGTCTTAAGCCATGGCTACTCATGGTGCAGGAGGAGACTCTTGAGAGTCCCATGGACAGCAAGAAGATCAAACCTATCCATTCTGAAGGAAATCAGCCCTGAGTGCTCACTGGAAGGACAGATCCTGAAGCTGAGGCTCCAATACTTTGGCCACCTCATGAGAAGAGAAGACTTCCTGGGAAAGACCCTGGTGTTGGGAAAGATGGAGGGCCCAAGGTGAAGGGGACGACAGAGGACGAGATGGTTGGACAGTGTTCTCAAAGCTACCAGCATGAGTTTGACCAAACTGCGGAGGCAGTGGAAGACAGGAGGGCCTGGCGTGCTCTGGATTGTGTATTACTTCAGTTGTGAAGCAAACGGCAAACATTTCTCTTCTCTCCCTTGCACTCTGACATTCAATGTTTTGCTTTCTTCATTTGTTAGACTATAAGGTAAAGGTAAAGGGACACGGGTGGCGCTGTGGTCTAAACCACAGAGCCTAGGGCTCGCCAATCAGAAGGTCGGCGGTTCGAATCCCCGTGACGGGGTGAGCTCCCGTTCCTCGGTCCCTGCTCCTGCCAACTTAGCAGTTCGAAAGCACATCAAAGTGCAAGTAGATAATCATGGAACTTTGAAGTGTCAGGCATAGCCCTATTGGCTTTAGCCCAAACATAGCAGAGTTTTCCTGCACAGCGATGAAGCTAGTTGCGGCAGTAATGACTAGTCAGCTAGACTCAGAATAACTATTTACAGGATTTATTAAAAAGGAGAAAATAAAACCAGCAGAGTTTCTGCATACAAATAAAAGCAAAATAAATCCTCTCTTTCTCTCTCTCTCAAAACCATACACAGCACTTCTACTCCTAACACACCTCACATCAAACTGAGCTAGCAATCCCTTGATAACAGAGCTGAGTGCTGGTCGTTAACCAATCAGAGTAAGCAGTTTCTAGGTCAAGCAGACCTGGGCTTTCTGCCAAGAGTAAATTGACACTGCCTTGAGTTAATTGTCTGAAGCCAGAATCTGCAAGTTTCCCATGAGAATCAATTAACAGAAACTGAACACCCCCTCACAGATTCTGCTGGACAATTAACATCAAATACACCTATGTAGGAGATTATTTTTCCAGCAAACCTAAACCCTTGCACATTCGCTTGTTCTTTACCTTTGCCAATGGTTTAGTTAATACATCTGCTACATTTTCTTCACTTGATACATAAGTACATGTGATTACATTGTCTTGTACACAGCAACGCACATTTTGGTATTTTACAGAGATATGTTTGGAACGCGATTTGAAACCCTCTGTTTTACTTAATGTTATACAAGCTTGATTATCAATGTAAACTTGTACTGGTTCTCCACAATTTACATTCAAATCTGCTAACAAATGCTTGAAATAAATCACCTCGTTGCACAATTCACTCAATGCGGCGTACTCGGATTCCGTTGATGACACACTTACAACGTCTTGCTTGCGTGACCGCCAGCTGATTAAAGCTCCACCGACCATTATGACTAGTCCTGTGACAGATTTTCTATCCGGCAAATTTCCCCAGTCACTATCACAGAAGCAACTCAACATTTCATCCTCTGAAGAATTTAATTGTAACATATAGCCAGTTGTCTGTTTGAGATACCTCAGAACTTGTTTTACCCCTTTCCAGGCATTTAGTGTGGGTTTTGAGACCAATCTACTTAATATGCCTACTGCGTAGCTAATATCAGGTCTGGACCACTGTGCTAGATACAATAAACTTCCAATTACAGAATGATATACATCAGGATGTTCAAATTCAGGACTCTCATCTACATGAAGTGTTTTTATGAAACCTGGATCCATAGGCACCACTGCCCCTTTGCAATCCTGCATCCTGTATGTAGTCAGTAGTTGTTTAATTTTGTTCTGCTGACTAATTAGACAGCTGCCATCTTGGGCCCAGCACACTTCCAACCCTAGATATGTCCTAACCGGGCCTAAGTCTTTCACTTTGAACTTACTGGACAATTGTTTGGCAAACCTTTTAGTTTGTTTATCTGTTTTGCAGGCATACAATACATCATCTACATAGATCAGACAAAACTCTTGATCACTGCCTGTACCACGTACATAAACACAATTGTCAGCTGTACTCTGCTTGAAACCAAATGACACTAAGGCCTCATGGAAACATTTGTTCCAAGATCTTGCAGCCTGTTTGAGACCATATAGAGCTTTGTTTAATTTTAACACTCTATTGGAACCTGTCTCATAACCAGGCGGTTCGGCTAGATACAGGTCTTCTGATATTGGTGCATGTAAATATGCAGTCTGAATGTCAAAATGGTTTAACAGGAGTTTTCTCTTTGCTCCAAGCGTTAGAATCAGCCTTACACTGTCCCCCTTAGCAGTAGGGGAAAAAGTCTCGTCATAATCTTTTCCAGGCCTCTGAGAGTATCCTTGTGCCACTAAACGAGCTTTGTATTTGTACTCTCCTGTCACCAGAGGTTTAAGTTTGTACACCCACCTGCAGCCTACAATCTTTGCCCCCTCAGGCGCTGCTACTGGTGTAAAAACCTTGTGCTCATTCAGAGAGGACATCTCTTCCTCCATTGCCTGTTTCCAGCACTCTGCCTCCTCTTTTGGTAACTTTAACACTTCCTGAAAACTCTTGGGCTCTGCAATCACACTAAACACATTTGCAGTATCTGGAGAAAAACGCACCGGAGGCACTCCTTTGTTTTGTCTTTTAGATCTTCTGGGAGAAAACTTTTCTTCTGACCCACTTTCCTCCTCAGAACTGCGACCTCTCTTTTGTTGCTTAGCAACTGGTCTTTGGCTAACTTCACTTTCTTGAGAGCTCTTATCTGAACTTTCCTCCCCCTCAGACTCTGACTCCCTGTGTCTACCTTCAGAGTCATGAAGCTCCTGGGAAGGTTCAAACCAAACCTCAGTATTGGCATGTAGTCTCTCCCAGCCACTATGTTCACAAAAACTGGCATTCCTGGAGATCACAATGCCATTTGTCCCTTCAGCAAAGCGGAAACCTTTTCCCAGCTCCTGGTAACCCACAAACACTAACTGTTTGGTCTTAGGATCTCCCTTCTTCCTCATTTGTTTTGGAATTAATACCCAGGCTTTTGATCCAAACACATGCAAATGGTCAATTTTGGGTTTTTTCTGAAACAATTTAAAGTACGGGGTTGTACCTATTGTTTGATGAAAGAGCCTATTTTGGAGATAACACGCGGTGAGCATGCTCTCCCCCCAATAAGACATGGGCAAATCAGCATCGTCAAGCATGGCGAACATCATATCCTGTAAAGATCTGTTTTTTCGCTCTGCAACGCCATTCTCCTCTGGTGAAAAAGCGTTCGTTTTTCTATGCCCAATGCCACGCTTTTGTAACCAATCTTTAGAGGCATTTGACATAAATTCGCCACCTCTGTCCGTCTGAATCCTTTTAAGTTTAGTGGACAGAAATCTTTCCACAGATGCCACCCAGCCTTTAAACTTAGTGAACACGTCACCCTTGTTCTTCATGGGAAAAACCCAAGAATAACGTGTAGCGTCATCCACAATTGTTAGTGAAAAACGCGATCCACCCCTGCTTACAGCAAATGGACCAATTACGTCCATGTGAACCAGCTGTAGCGGTGACTCACTAACTCTGTCACTTCTGGGGTAAGAGACTCTGTGGGTTTTAACCTTTTTACAAATATTACAATCAAGGTACTTGTTACAACTCTTTAAATTACCCCCATCAGCCAATTCAGACATTTTTAGTACACTTTTCCAGCAAGCATGCCCCATTTTCCTATGCAATAAGTGCACACAGTTGTCATGTATAGCTTTGTTATTCACTGCAGGCTGAGATTTACTGACTACTGCTGCAACTTGAGATCCTGCTTTAAGCCAAAACAAACCTCCCTCTGACTTAGCAGTGCCTAAAATCTCACCAGCCTTCTTAATGATGCAACTGTCTCCTTCAAAATGCACTTTAAACCCAGCTTTTAGCAAACAATCTACAGACATCAGATTGCTCCTTAATGAAGGCACACACAGTACATTTTGCAGACATTCACGAAGACAAGGAACAAAAACTGCACCCCCTGAAATCACTTCGGAAGTACTTCCGTCTGCTAGAGCCACCTGGCTGCGCTGTGCTGAGTTCTTGGAAACAAACAAGTCATCTGAATTTACGATGTGGCGAGACGCTCCCGAATCGACCACCCAGACAGCTTGTTTCTCATCAGCAATCTTGACCTCGCCGGTCACCAGCTGAGCCGACTGTTTTCGTTTGAAGAATTTCTTTTTACACTGCTGCTGCTGCTGCTGATCTCGTCTCTGCTCCTGCACCGGCAACTGAGACTTGACCAACTCCGGACATTGTCGTTTTAGATGCTCTGAAGACCCACATCGAAAACAACGCCTAACAGCAAACGCTGACTCCTCACTGGTACGCTGCTTTTGCTTCACCTCTGGCACGGCATGAGAACTCCTTCCAAACCACCCACCTGTAGAAGCCTCTGCAGCCAACGACCTTTCTTGCCTCTTCTGGCATTCTTCAATCAAACGCCCAGTAACGTAACTGACTGATAAATCATGCTCCTGTATGCCTTCTAGAGACAAAACTAAATTATCCCAGCTTTCCGGGAGAGAACTCAAAATAATAGCCACCTTCTCCTGCTGGTCTAACGCACAGTCTCTTTCCTGTAGCGCAGCAAACTTTAACTGTAAACTGTGTAGGTGTTCCTGCATTGTAACCCCAGGCTGTAACATTGCCTTGTACAATGCCTTGCGAATGAACAGCTTGGAAACCGCTGTCTCACGCACATGGAGTTCTTTAAGTGCTTGCCACACACCTCTAGCTGTCTTGATTCCCCTCACATACGGCAACTGGGAATCTTCCAGCCCCAAGACAATTGTGGCCCTTGCTCTTTGGTCTTTATCAAGGTCTTCATCATCAGGCTTCACAGGAAACTTACTCACCACTTGCCAGAGACGATCCCTCTGCAGCACTGCCTGCATGCGTTCCGACCACAGCAAGTAATTGGAGTCATTCAGACGCTCAAAAGCCATATGAACTGGTTGTGAGGCCATCTTGAGAGCGAAGTCCCTGGAACCCGGAACCAGCTACTCACGACCACCGAGAGAGAGAACAGGAACCACAGCACCCAGCACTCACACGCTGCAGCTGTTGTCCTTCTGTCCGCTGCGTCACCAGCTCACCACGGTCAGGAACCAGCCAGGAACAACAACCTCTGGAACTACTGGAACCAACGCCGTTGATGCTGACACCACCGCAACTCAGGCTGGCAGCACAATGCCCATAACCTCATGGAACTTTGAAGTGTCAGGCATAGCCCTATTGGCTTTAGCCCAAACATAGCAGAGTTTTCCTGCACAGCGATGAAGCTAGTTGCGGCAGTAATGACTAGTCAGCTAGACTCAGAATAACTATTTACAGGATTTATTAAAAAGGAGAAAATAAAACCAGCAGAGTTTCTGCATACAAATAAAAGCAAAATAAATCCTCTCTTTCTCTCTCTCTCAAAACCATACACAGCACTTCTACTCCTAACACACCTCACATCAAACTGAGCTAGCAATCCCTTGATAACAGAGCTGAGTGCTGGTCGTTAACCAATCAGAGTAAGCAGTTTCTAGGTCAAGCAGACCTGGGCTTTCTGCCAAGAGTAAATTGACACTGCCTTGAGTTAATTGTCTGAAGCCAGAATCTGCAAGTTTCCCATGAGAATCAATTAACAGAAACTGAACAGATAAATAGGTACCGCTCCGGCGGGAAGATAAACAGCATTTCCGTGCGCTGCTCTGGTTCACCAGAAGCGGCTTAGTCATGCTGGCCACATGATCTGGAAGCTGTACACCGGCTCCCTCGGCCAATAAATAGAGATGAGCGCCGCAACCCCAGAGTTGGTCACGACTGGACCTAATGGTCAGGGGTCCCTTTACCTTTACTGGTATAGAAAGCCCTTCCAGTAGCAGTTGACGAGGCAGTGCAGGTAAAGAGGTGTTGCTCACCTGTCTTCTGAACACAGCATGGGACTCAGCTACATTACATGGGTCTAATTACAGGTAGAGATGAATCAGTGTACAGGGGGAGGTTCAAAAAGTATCTACATAGTGCCTAGAGAATAACTTGCACCTAAATATTAGCAAGACAAAGGAGATGGTTTTGGACTTTCGGAGGAAGAGAGGGGAACTAGCCCCGTTGTATATCGGGGGGGGGAGTTGTGTGGAGAGAGTCTCTTCCTTTAAATTCCTGGGAGTTTACCTTAGTGAAGACCTCACTTGGAAAAACAATATAACTCAGATGGTTAGGAAGGCCCAACAGAGACTCCATTTCCTCAGGGTCTTGCGAAAGAACAATGTTAAACAACAATGGATGACCTCCTTCTACTGGTCCACAATAGAAAGTGTCCTCTCATATTGTATCACTGTGTGCTACATTGGCTTGACAGCCATGGACAGAAAGTCTTTACAGAGGGTGGTGAACACAGCACATGATATCGTGGGCTGTCCCCTGAGCCCGCTAGATAACATCGCAAGGAATCGATGCCTTAGGAGAGTGAGAAAAATTCTCAGGGATGATTCACACCCCGACCAGCACCTCTTTAATCTTCTACCCTCGGCCAGGAGATCAGTCGTACCAACAGGCTAAAAAACAGTTTCTATCCGTGGGCTGTTAGGCTGCTGAACGGAAAATAATATAGTGCAACTGACTTTCGGGGTTGGTGTGTTGTGTGACAAGCACACAGAGTGCAATGAGACTGAGTGTTTGTGGGGGGGGGGAGGGAGGCTCGGTTAATTTCATTGTACACAGGTTGTACATTGACAATAAAGGTATTATTATTATTAGTCAAATAAGAACGTTTTGAATGCGTTATAAACACGCAAGACCAGATGGTGCCCAAGATGTTTTGGCACCTGAGGCGAACCAGAAAGGGGTCCCCCCCTCCAATTAAGGAAGGGAGAGTGAAGCTCTGTACCAGGAACAACTGGGGAATAAAGATATAAATCGTGATTGGCCGTCTCTGTGGATCCTGCCACCTGAGGCGGTCACCTCACCTTGCCTCATGGATGGGCCGGCACTGCTAGCAGTGATGCTCAGTGTTTGGAGGCCAAGTGAGCAATGCTACCCTACCAACCACTACTAAGCCTACACCGCTTGGGACCAGTATACCTGAAAGATGACCCAGCTCTTCTATTCCAACCTGTGACTGATCTCTGCAGGAGAGGGCCTCGTACAAACACCACTTCTTTAGGACATTATTTCCATACAATGCAGGAACAGGGCCTTTAGTGTGAAGCCAGAAAAGCAAAAGCAAAAATTTGACCTTGTGCTCTTAGGCAAAGATCAGAAGATGACCTGGATGGTCGCCAGATTCTGTGTACAAATCTGTAGGCGCAGACCATCGCCCAACTCAAAATAGCCCGGCATGAAAATCCCCAAACTCGGTTCCATGGTTAACACTGAGTCAACTCCCTGAGATAGTTTATTGTTGCACATTGTTTCTAAATTTATTGTTGTACATTGTTTTAATTGTCTGTTTTAACCATATTTGCACATCAGTTTCTAATGTTGTGAGTGTCCTCTATTTCAGAGGCTTCTACTCTGCAGCCTCTTACAGTTGTTTCAGCTGCATGTTTTTGTTTGTTTTTAGTTCTTATCTGTTTTAATTATCAGTTTTTATCCATCCATTATCCGTGTTTCATCTTGTATTTTATTCAGATGTTTTATCCTATGCTTGTTTCATTGTCTTTATTTGCTCTAACAATTACCGGTTAAAAAAATCCTAACTGCTATTTGATTTATATGTTTTTTGGTTTTTTTATCCTGGTCTGTGACCGTAATAAAGTTCATTCATTCAGGCCTTTAGTGTGGATACCTACCTTAGGATCTCCCTCCCATTATACACCATCCCTGTTGTCTTTCCAGAGCGTGTTGAAGACTTTATGCTCCCAACAAGCTTTTTAAGTAGAAATGTCCATTCCGACATGTATTGGACTTGGGTTTTTTTTTATTGTCAATTTTTTAAATTGTTTAAGCATTTTGGGTTGGTTTCACGAGAAGCGATTCATGATCAACTCAGTAATGAAGGAAAGGAGGACCAGGCTAAGGACTCTGGTCTTAATTCCTTTGTGTACTCTTGCTTCCTCGAAGGCCCCAGCGTGCAGAACGTGAATTGCGACCTCTCGGAAGGTCAAATGTGTTTGTTAGAATTATCTTGAAGACGTTTCACTCGGTAAACGTGATCCTGCAAAATGGGTCCTGCGATGAAGAATCGATGCTTTGTGCACAGCGAGAACCTTGAGCTCCGCAAAACCAGGGTTTGCTCGCAAGGTTCCTTTTTGTTTGCCGTTATAGCAAAACAGCATTTGCTATGTGTGCGTGCTGTTTAAAAAGATGTTTGTTTAATCTAGCCATTAAGGAGCCTCCGGGGCCCCAGCTTCTGCTCCACTGCTGCCGGGATGCTTGGTCAAGCCTTAAAAACTTTATAGGTTCTGGCACAGCCCTGGAACAGAAGCTTTGATGCCTGGGATTCCTGCCTGCACAGAGCGAATATAATTTTTTATCAGTACAGTAAATGTTTGTCATTTAGAATGTCAATAGCTACCTTATAAAAGAAAGAAAGGGGAAAGACTTTTACAGGCTATGGGCTTGGGAGGTTTGGATCACCAGGAGGCATTAGGTCACCCATTCAGATACAGTCTGATGTCACCCTGGCCTTCTAAGAGTTACGTGCAAACATGCTGTACGTTGAAGGAAAATTATATGAAAATGATGTATCGTTGACTTCCGGCTTGCCGTGGTTTGCCTTCGGATGCGCACCTCTCAAGATCCGAGGGATGCCTTCACCTGCTGGAGAAAGAACGGGGCTGCAAGGCTTCGCGAACCCCCAGAAGGCTCTGGAGGGCATCCAGAACCCGAGAAGATTGGCTGCGGCGCCAAGAGAGGACCTCAAACCAGCCTGTGAGGTGAGGAGAGGAGGTATTCAGGCGCTAGATTTTTGGCAACCCCCAGCAGGTGAGGTTTTTTTTAAAAAAGATGTATTGTTGGTATTTAACACCTACAAAATTAGCAAAAATGTAGAGCACTGCTTCAAATGTATGCTGGAAGTGTGAGGAGACTGAAGGCACTTTCTACCACATGTGGTGGATGTGCAAGATAACAAAAGCATTCTGGGAAATGATGTATAATGAGTTGGAAAAAAATGTTTAAAATGACGTTTGTGAAAAAATCAGAAGCTTTTTTAAAAACTAGGAATTATAGTTGCAGAAAAGATTATTTATGTACGTGATGACAGCAGCTGGACTGGACCAGAGATGGAAAGGAGACAATGTCCTGACCAGAGAGGAATGGCTGATGAAGATGATGGACTACGCCGAAATGGTGAAAATGACCGGGAAAATCAGAAACCAAGAAGACAGAAACTTTAATAAGGAATGGGAAAAATTTATAATTTACCTAAGAGAACACTGTAAGCAACTAAAAACCTTGGCAGGATTATAGCAACACTTGTAACGTATTTTTAAAAACTAAGGTAAAAATGGGTTTTTAAGAAAAATTGAGAAATTATAGGATGCAGTAGAAAAAGTTTGATAATGGAAACCGTGGAGGGGTGGAGGAAGTCTAAGGATTCAGGGAATCCTATAGGTTTATGGTTATTATTATTGTTTGATTTATGATTATTGTTTGACATCTGAAGGCAACCCTGTTTAGGGAAGTTTTTAATGTTTGATGTTTTATTGTGTTTTTAATATTCTTTTGGGAGCTGCCCAGAGTGGCTGGGGAAATCCAGCCAGATGGTCAGGCTATAAATAATAATAATATTTTTATTTTTATTATGTCATGTGAGAGCCAGATGGGTGGGATATAAATAAATTATTATTATTATTATTATTATTATTATTATTATTATTATTATCATCATCATCATCATCATCATTATTACAGTGCACACACACACATTGAATGGCAATGTCCATCAACTTTGTGGGGGCTCAACCCCCTCAAATATTTTATTGTGCGGGCCAAAGCCCCCACAGCCCCATAGGAGTTGTCTCCTATGTTATGGGTTATGTACGCAGTAGCAGTAGCCTGGTTGTTTTTGGATGCTGGTGGTAAAATACAGCTCTCTTCCTTTTTCTTCTGAAAGCTGACTAGCCCTTGCAATCCTAAGCATATTTACCCAGAAGTAAGCCCCACTGACTTCCCTGGGGTTTACTATCAGGTAAGTGGGGTTAGGATTGCAGTCTGTGCCCCCAGGTGCCCACTCTTAAGTGGTTAATTGCTGGCAGAGTCACCCCTGAATCAGAATCAACATAGTAATTAAAATTTAAATCCTCGTGTTATTTATTTAAGATTTCACGATATTTACTCATCTTCTTCAAATAATGTAGAAGGGTGGTGGTGGGGTTTGTCAACAGGAAGGATTTATAGACTTTTGTCTATAAATGTCTTACGGTGGTTCTTGCTGGTTGAATTTTAACTTCAAAAGTGCAATTTGTCTTCCTGTTCAGCAGCTGAGGAGCTCCGGATCACTCCACCGCAATGAGATTGCTTTGGGTTCTTCTAGAGTATAGTCAACTGCGAGGTTTCACAGCACTTATCAAGTATACTAATAAAGCTCTCAGTAGCAGTCATCGTACTAGTTTATTGAATTGCCGATATACATAAATGGCCCAGCCCCTTTCCTCCCTAGCACTATATATCTTTCCGCATAACGTAGTATATAGTCTGCCAACTAGACTGATTGAACAGGAAATTCATATGACTTATAATACTAGGGAAATGCCAACATCCACCTTTTCATATACGGTGGTACCTTGGGTTACATACGCTTCAGGTTACAGACTCCGCTAACACAAAAATAGTACCTCAGGTTAATAACTTTGCTTCAGGATGAGGACAGAAACCATGTTCCGGAAGCGCGGTGGCAGCAGGAGGCCCCATTAGTTAAAGTGGTGCTTCAGGTTAAGAACAGTTTCAGGTTAAGAACGGACCTCCGGAACGAATTAAGTACTTAACCCGAGGTATCACTGTATATTTTTTCTTTAAGAAGACAGCTCCTTCTTTTCTCTTTCATTGTGTGTATGGCGACATAAATAGCTGTGAATGTTTGTGTGGGTGAAGGGTTGAGTTACAACCCTTACAAATCCCCACCTCCAGACCGTACAAGTGTCCCTATTTTCCAGGGACAAGTCCCAGATCTGCAGAAGCCATCCCAGTTTCTGATTTGATCCCGGAATGTCCCGCTTTTCCACAGGGTATCCCTTTTTTCATTGGAGAAATGTTGAAAGGTATAGAGTTAGGCAGACCCCAAGCCATCTGAAGGCAGCCTTGTACAGAGAGTTTTTAAATGTTTAATGTTTTGTTACGTTTTTATATATCTTGGAAGCTGCCCAGAGTGTCTGGGGCAACCCAATCAGAAGGACCGGGTATAATAATAATAATAATAATAATAATAATAATAATAATGGAATAAAAGGTAAAGGGACCCCTGACCATTAGGTCCAGTCGTGACCGACTCTGGGATTGCGGTGCTCATCTTGCTTTATTGGCCGAGGGAGCCGGCGTACAGCTTCCGGGTCATGTGGCCAGCATGGCTAAGCTGCTTCTGGCGAACCAGAGCAGTACACAGAAACGCTGTTTACCTTCCCGCTGGAGTGGTACCTATTTATCTACTTGCACTTTGACGTGCTTTCGAACTGCTAGGTGGGCAGGAGCAGGAACCAAACAACAGGAGCTCACCCCGTTGCGGGGATTCGAACCACCAACCTTCTGATCGGCAAATCCTAGGCTCTGTGGTTTAACCCACAGCGCCACCCGCGTCCCTATTATGGAATAGGATGTCCCTATTTTCATCAGAGCAATGTTGGAGGGTGTGCATCCCTCTTAGCCTGTTAATTAAATGCCTCATCCAGCCAGTTAAGCATTGTAGGCTACAATCCTATGTTCACTTAAAGGTAAAGGTAAATGGACCCCTGACCATTAGGTCCAGTTGTGGCCAACTCTGGGGTTGCGGCTTTATTGGCTTTATTGGCCGAGGGAGCCGCTGTACAGCCTCCAGGTCATGTGGCCAGCATGATGACGGAAACCAGAGTGCACGGAAACACCGTTTACCTTCCCGCCTGAGCGGTACCTATTTATCTACTTGCACTTTGACTTGCTTTCGAACTGCTAGGTTGGCAGAAGTATGTTCACCTACCTGGGAGTAAACGCCATTGAGCTCAATGGGACTTACTTCTCAATAGATATCTGTAGGATTATGATGGTAAAAAACCTCCATTTACTGTAGTGGGAGAATTAAGCATTTGCTTACATCCTTGCCCCTGGAATCAGAGAAACTTAAAAGTGTTTAACTTGATTGTGTCCATGGGTTGTTTTTTTTAGCAGAATGGCATGAGCATGATTTGCCTTTGATAAGAGAAGACTAGGTCTTTCAGTTGCCAGAATTAGAAGCCTTTAATAATAGCAGAAGTCATGTGTCTCGCAAAGCCTTATGTGCTAATGGTGGAAACTGACATAAAATGTGGGATTTATAATGCTGAATTAGCCCTGTGAAACAGTCCTGTACCTTTCATAAAGAGTCCAAAGAGCAATTATTACGGGTGTTTGACTGGCACCGTAAAGTCGTTAGTTCAATCATCATTGACCAATTACTGCTTTTATTATATTTTCTTTTTCTTTTTATGATGAGAGAATGGCATTTTTCCCACAATCAGACCTTGAGCACAAAGACAATAACAATTAAAAAGAAATATTTAAAATCCTAGTTTTATCTGCACAAAGGGATCTATCCATCACTATAAAGATCAGCTTTGTGTGCAGTTGCTTCTCCATAAAATATTCTCAAACTATCTACTTTTTTACACAAAGTTTTTCCCCCTTTTTGGATTGGGGGGACGGACGACTAGCATTATCTGGTTTTCTTTGTGTTTCTCAAGGGAAAGTAGCATTCTACTTACATGGTTAAAAATATTGCAGCTCCTGGTGGCTTCAAATCTGTAGAAACATTATGTTGTTTACAGAGATTTTTGCACGAGAAGGTTACATATGACACTGATTATGGTCCTGATAAGAATGGTTGTGATGAACACTGGGGACATATTTGGGTGCTATTCAATATTAGCAGCCAAAAGAAATAGAAGCATGTCATGAAAACAATGTTATACTATAATAAGAACAATTTATATCCTAATATATACATATGTACATGAGAGAGAGAGAGAGAGAGAGAGAGAGAGAGAGATAGATTAAGGAAGAGAGATGTTCTTGTTAAAGCACTACTACTTAGCTACAACCTAATCATTCCTAAAGGCATGTGCAAATTGGAAGTAGACAGACTTTTGAGCATGTATCCTTAGCTAGATTGGGAACCTTTTGTGCAATTCCCCAACCTTGTGTTTCCAAAAGAGAAATGGTAGGAATGGACCAGGAAGGCAGTTCTGAAGTTCAGAAGAACTACAGTGGTACCTCGGGTTAAGAACTTAATTCATTCCGGAGGTCCATTCTTAACCTGAAAGTGTTCTTAACCTGAGGTACCACTTTAGCTAATGGGGCCTCCTGCTGCCACTGCCGCTGCCGCTGCTGCGCGATTTCTGTTCTCATCCTGAAGCAAAGTTTTTAACCCGAGGTACTATTTCTCGGTTAGTGGAGTCTGTAACCTGAAGCGTATGTAACCCGAGGTACCACTGTATATCTCTTTTCCTGAGCTGAAGGAACATCTTCCATTCTTTATCGCTCACTGCAATAGCCTTTATCTTCTTTTCGGAAAGAGGAAGGAGAAGAGGAATAAGAGCAGTTTAGTATAAGGTTACCAGATTTTTTTTCCAATGAATCCGGGGACGCTTTTCAACTTAAATGGATTTTGTATGGGGACTAATTTGTAAATCTGGGGACTGTCCCTGGGAAATGGAGATGTCTGGTAGCCTTAGCTTAGTATCCACTGAAAAACAGTGTGAGTGTTACCGTTGTGTGTAAGGTATTCTGTTGTATTTAATGTGGCAGTAGACTGGTGCAGGGTTAAACCACAGAGCCTAGGACTTGCCGATCAGAAGGTCATCTGTTCAAAACCCCGCGATGGGGTGAGCTCCCTTTGCTTGGTCCCAGCTCCTGCCAACCTAGCAGTTCGAAAGCACGTCAAAGTGCAAGTAGATAAATAGGTAGCACTCGTGTGGGAAGGTAAACGGCATTTCTGTGCACTGCTCTGGTTCGCCAGAAGCGGCTTAGTCATGCTGGCCACATGACCTGGAAGCTGTACACTGGCTCCCTCGGCCAATAAAGCAAGATAAGCGCTGCAACCCCAGAGTCGGTCACAACTGGACCTAATGGTCAGGGGTCCCTTTACCTTTACCTTTAGACTGGTGCAACTTGAAGAGGCAGGTGTTAATTACCTTTGCATCAGTAAGGACATAGTGTAAAGCTCATAGGCTTAAGTGAGAAGATAAGTATGGAAGTTCATAGAAAGAAAATTCTCCACCTCATCCCATGGTTAGAAGGCTCCCCTACCTTTCTGGGGCTCAGCAGGGAGGAGGGCTTGGAGAACTTTCCTTCTGTCAACTTAATTAAGTGAACTTGGTAGCCAAGTCATGGGGCTAAGGAATCTCATCGGTAGAAGGCCTGTTTAAAGACTTCCATTTGTGCAAAGTGGCCCCCTCAAAATTGGTACTGGGGGCTCTGGTGAACCCCCAGATCAGCACATGGGTGGAACAGAGGTGGCTCTAGTGTGAAACTGACTTCCTCCCAATTAATTTTAATCAGCATATCCAATATTCCTACAGGACTTCAAGCTGGTTCTGAAATTTTAAAGATTTTCATAGTGTGGCACTCACCATCAGACTGCATGATTTCATCCTGGTGTGATTCTAGGTGTGATTCAGTTCATACTAGAAAGAGAGGAATCTCTCAATATTGGTCTCTCTCGGTTTCTAATTTTTCCAAACCTAAATTCACTTTGCCACATTTCCACATCATTTAGTGATTTTTATCATCATCAATTTTTAATAAAAAATATCCTCATGAAAACTGTGTCGGCATTTTAGTGCATTTTCCTCCTACTATATACATTGCCATGCAATTTTGACTATACACCGGTTTTTTGAAAATTATTTCCCCGTTCTACTTCATTTTTCCATGTCACTTTCGTGACACCCCCTCCCAAACACCCACCTTTTTGTAAATATTTTTGTTTGAAGAACTGCCTTGCAAAATTCAGAAAAGCGCAACTTTCTAAGGATAGCTGAATTATTTGTTTCACATGTTGTTTTGAGAAGCGTGGATGAAGTTGGCCTTGCATTAAAATGCAAACTGAAGTGAATCTCTCCCACCTCCCTCACCTCCCTATGAGCAAGCAGGCTTCTCTGAGTCGCTAGCTTCAGAATCGAATCCACCAAATTCTTGGCACTTTTCAGCAGCTGTTTGCATGTAATTTGCCTGCCACCGCCATGACACTTGTAACATTTTAATAGCCCCAAGAATGCTAACTTGTATTGAAAACTGCTTATGTCAAAGTCTCTTTGTATTGGTTCTGGACCCTCTGCGCAAGCCGGGGTCCTTGTCTTTCAAAGAATATAAAGGAGGGTCAAATCCTTGACAGTGCTTGAACTGGTGTCATGTCTTAATTGATTTCAAATTGTGTACTGAACAAAAGAAAAATATTGAAGCTGACATTCTTTCACTTAATGGTTTCAGGGGGAAACACACGTAAAAAAATGCTTGTGGTTTTTATTTTTCAATAGCATTTTGACTCCTCCCCTCCCTCAACCATGGAATCCAGGAACAAAACAAATAGTACTTCAAAATGTGTGTGTTGATAGTCTCACTTGTTTGTTATAAATTGACGACTATTCGGTACATTCCCAGCCCTTCACACAGCAGGTACACATCAGAATTAAAATATAAATCCTCTGCCCAGTTTGAGTTTGGCTTGACATCCTTCTGTCTGATAAACACTTCACATTCTGTGTTGTAGAATGTGTTGGAAATAAATACGTAACCTCATTTTCTTCTATATATTTATTTTTGTCATTTCTCATAAGCTTGAGAATCTCTCTGATTTCCAATGATTTATTCAGTAAGGCACCATTACTAAGCCTTCCTTGCCCACGTTGCATTTCCTTAAGTGACTGAATCAAAGATAATTTGAGTTCGTATTTCTGTATCAATGGAGGTATTTAAAGAGAGCTTATCTGATTTCCCCCACCAATTAAAGGCTTACATTACTTGTTTATATCCTTCTCCAATCTGACAAGGTCCTCATTTGATTCTGATAGGAACTTAGGCCTTTGTATAATAATGAGGGCGTCTCTTGTTGCACATTTGTGAGGTAAAATTATATTTCAGGAGTTCCTTTCTCATCTGACAAATGGAGATTGATGGATAAAGGCAGCCCCTGCCACTTTGGTTAAAAAAATAAAGGGTGAAATCTGTATAGTAAATATTTATTTCAAGCAAAATGATGAGGGGAGCGCAATGTATGGAGAGAATGAGAAGGTGTGGGAATAATTTCAGTGTCCATAAAATATTGCTGTTAAGGAGCCCGCAAGTCAGAGGTTAATGTAACAAGAGTTAGTCTAGCCAGAAAGGTCAAGAAATTCTGACCTAGTATGTTCCAAGCTACCTGATGATTCTTAACAGTTTGTGGCAAGAAAAACCTTTTCTGTCCTGTCTTTTCGAAAGCGAAAGGACAAAGGTTGAGGCCAGTGAGGCGCTGACTTTGAAAAGCAACAGAGTTCCTTAATGGTATAAAAAGTTGCCTGACAGAACAGAAGTCTACTGTATTGGGATGTTAGCGCAGTAGTAAATAAAAACAACCAAAATAGAGATATAAATAAAAACCAGGAAAACAGTAATATAAAAACAGATCATAGCAAATAATATTTAGAAATAAAAGGGTCAGGGAAAGCCAGGGCAAAAAGATGTCTTTGCAAGACATCTAAAGCAATGATGGGTACCGTAGGTCAGCTTAAGGGATGCAGGACTCTGCTCTTGGCAAATTATTATTATTATTATTATTATTATTATTATTATTATTATTATTTATATACCGCCATATACCTGGAGGTCTCAATTCCCCACACTGACACTGTCTTTCACTTCTGTGAGTACTAAAGCAATTTGCAACTGAAGCAACAACAATGTAACGATAAATAATAAAACATATACACAAAACATATACCATGGAAGTCGAATGGAATCCATTCCGGAAGTCCGTTTGACTTCCAAAACGTTTGGAAACCAAAGCGCGGCTTCCGGTTGGCTACAGGAAGTTCCTTCAGCCAATTGGAAGCCACGTCAGACATTCAGCTTCCAAAAAACGTTTGCAAACCGGAACACTCACTCCTGGGTTTGTGGCGTTCAGGAGCCAAAACGTCCGAGTACCCAGGCGTTCAGGATCCAAGGTTTGACTGTATATCAATAAAACATATCAGTAAACTATTAGCATCGGTTACTATGATTGGGATGTAGAAACTAGCATTTGCAGGCTGGGAATGTGTGAGCAAATCATGGTTGGCCATTAAAGTATATAGGATTAGCAGTTTCCACAGTGCCAAAATGTTTTCATGATGGTCCATGGCACATATTGACATATTGATATCTAACTCTCTGCCTTGCAGGAAGGCGCAACGTCTCATCTGTTTCTGTATTGGGCTGCCAACCATCCCTTGTCCTAAGTCTGCTTGCAACATTATGGGTTAAGTATTTTACCAGAAGAGAAATCAACATCTTTTCTCACATAAACTATGATATGTGAGTTTTAGTATGTGGCTGTTGCGATGCTATAGAAATTATTGAACATATTGGGCATGGTTCAGTGAGACATTGAAATATTGTTGATTTTAGCTGCTTTACTTGTGGAAATGACTCAAAGCAAACCTACAGACGCAATAGCTCCTGAAGTATGTGCCTTTGCCCATCAGTTTAAATGGACAGGTGTTTAGGGAAGCTTTGAATGTTTGATGTATTACAGTATTTCAATATTTTTTTTGGAAGCCGCCCAGAGTGTCTGGGGAAGCCCAGCCAGATGGACTGGGTATAAATAATAAATTATTATTATTATTATTATTATTATTATTATTATTATTA
>JAXCMG010000094.1:977832-999340 GCA_034642415.1 Podarcis siculus | reverse complement strand
ATTATTATTATTATTATTATTATTATTATTATTATTATTAACTGGATTGTGCCAAATCACTTTCCATTAGACTCGCCCCCTGCCATTAGACTACTTCTTAACATTATCCTCACTCTATCTTCAAATCCAAGGTAGAAAGAAATTGGTATTTTATTGTTTCTCTTCTTAAGGATGAATGATTTATAGAACAAATGCGGACAGAAACTAAACAATACTTTGATTCTAATACTGTAACAGCTTCCGCAAGAATATTTGAATGGGAAACCTATAAAGCATCAACCCATGGCCGAATCATTGCATATTCATCTTATTTTAAAAAAATTAAGAATAAAAACTGGATTGTGCCAAATGTTGTTCCTTGTTGTTTTGCTATAAGTTTTTTAAACAAACAAGCTAACATATATACTATATTTCAGCAGATGAATATTTGGGAAATGTAGACATAACTATTTATGAAATCAGACCTACTGCAATTAGGCTGATTAAGTTTTTCTTTTTGGCACCCCCATAAAGCAAACAACTGGGAGAAAGGGCCCCTATAGGAATAATAGATTTGGAAGCTTTGACATCCGCGTATTGTTGAGTAATTACATCAGTCTTCTTGGCTTAACGCAGATACGATTTTCAAGGCAAACATTAGAAAACAAACAAATTCTTTATGATCTGACATGAGATGATTTTGTTCGGGATAAAACCAGGACCGGCAAAATCCTAATGCTTGATTGCTCTTGGGATAATATTTCAAAATGCGAATGATTCCGTTTTAAGGCACCTCAAGTTTACAATGATAAATCTTTGTAGCACTAAAATCCTTCCTCAATCAACTCTGGTTCTTGAAATGGCATCTGCCTTTGAGCTATAAAAATAGCAGATGATTTTATTTTTTTTGATAGCTTATCAGTTAACAGACTGCTTGGTTAGGGTAGCACATTTTTATGCTAATCTTCTGGTTAGGAGGGGGAGAGATTTAAGCTGAAGTATTGTTGCATACACTTTAAGTTCGGTTCAGATATATATGTGCCCTTTTTCTAGAGAGCGCCAGGCGTTCAGACCATTTACAGTGGCAGGAACGGCATCAGTACTGAATGGTTTATTGAATAACCCCTTCAGTTGTTGCTTATCCCATTAATGTAATGCGTACAGTAATAGGTAAGTAGAGTAATATGTTTAACATATAGTAATATTAACTTGTACAATGAATTACAGCCACCAGGGCTTCTTTCCAAGGTCTCTATCATAATGTCAGCATTGCAGTTGGCAGACTAGGGTGACTGCAGCAAAGACTTAATTTGTCCAGGCACTTAAGGGCAGGCTACATGTTACACAGCAGCCATGGGTGACTGATGAGACCTTGATGTGCCCTGTGTTCTCTGCAGCTGCAGCATAACACAATTTCTTCTTTGAAGAGAAGCAAGCAAATCACACACACAAACAAAACACACACACACACACATGTCCCTTGTGTGTGTGCATGTGTGGCAGCGAGGCAATTTTCAGGAAGTTTGTCCTCCAAGGGTGTGTTTCGGGCACATTTTCTCTCTCTGTTATAACTCACAGCATAATATATTTATTTACACTTTTTTTTAAGGTCACTTTTCAATACCTATTTCCTTTCAAGGTGACTCACAATCAAAGCCACCATGAAACGATGTTAACAATACAAAGATTCTACTGTCATGTTTGAAACAGAACAAAATACCACCAAAGCATAAGAATTGCAAGGACCAGAAAATAGGTGAGATGCCATTGCAAGGACCAGAAAATAGGTGAGATGCTATCGGAATTTCTACTATGGTTGGAGAAACCAATTAGTCATCACAGATTGGTTCACATTTTTTGCACTTTGGCATGACCTCTGCTTTAGATAAGGTTGAACAAATCTGTCCATTTCAGTTTCTTTCCATCTCTCATATCCCCCCCCCCAGTATTAAGTTCAGTTCGCCATATTGCTGCATTAGTTTGCAATTAAAAAAACAAAACCCTCACAAAATTCACCAGCAGTTGTCCAAATGTACATATTTGCCTAATATACACCGGATATAATGCATGTTATCTTATTTTCACTCATATAAGCATTGTTACCCACGCTTTCCTTTAATGTGTGTCTGTTTCTGTACACATATGCTTTGGTTGGCGAAATGTATTGCAAAATTCAGAGACGTGCGGATTTTGAAGGATAGCTGTGTTAAGGTTCAAGTAGTCGTTCAGGAAGAAGAAATAGGCATTAAAATGTGAGATTAAGTAAATTTCTCCACACTTTGGATGATACAGTATTTTACCACAGAGGAGTTTGGTTTGTTGAGGTGTGATCTTCAATTCTGCCAAAAGTTATTATCTTTGTAGGATAAATTGGGGGAGGAGGCTGAGTTAAATTGAGACTTAAGCTTTATCACCCCATTTCTTATTTTTGTTTTGATATTAATATAGTTATTTCGGTTTAGACTCTAGACTTCATGAACTTCCAGGGGCCCTTGATAGATTGCAATGTCTATTTATTCTCTTCCATTATGTTGGAAGCTGCCCAGAGTGGCTGGGGCAAGTCAGACGGGCAGGCTACAAATAAAATAAAATAAATAAATAAAATTCCTTCAAAATCTGGTAAACTCTCCCTGTGTGTTTGGAATCCCCGCTAGTCAATCTGCTTAGATTCTGGACTCGTCCCCCAAATTCATGCCCTGAGTACATCATTGTGGATGTCAGGCAGGCAAAAAGGTATAATTGTTCCACAATGAACAAAAATCTGTTCCCAAAGATTGGAAATATTGCAAACTTCTTTATTTCAAAGCAAACCTGCCACTCGCTTTGCCAATAATGTATTTGCTAGCTACACTGCTGAGAAGGGTCAGGGATGCATGGACAGTAAATGTTTTTAATTGTTTTCAGAGGAGCAGTAAGTTATAAAGCAAACAAGAAACTGCTTTTAAAAACCTTTGTTGAATTAAAATGAATAGCTGGCAATCAGACTTCTTGTTCTTCCAAATGCACTCGACGCAGTGATGTTTCCATTCCCCCCCCTTATCTGAATTTCAAATGACCTCTTTGTCACTCAGGTGACATAGGAATCCTGCGTCATTCAGTTGTTTAATTTATTTCAAGATTCCATTTTTATTTTCGGTATGGCGCTCTACCATAAGTAAAAACAAAAAAACCCACAGCCAAATCTGTATCTATCTATCTATCTATCTATCTATCTATCTATCTATCTATCTATCTGTCTATGAAGTAATACTTAAGATCACATCAAAGATTGCTTAATTGCAGGGTTTTATCAACAATGTGTCTGTGGTAGGATTGGGGGAGATGCAAATGACCTAAAGGAGCTGAGAACTGTGGGAAACTGTTACAAATCCAGATGTAATTTTGGAAATTAATTAATTAATCAATTTCTAGTTAAACTGGAATGAAGATGGGTAAAACGTAATACGGTTGGGCTGAAATTCCATTCATCCAGTTCCCCACAGATATTACCCCTCAGCAAAAAAAAAAGGGGGGGAGGAAGGGCAAATTTTCTGTTGCTTTTTGTGGAGAATGACATTTCTCTGACATTTTGGGGAGGGAGAGACTGGTGAGAAGCTGTGGAGATAGGCTGCTTCATACTGGCCACACTTCCCAGAATGCCTTGGGAGCAATGCGATGTGACACAGCATTTCTCTCAAGGTATTCCCCCTCTGGCGAGTGGTACGATTTCGTTTGTTTTTCTAAGTAATCATCATAAAAAAAAGCACCCCCACTGCTACTCGTCCAGGGTTCGGATTGCCCTGTTCCTTTGCAGAGTAATTTTGGAAGGATTACAAGAAAACGCATGAGCAGCACTGAAAAGAACTCCTGCCATTAGTATCTTGCAGCAATGCTTAAAATTATTCATACTGGTATTTGTTTGGAATGGCCAATCCAAAAAATGAAATATATATATGGTTGGAACCACACAGAAAGGCATAAAATGGGGCTGGGGGCTGTGGACTCCCCTCCTACTCCCCCCCTCCTCTGGGGGACCCTGCTGAATGGGGTCAGCCATAGCATGGGAAGGAGACCTCAGTGTCCAGGCAGAACAATGGGGGTGGAGATGCTCCTTCAGGTATACTGGGCTGAGGCCGTTTAGGGCTTTAAAGGTCAGCACCAACACTTTGAATTGTGCTCGGAAATGTCCTGGGACCCAATGTAGGTCTTTCAGGACCGGTGTTATATGGTCTCGGTGGCCACACCCAGTCACCAGTCTAGCTGGTCACTCTCTTTCTCCCCTTTCCTGGTTGCCTAGAGGCCACTTGGCAGGGGCAGCCAGATGAATAGCCATTTGCATGTTTTCTTAAAACACAATGATTTTTTTTTACCTGAATGCCTTTTCAATGCATGATAATTAGAATAATGAATTCATAATACACATCCAACGGGAAAAGAAATATTGGGCTCTGTTGACATAATTTCATATAAACATCGCCGTGACCTCTCTGTTCTGGCTCCACTCCGCAGACCCATCTATTTTTCTATTAATACAATTTTAGAGAAGCTTTTTCTAGCTGAGGAGACTCTTAACGTCCCTACTTAATGTTCTGATTAATGAGCGTAAACAAAGCTTTTAAGATACCTTTTACCTGTGTATAATCAAGCTGCCAGGAACTGCAAATGTCACAGATTTCAATGGTCTCTTTGGGACTTTTAATCTGTTTGCTTTATATAAAGGAGGTGATTTTATTTTTACATTAAGGAAAGCATTAGCACCATTAAATGGGCTCCCACTTTATGATAACTGCAAATGTCACATTGATCCAGAAAGATAAGAAAATGTGCTCATCTTTGGAACAATATCCAAGGCAAGAGCAAGCAACCCACACTATTTGCATTAAAAAAAACACACACAAATCGTATAAATGAAGAAGATTGATGTGCCATCTGTTCATGTCCTTCACTTTTCTGGCTCTTCTGTGTTGAGATATTTTTATGGAACAGTTATGCTTATTATTTTTGAAAGTGAGGCACAGGTTAAAAAAGTTTACAGTGTGTAATATGAGTCAAAGATATGGGTTTACTGTATCTCAAGCTTTAAAAAATAGAACGCCTGGCGTTGAAGCTGAGTTCTGAGCTTGTCAGATGAACGGTAATTTTTTATTTTTTTTTTGCTGCGTATGTGACTCAAATCCCCAGGGTCCTGGCAATGCGATTGCCCCCAGTGTTAAAGGCTGAAAGAAGAGGGCTTTCCTAAAGGGTGTTATTGCGTGGACAGGAGGAGTCCCACAAATCCTGGGCGGCCCCCCCATGTGGAATAACGACTCAAGACAACGTGCTATGGGATTAAATTGGCCACAACTTTGTTATATTTCAGATGTGGGTAGACCTTGGCTCAGGCATTGGGCATTATCCCTCCCCAGTCCCAAGCCGGGGATCTAGGGAACATCAGGGTTATCCAGTGTAGGGGGGGATGGGCCGGCTCTGAAGAACATATGTTCAAGCAGAGATAGCCACCCCATTACGCCGCCGTCGCAGGGGAGAGCAATGACGACCTCTCGGCGTATGGTCAAAGCCTCCCCTCAGAAACCCCTTTAACGGGGAACCCTGGTATCGCTGCTGCAAAGAGAAAGGGGGTGTGGGTCACCGCTGCATGCCCCTCCCATTTAGGGAAGCTAGACTAAAGGATTCAGCCCAAGGCCTGATACCATCAAAGTTGTGACGTTTTGCTACGGGAAAGGGAAAACCTGCCAATGCAGGGAAATTCCTTTCTGGCCCTTCAACAACGACCTTGACGTAGCAGCGCCCGCGTACCTGTGAAGAAAAGGTTAACCTGCAAAATAAGACTTAACTGAGGGTGGGAAGGGTGGGAGAAGCTCTGGAGCCAACTGAGGATTCCCAGGTAAGATCCTCCCTCTATTGTGTGGGCAGGTAGTCCCTCCCCTACCTGGCCTGGTCTCCTTGGCAATGCTTCCCCCAAGCGGGATTGGACAACTGACTGAGGTAGGCGGAGATCTCCATGTATCCCACCTGGGGGAAGGCGAAGCCAAGCCTGTGCTGATGGAGCCGCACTGGGTCCAGGGGCTGCGTGCGTCCATGCAAAGGGCACCCCCTTTTAATGCGGGGAGCGGTCATTGTGGACACAGAAAGATGCCTTACCATTGGTCCACCCAATTCAAGTTCTGTCTACACTGACTAGCAACAGCTCTCCAAGCTTTCAGACCAGGAGCCTTTTCCCAGCCCTATTTGAGGAGTTGAGGGATAGAAGCTGGGACCTGCGACATACAAGGAAAATGCTCTCCCTCTGAGCCATAGCTGAGCAGGAAGAGAGGGCAGGTTGTGATGAGGTGGCTATTCCAAGATTTCTGGAAATACCCAGCACCAGTGGGAAAAGAAAGGCTGGAAAGAGCTCAAGAAATCCATTTTTTTGTAACGTCCTACACACTTGCATGATCTTTGAGGGTATGAATGAAGGCCATCCCTACCATTAGGCAGAATGAGGCAGCCATCATAGCTCCTGCAGCCAATCGGAAGCCATGGAACCCACATCGGACATTAGGGTTTCAAAGAACGTTTGCAAACCGGAACACTCACTTCCGGGTTTGCGGGGTTTGGGAGCCAAAATGTTCGACTCGCAAGGCGTTCGACTTCCGAGGTACAATTCTCTCTCTCTCTCTCCCCCCTCTCCCCCCTCTACTGCCATAATCTAAAAGGTTATGACAGGGAACACCATTTTTTGCTAGAAATGATAAAAAAAATCAGATGTACAGATAATTGAATCAAATGCCTTTCAGGGGCATTTTACAATGCAATTCTGCACAGGTCTACTCAAACGTAAGTTCCGCTGAATTTAGTGGTTACATACGCTTCAGGTTACAGACTCCGCTAACCCAGAAATAGTGCTTCGGGTTAAGAACTTTGCTTCAGGATGAGAACAGAAATCGGGCTCCGGCGGTGCGGCAACAGCTGGAGGCCCCATTAGCTAAAGTGGTCCTTCAGGTAAAGAACAGTTTCAGGTTAAGAATGGACCTCCAGAACGAATTAAGTACTTAACCTGAGGTACCACTGTAAATGTGTGTAGGATTTCAGTCTGAATCCATTTTGAAGTTCACTGACTTTTTCAGTCAAGCTGTTTCTTGTACCTTTCCTCTACCATGGGAAGAAAACAAAAGCAACTTGGGGGGGGGGGCGTGATTTCTGACAGAAAAATGGCCAGCTGGGAAATGATTAAACACTGCCTCCCCGCTCATCATTGTAGCCTCAGTTGCTTTCAAGAAATGAGGAAGCACATCAGGGTAAAGTTACAGAGAATTCTGCATGGTATGTAGTTTGGCACACGTAGCAGTGCCCACGTCTGTAAGCTCTGCACTGTGACTGCTTAGGCAAGTGGTTGTGTGGCAAAGAGAGCATTTTATTCTGTTTGTTTAGCATCTTCATTTTGAGGGTATCCTAAATTGCTTTATTTTAAAATCAGCTTAGATTCTGTTCTAATGGCCGTGGGATTTTAGATTGCTTTCCTGTATCTAGTGAAACTGAAATTGGCAAAATCTACAGAGTAGGGTTTTTACAAGAATCTCGAATCATTACTACCTCACTCACCTACAGAGATGCTCCACACTTATTAATGTCACAGAATGTGACAAGGACAATGCGGGCAGCAAAGAATGTGCTTCAATGGTTTGCAAACACATCTGAGCAGCTAAGATTATCACTTTATGTGCCTGGAAGTTAGCAGAAATCATCTCAGCCCTTGATGTTTCCCTTCTGACTCTTCTCTGGTTTTATTGGCTCATGCAATACATTTTCCCCATGCTGCCTTTGAAAAGAAAAAAACCTCTACAGAATTTGTTTGGTCCTAGGGACTTGCACGCATTGCAATATTTTAAAGATAAACACACAAACCTGGTCTCTAAATGGTTTTAATATCTCCAGTTGACATAATGTCTAATGGCCTGCTGTCAGGCATTTAGTACATTCTGAATGTGGGGTAACATAACAAGAAATTAGTTTACGCATGTAATTTAAGGCTGCCCTCTAAGCTCACGTCTCTTTCCCCAGTTTCATGGCCCAAGTCACATGGCGTAGAAGAGAGATTTGGAAGGATTTTCAGATCTGTCGCCAATGGTAAATTGCATCAAGAACTATATTTTTATAGCATTTTTCATATCAGTGTAGATCCAGCCCAAGGTCTCATTTGAGAGCATTTGTTTCTTCCTTACTGTAGTTGGCAGACAGATCTACCAATGGAACTTGTTTGTATCTATGTGTTTCTCTCTGTGTTTGTTATGTATCAGTATATAAGAAGTGTCTTGTAAGATCCTGCGCTGAAATGAAATCAATGGGGAAATACCCAAGTCACAAGCCAGTCTTGCATCTCATTTCCTGATGACGGCAACGCTAGATTGCCCTTACTCTCCGCCTGCCATTCAGTGGTTGGTGGGCTTTTAGCGCTGCTGACTGAGTAAATCCCACATGCTAAATCTAAGTTGTACTTGGAGATATAAACCACAAAATTTGTCTTTACCTGAAACACATTTGCGGCAAACGCCAAAGATCATGAGAGGTCAGGAAAATGCAAGTAAACCTATGATTACTTTTAGTACCTTCCTTCTGATAACAACCATTTGACTTTAGTGGGTGCAGAGGGGAAAACAAGAGGTGCTGCCTGTTCATGTAGACAATAGTTGTCCGATGCTGTTGTGGTTGCTCGAGAGTAACCAGGCAGGACTCTGACCTGTCTTTTACAGGCTTTATTTTGGTGCAAACTATTTACAGTGAAGGGACACGGGTGGCGCTATGGGTTAAACCACTGAGCCTAGGGCTTGCCCATCAGAAGGTCGGCGGTTCGAATCCCCGTGACGGGGTGAGCTCCCATTGCTCGGTCCCTGCTCCTGCCAACCTAGCAGTTCGAAAGCACGTCAAAGTGCAAGTAGATAAATAGGTACCACTCCAGCGGGAAGGTAAACAGTGTTTCTGTGCGCTGCTCTGCTTCGCCAGAAGCAGCTTAGTCATGCTGGCCACATGACCTGGAAGCTGTACGCCGGCTCCCTTGGCCAATAAAGCGAGATGAGCGCCGCAACCCCAGAGTCGGTCACGACTGGACCTAATGGTCAGGGGTCCCTTTACTTTACTATTTATAGTGAAGAGCGTTATAAGTTCATGTCTGGCTCAATTACTAGCAGAATCCGGGAGTGGTCTGTTCTTGTACCTCCCACAACATAAAAGTTTTGTCACCCCCAGTCTTTTCCACCCCTCCCTGCGCCTCAAGCTACTGCGCATGATGGGCAAAGGCAGGGGTGGGCTTCTCTCCTCTCTGGTTTGCTCAGGCACGGTGTTAAGGCTCTTTCTAGCATCCTCTGGTCCTTGCACCTCTTCTCCACTGGAGGTAGGGCTTTCCTCCTCGCCGGAAGAGGAACTGCTTTGCAAGATTTTCAGAGGCTCCCTGTAACACAATTCCCCCTCTATCTCTCGCCTCTGCGCCTGTGCTGGTTCTGTGAGTTAACCGTGAGGCGAGGTCCAAGTCCAGTCCAAGGTTAAGGGTGCAGTATGGAGGCTGTCCATCAAAGCTGAAGCTGGGTCCAAGGCAGGGTGTCGGGTGAGGTCAGGAGCTCGGCAGGAAAGCAGGACAGGGTGCAGGCAGGAACAGGCTACCAACAATGTTGCTCCCGCAACCTGGGAATGGGGCTGGCTGGCTTTTATCTGCCCCGAGGCATAGGGCTGCCCCGGTCCACAGGTGACTCGCCTCTCCTGGCCTGGAGGCAAGCACTCCTCCTGCAGGAACTTAGTTCCCTCCGCCTCTCTGCCCTGAGCCTCTGCAGCTCAGGAGAGGCTGGAGGGTTACTGGACCCAGAGGCAACCTCAGTTTCCTCTGACGGGGCTGAGAGTGGAGCACCTGCAGGCAATGGGTCCTCGATCACCTCAGGGGCCAGAGCAGGCTCAGCTGATGCCTGCACCTGAGGATCCAGCACAGGTGAGGACCCTTCAGGCTCAAGCCCCAGCCCTGGCTCAGCTGGTTCCGGAGACGGGGACTCCTGTGCAGGCTGGGATTCCTCAGGTTCAGCCTTCAAGTCCGAATCCCAGGCCATCACAGCGCCGATGGCAGTTCCCTAACACTAGTGGGTTAGACATTGAAAAGGCCTGACTCAGCAGGAGGAAGTTTCCCGTGGCAGATGGGGCAGTTTCCTCCTGGTGTCCCCTAAATGCCCCCGGTGCATGTGTCAGCGTCTACCTCAAGGTGACTACACATGCAGTTCAATATCTGTCTCAAGGTGGCTTAAGGACCCCAGAGCACATGATAGGCCCCAAGAGCCTCGCAGTCTCATGTAATGTTTGGTTATGAGCATCCTTAATGACAGTTCAGGTTGACCAATGGAAGACTATTGTACACAGAGGATGCATTTTCTCTTCTCGTCCTCAAACCGCACAAGAACTGAGCTGGACTTTGCCACAGTAAATAGAGGGGGGGGGGGCAAACTGCCTGTCTCCCAGAGGGTTAGAGCGTGGCAGCAACTGTGTCACTAGCTTATATATTTGTTTGTGGGAAGCCTCTTAAGTGTTGCTTTTAGAAAAGGCCAGGGTGTGGTGGCATGTTGCTTTCGCTTTTTTGGGTTGGTAATGGGAACCAATATTTATATGACACCAAGACCACAACATTCACTTCTCTCATTAACTCAACAAGATTAAGGCCGCGCCCTAGATGATGATGGCAGTCAGAAATATCTGGTGCATTGTTATGCAACCCGTGGCTATGTCCATTGTTTATGTAATCGAAGAGTTTTCCACAATACTGTTGTCAGAGAAAAGTAGGAGGTATAGGATGCCTTGGAATGAGAACTAAACATGCCCAGCACCAGAATTCTTTCCTCAAATTAACATGTCCAAACTTTATAAAAATGTGGTGGGGAATCATGGGAAAAGGCAGAGCTCAAAGAAAGCTGGTGATGCTGGCTAGAAACTAGAAGCCAGAAATTTAAATGCATCTTGGCAGAGGGTTGCCTACCCAGTTTCTAACTTGTCCCCATACTGGTTCTGTAATCTCCCCACACACCACCCTCCTCTCCCCAGTTTCATCCTGCTGCAACAACTCATTGTTTTCCTTCCCTAGTTAGGGAAAACAAGCAATGAGCTTGGGTGGCTAGAGCTATATCTCAGTTTTTGTTATGTTGAGAGAGAGGGGGGAGGGGAGAGAGAGAGAGAGAGAGAGAGAGGGAGGGAGAGAGAGGGAGAGGGAACGGGCACACAGACAGAGACAGAGAGAGATGCCATAGTGCAATGGTGGATTTCCCTGGCTGTGAAAAAGAACTGCTAAAATATGGTCTGAAGCTCAACATCAAAAAATGAAGATCATGGCCACTGGTCCCATCACATCCTGGCAAATAGAAGGGGAAGAAATGGAGACAGTGAGAGATTTTACTTTCTTGGGCTCCATGATCACTGCAGATGGTGACAGCAGCCACGAAATTAAAAGACGCCTGCTTCTGGGGAGAAAAGCAATGACAAACCTAGACAGCATCTTAAAAAGCAGAGACATTACCTTGCCAACAAAGGTCCGTATAGTTAAAGCCATGGTTTTCCCAGTGGTGATGTATGGAAGTGCAAGTTGGACCACCAAGAAGGCTGATCGCCGAAGAATTGATGCTTTTGAATTATGGTGCTGGAGGAGACTCTTGAGAGTCCCATGGACTGCAAGAAGATCAAACCTATCCATTCTGAAGGAAATCAGCCCTGAGTGCTCACTGGAAGAACAGATCCTGAAGCTGAGGCTCCAATACTTTGGCCACCTCATGAGAAGAGAAGACTCCCTGGAAAAGACCCTGATGTTGGGAAAGATTGAGGGCACAAGGAGAAGAGGACAGAGGATGAGATGATTGGACAGTGTTCTCGAAGCTACCAGCATGAGTTTGACCAACTGCGGGAGACCGTGGAAGACAGGAGTACCTGGCGTGCTCTGGTCCATGGGGTCACGAAGAGTCGGACACAACTAAACAACAACAACAAGCTCCAGCACTTTTTCATCCTGTCTTCTTGTGTGGACCACAGAACTCATAGGGGCAGCTGCATGCGACACTAATTGCATCATTTCCAATCAAGTTATACTACTTAAAACTGAATGACAGGTGCAAGAAGGGTGGGCAGTTTTATTTGGATATGCAGCACATGAGGCGAGGAAACTAAACCTTCCATCCTCAGAATGAAACCCTTCCCCATGCTGCAGTTGGACTTTTTTTTTTAAGCACGTTTCTTGGTGAATGTACATACTGACCATGTGTGTGAACAACCTAGGGAAATAGCTAGGTACACTTCTAGTTATTAATAGCAGAATACTACACAAGAGACACCCAGGCCCCATCTGCACTATACTGTTAAAGCAGTATCATTCCATTTTAAGCAGCCATGGCCCCCCCTGTTAAAAATATAGGTTTAATATGCATAAAATGTACACATTGAAGTTTGAAAAAAAACTGACGTAAAGGTTTGCATTTACAAAGTAGAGTCGTTTGCAATAGGCACGGGAGGTTTCACTCTGGCAAATGCGGCAGAAAAGGTTGGATGTTTCTGCTTCAGGTTAACTGATGACTTATCCTGGAAGGCCATGCCAAGTAATCTCTCATAGCAGGAAGCTGAAACCTGAGAACTAAGCGTCTTTATTAACCAGGAGCAGTTGAAGCAAAGCTCCTGTGATGATGAAGAAGCTTAGGATCTCTTCTGGGACCAGAGAGAGGAAAGTTTATTGAACTGCATTAAGGACTAAAAACTGCATTAAGGACTGCATTGCTTTCTTATTTAAGAACCATGTGCTACTTTGTATTTTGTATGTTTATTTGTAATTATTTTAAGACCGTTTCCAGTAAAGTTTTGAAACTCCTTCTTGTGCTAGGGAACTCACTCATTTCTACTCTGCACAAGGTCCAGATCAGGGATTCTGTTGCAGCAACTCTAACCAACACACACCCCTATTCCCCACACAGAACTACATTTTCTAGAGTTCCCTGGGAAGAGGGATTGACTGTTAAACTGCTCTGGGAATTATAGGGGAATAGGGGTCTCCTAACAACTCTCAGCACCCTGAACAAACTATAATTTCAAGGATTCCATGACTGAATGAATAGTGCAGATGGGTCTTCAGTGTGAGTGGTCCGCTAAATTGGTACATACATATGGCATGTTTGGGGTGTGTACCAAAGGTTCCATTTCCTTTATGAAGCGGGAGTGATGTGAGAGTTTGCTTGAGCTGGGACTCATTGCAGAGATATAATCTGGTATAGCAAAAAACGATCTGCTCTGAATCTCACATGTCTGAATTTGCACTTAGCAAAATCTTGGCAAAAGGTTATCAGCTCTGATCCAAAATCCCAGCAGAAATGGTTTAAATGTGTAAAGTTAAGTTTTGATTTATGGAGTGACAGAAATGTAAATTGGTAAGGATTTCAGACTGTACCAAAAAAAATCCAAAATCAATGTACAGTGCATCATTATATCTGGCATGTAGCAATATATTTGGGCTTTGAAGAGCACAGAAGCAAAAAAAAAAAAAAGAGTTCATTTTGGAAAAAGTGTAATACTTTGTAGAGCTAACACATGTTTAATCCTCGGGAATATCCTGGAAAATGACCATCAATTTTTTAAAAAACACAGAAGTTTATGTGATTTCAGTTCTTTGCAAACTTACCTTTTAGGATAGAGGTACACCGTGAAAATGGAGAGCAAGACAGTCTAATCCTTCTATCCTAGAGACCATTGCCTTCCACATATACAGTGGACTATTTCTGTTACATTTTGTAAAAATGTGATATATACAGTATTAATGATTTTTTTTTTTAATTTAGATAAACACACAAAAGAGACCTACAACAAAATGTTGCGTTGTGAAACCAAGGTTCCAGTTCCAACCAGCCACTGACCTTCTTGGGCTTGACGATCAGAAGGTCAGCAGTTCGAATCCGCACGGCAGAGTGAGCTCCCATTGCTCTGTCCCAGCTCCTGTCAGTCTAGCAGTTCGAAAGCACGCCAGTGCAAGTAGATAATTAGGTACCGCTGCCGTGGGAAGGTAAATGGTGTTTCCGTGCACTGGTTTCTGTCACAGTTTTCCGTTGCGCCAGAAGCAGTTTAGTCATGCTGGCTGCATGACCTGGAAAGCTGTCTGTGGACAAACGCCGGCTCCCTCGGCCTGAAAGCGAGACGAGCGTCGAAACCCCAGTCACCTTTGACTGGACTTAACCGTCCAGGGGTCCTTTACCGTTTTTACCTTCGTTCCAAGATATTCCATTGCATCTCCTTCCTTTCAGTTTTCAGGGAGCGGCGACTGACAGCATTCCATGGTCACTGACCACTCTCAGTGCTCATCTTGCTGTTTTCAGAGGTTCCCCACCCTGCCCTTTATATATCTATTTTGTCTACAGACTTTTTGTACTTCTGCTAACTGGATTTCCACCCGAGTCTGCTTGTACCTCACTCTTTCATATGGATGGTGCCGTTACACTGAGTTCAGGACCCACGCTCAAAGAATGAATTTGCTATCGGTGTGTAGGATGACGGCTATCTGCAAACAAATGCGAGGGTTCAGTTGGTGCCATCAAACACACAAAAACGTTTGCTTATTTTGCAGCGACCTTTTTTGCTTTTAGTTTGTTCATGCACGGACATGTGTTTTATCAGGAGATACTGGGATCTGCCTGCTGGAGTTTGCTTTGCTTAATTCAGTTTTGTTTTCCTAGAAAAGCAAGAGGCAAAATGCTGTTCTTTCCCCTCTCAGGTGACCCATTTTTTCCCCTTGTTGTGCACAGCAGGTGAAGACGTACTTTTGCAGTAGGTTCCAGAATCATAAAAACACACACACACAAGTTATTGACCCAACAGCACCCCCAGTACAAAAATGAAACCACCTTTCTACTGGTGCCAAAAGAAGGGTCTGTTCAAACCTATTTGCTTTTTGTGTTGCGTGTGGAGGTCCCCAAGCCACCCCTCAAAATAATTCACAAATCACACGTAATTTTTGTTTAAGGTTTTTGGCATAATTTTGGCCACAACTTTATTAAAATACATAATCTGTGAGTGGTTGCTTAGGCATTGGTTATGACTATCTGTCCCCCCGCCTGGGACAGAACTGACTTTCCGAACTCCATCGGACGCCAGTGAAGGGAAAACAATGTTGGGGATCAGTTGAGCTGAGCGACAGTCCCTCACCGCTCACCCAACCAACTCCCCAAGGCATGCCGGCCCTGGTCCCATTTCAGGGATTGGACGGAATCGTGGCAAGCCCTGGGATTCCTTTAACGGAATTACCTTCCAGCACCATTGGAGGGGCAGGCACAGCCTATCCTGACCCCTCCACCACCAATTTTTATAACCAGTGCCTAACCACAACCTTACAAGTTGTGACGAATTGCTAAGTAGTAGGCAAAAACCAAATGGCCCCAGCCAATCAGCCAAATGGACAAAATTCCTACTAGGCCCCTGCCCCAACGGCAGACGACCCCATGACAGGCATAGCAAAGGCATAGCAATGTCAGGGCAGGCGGGCGGGCGGGTGATCCGATGCACTCTGCGAAAGAGAAAGCAAAAGCAGAGTGCCCCCAATATTTAAAGCCTTTGTTCCCACCCACCCAATTTGCAACATGCAATTTGCCCCAGCAACCCAGTCATCCAATCATTGCTTCAGGCAATAACCATTTAACCTGCCTGCCAACAGAGGGTTGGCCTGGCAGACCCCACCGCAACACATGCTCTCATTTTAGGGAGAACATGCTTTGTTAGGAAGATGTGTGTATATGGGAGGCTAACCAGCTGCCATCTCCTGTCTCCCCCAAAATGCTATTTTCAAGCCTAATTGCTGGGTAGGAGTTAGTGGATGAATGGAAGAGGAGTTCATGGATTTAAAAAAACCCACTTTTATAAGTTGTGTGTCTTTGTTTCTCAATTTGATCCTTTTACATGGTTTTGTATGTATTGTGGTATGTTGCGCGTTGTGACTTGCAGTTACTTTTTATGGAACATAGTTTGGTAATTATTTATGGTAATTGCTAAGAGCAAATTTCTATTTAATTATCATTTGTGGATTTTTTGAGAGTTGATTTGATTGTGTGCTATTATATTCTAATAGATTGTCGAATGTTACTTTATTTGATGTAAGTCGTTCCATTTTGAAGTTGAGTTTCATCGTCACTTCCTGTATTGCATCAGATTATTATAAGGTGTGTGTTCTTTGTCGTATATTTTGTTGCTGTCAACCACCTTGTGTGTAGTAATATAGAAAGGGGGCATACAAATTAAAAGTGAAATAAAATGAAAATGGACAGACTTTGTGTGTCAGACTCTAAATTGTAAGACTCTTGGGCCAGGGACCTGTCCTCTTCTATTCTGTTAAGCTCCATGTCTATGGCTTGTGCTATGTAAATACTTATGTATATGGGTTGTGCTATAGAGGTAATAATAACAGTAAAAGTAATAGTAATAATTTATTTCTTATACCCACCCATCTGACTGTGTTGCCCCAGCCACTCTGGGTGGCTTCCAACAAAAATATAGGAAACAACAACCACAACATTAAAAACTTCCCAAAACAGGGCTGCCTTCAGGTGTCTACAAAGAATTGTATACCGTATTTTTTGCTCCATAAGGCACACCTTGTTTTTAGAGGGGGGGAATTATCTCCCAGAGCTTCTCGGGGCTGCCGGGGGAAGCCCGGGTCCCCCCCCCTCAGCCCCAAAGAGCAAAGAAGCCAAGACAGCGAGCGGGATCCATCCACGGCTATGGCAATTACCTCACCTCCCGCAAAAGCCCACAGGAGCTGTGCACCCTTTGAGGAGCGTGCGACTCCTGCAGGCTTTTTGACGAGGAGGGAGAAGGAACTGATTGGCCGCGTCAGTCCCTTCTCCCTCCTGGGGAAAAGCTCGCAAGAGCCGTGCGGAGTTTGTGGGCTTTTCCTGCCTGCCTCCCTCATGCATTCGCTCCATAAGACGCACACACATCTCCCCTTACTTTTTAGGAGGGAAAAAGTGCATCTTATGGAGCGAAAAATACGGTAGTTGTTTAACTCTTTGACATCTACTGGGAGGGCATTCCACAGGGCAGGGGTGACTACTGCAAAGGCCTTCTGCCTAGCTAAGCCTGTAGTTTCACTTCTTGCAGTGAGGGAACCACCAAAGGGTCCTCGGAGCTGGACCTCAGTGTCTGGGCTGAACGGTGCAGATGGGAGATGCTCTTTCAGGTATACAGAGCCAAAACCGTTTAGGGCTTTAAACACCAACACTGAATTTTGCTCGGAAACGTACTGGGAACCAGTGTGGATCTTTTAGGACCAGTGGAATGTGGTCCTGGTGGCCACTCCCAGACACCAGTCTAGCAGCCGCATTTTGGATTAATTGTAATAAATATGGCAGGTTCGGGGTGATTTCTTCCTGAGGTCTAGAAAGCTGCTGCCCATTTGTCCAGGTAAAAGAATGATCTGACAGGACCAAGAAGCCTCGTGCTCTCATTACTTAACAAATGCCTTCACCACTCTCAAAACCTTGTGATGAATAATTCTTAGCATTTCTGCCCAAACAGAAGGAAACATAACTTTAAAAGAAAAATTAGTAGGTTTTCTCTCCCTATACTTGTTTTAATTATAAGGGTAGGGCATCCAAGTCCTGATATAACTTTATTGTATAGCAGCTTTTAAGGAAAACAGTGTTTATTGTGAAGGATGATTGCAGTTTCAATAACGACTCCCTCTAATTACTTTTTTAAAAAACATATATTTAGTCTGATAGCAGGAACACTAATTTTAGTGCTTCTGGCCATGCTTTTGCCCAGCTCTTTATAATCTTTGTATTTAAAATCCCAGATAAGCCATAATTCTCTGGACATGCTGAGCCATGCCTATACATATCCTGTGTTTTAACATAAAAGTATAAAATTACAGAGATATGATCAATTATTATTTTATTTTTTACAATGTAAATGCATCGTAATGGTTTAGGAGGCAGCCACGTAGCTCGGCATTCCAAGCGAAAACAAAAATAGCCGGGTCCTTACCAGAAGAGGGATCATTTCTTTAGGGGAACATGGCTTTCATAGTTCCACTGCATGAAGAATTGGCAGAGCAGCTGAAGCAATATTTTTCAATTGCGACAGAACCAAGCCTGCTCTTCTGTCAAGTTACAAATATGAATGGAATAGCATATTTTAGCCTGAACCTAGGCTTCTTGTTTCCGACATACTCATATATCCATTCAATGGATTTATATCCTACCTATGCTGGGCCCGGGGGTAACCCGTGAAACATGGTCCAGGACAGGTCCAGAATCCAAAGGTTCCACTGGGAGTCAGTCCAACAGGGCCAAGGCAGGAAACCAGGCAAGAACAAGTACAGGATCTTGTTGTTGTTTAGTCGTTTAGTCGTGTCCGACTCTTTGTGACCCCATGGACCAGAGCACACCAGGCATTCCTGTCTTCCACTGCCTCCCGCAGTTTGGTCAGACTCATGTTTGTAGCTTCGAGAACACTGTCCAACCATCTCGTCCTCTGTCGTCCCCTTCTCCTTGTGCCCTCAATCTTTCCCAACATCAGGGTCTTTTCCAGGGAGTCTTCTCTTCTCATGAGGTGGCCAAATTATTGGAGCCTCAGCTTCAGGATCTGTCCTTCCAGTGAGCACTCAGGGAGGATTTCCTTCAGAATGGATTGGTTTGATCTTCTTGCAGTCCATGGGACTCAAGAGTCTCCTCCAGCACCATAATTCAAAAGTATCAATTCTTCGGCGATCGGCCTTCTTTATGGTCCAGCTCTCACTTTCATACATCACTACTGGAAAAACCATGGCTTAAACTATACTTACCTTTGTTGGCAAGGTGATGTTTCTGCTTTTTAAGATGCTGTCTAGTCTAGGTTTGCCATCGCCTTTCTCCCAAGAAGCAGTCGTCTTTTAATTTTGTGGCTGCTGTCACCATCTGCAGTGATCATGGAGCCCAAGAAAGCAAAATCTCTCACTGCCTCCATTTCTTCCCCTTCTATTTGCCAGGAGGTGACGGCCCCAGTGGCCATGATCTTCGTTTTTTTGATGTTGAGTACAGGATCTAGCATACAGCAATGTTGCTCCCGCAACCTGGGGCAAGGTCTGACAGCTTTTATTCATATCTCTTCTCTTTTGCTTTACTCTGTTATTACACTTATTCCCTTGCTTTTCCCTCTCCCTTTTTAATCCCCCCCCTCTATTCTTTTATTATTTCCTTTTACTTTGTATTCTTCTAGTCCTTTTTCTTTTTCTTCTCTTTTTTTACTATTGTTTTCTGTTTAGAATAGTTTGCCTTTTAGTGAAAAGTCTTAATAAAATACCCAATTTATTTGGTGCAAATATACTTTTACACCAAATAAGGAATGTCTGCTGAGAAGTGAAGGATATACGGGCAACTTCAGTTTAGGCATCTTCAAGAGAACAGCCTCCGGCTCCCATCGCAAAACGGCTTTTCTGCTGATGGGCATTTCCTACACTGCTTGTTGAACAGTAGGTTCACGGCTTAGTCAGGGACAAAGTTATTAAGGACATAAAATGCCATCTGGATGAGGCTAATAAACATAAAATGTAACCTTCAGCTACACTGCTGCAGTGACCAGACTGTGCCAGACCACATTACCCTTTGTCTGTGTTAAAGCCTGAGCCCTTTTCTAACCTGTTTTGACTACACCATCTTTGCATATTTTATCTTAAATGCCAAACGCCGGGGTCCTCAGTCACTCTGCACCCTGAGCTTTGTCCTCCAGCCTACATAAAATCTCTTGCAAAAATGGCCCTATCAACCATTAAGCAGTTGATAGGTGACCTCAGTTTGCATTTAGGATCTCAGATTGCGCCATAACTGGCAGATCATCAATGGGAGGAGTGGAGGAATCCCACCAGGCTACAGATTTTTCTTACACAGTTTCCAAAAGCTCTCTCTTTTTTCACAGCAGCTGAATGAAATTTTGTAATACAAGTGTAGTCACACACTGAATTTTCACACCTGAATATTCGAAAGGCTAAACCTTGGGCTTTGTTTTTGGCTGGTGGAATGGTGCCCACAGAAATTGCTCCTAAAATATCTCTGGGAGGCTACCTACCTGCCACCAAATCCAAACAGAAATAAAAACCCACCAACATTTGATGATCTCTTTCTACACAATAGAAAGTGTCCTTTCGCACTGCATCACGGTGTGGTACGCTGGTTTGACATCATCTGATAGGAAGTGCCTACAGAGGGTAGTGAATACAGCACAAGATATTATGGGCTGTCCTGTGAATCCGCTGGATGACATTGCGGAAGAACGTTGCCTCAGGAGAGTGAGGAAAATTCTCAGGGGTGATTCACACCCTGGCCCGCACTTTCTTGATCTCCTGCCCTCAGGCAGAAGATATAGAAGCATGATTAGTCGCACCAACACGGTAAAGAACAGCTTCTATCTGTGGGCTGTTAGGCTGCTGAATGAAAAGATAACAACAGGGCAGCTGACTTTCGGGTATGGTGTGTGTGTGTCAGTAAATGAGGGGAATTAAGACTAAGAGAGCTGAGTGGGGGGTGCTCATGTAAACTCAGTGTATACAAGTTGTACAAGTGACAATAAAGTATTTCAATTTCAATTTGGAGAGATGGGGGGGGGGGACTCATTGAAAAATCAATTTTAGTGGTTCTTCAATATTTTGCTCCCGTTGGCAGCCCTGACATAAAGCTGCTACAGCACCAGCCAGTCAGGGCTCATGTGATGACACATGACACAGCATAAACAATCAGTAACTTGGTGTGCACAGTTGCATTGAGCAGAAGAAAGAGAAGGAATCAATGTGATTGGAGGAAAGGAACTCGTCTAAGCTCCATAGCTATGCCATGCTGGAAATTTTGTTGCCCCCTTGCACTGCTCGGCAACATTTTCACCCTGATGCCAGCTTTAGATGCATGGAGCTAAACTGAAAGTAATGAAGTGCAGACACAGCTGGGCATGTCATCCATCTTGGACTACAGACATCCCGCTTGGACTACAGCAATGCGCTCTACGTGGGGCTACCTTTGAAGGTGTCCCGGAAACTGCAATTAATCCAGAATGTGGCAGCTAGACTGGTGACTGGGAGTGGCCGTCGGGACCACATAACACCGGTCCTGAGAGATCTGCATTGGCTCCCAGTACGTTTCCGAGCACAATTCAAAGTGTTGGTGCTGACCTTTAAAGCCCTAAATGGCCTCGGTCCTGTATAACTGAAGGAGCGCCTCCACCCCCATCGTTCAGCCCGGACACTGAGATCCAGCATCGAGGGCCTTCTGGTGGTTCCCTCATTGCAAGAAGTGAGGTTACAGGGAACCAGGCAGAGGGCCTTCTCAGTAGTGGTGCCCACCCTGTGGAACACCCTCCCTTCAGATGTGAAGGAAATAAGCAACTATCCTATCTTTAAAAGACATCTGAAGGTAGCCCTGTTCAGGGAAGTTTTTAATATTTAATGCTGTACTGTTTTTAATACTTGATTGGAAGCCGCCCAGAGTGGCTGGGGAAACTCATCAAGATGGGTGGGGTATAAATATATTATTATTATTATTATTATTATTATTATTATTATTATTATTATTAT
>JAXCMG010000094.1:952550-965229 GCA_034642415.1 Podarcis siculus | reverse complement strand
AGAGATAGAGATAGAGATAGAGATAGAGATAGAGATAGAGATAGAGATAGAGATAGAGATAGAGATAGAGATAGAGATAGAGATAGATAGATGATAGATAATAGATGATGATAGATAGATATAGATAGATAGATAGATGATAGATAGATGATAGAGATACATGATAGATAGATGATAGATGATAGATGATAGATAGATGATAGATAGATATAGATAGATAGATGATAGATAGATGATAGATAGATGATAGATAGATAGATAGCACCCCTTCAATTTAGTTTTATGTTGCAACCTACATTAGCCAGGGACATGTATGATGCCTTCTGAGGTTGTGCTAGCCGGAAATCCCTCTCATTTTAGCATGGAGACACAATTACAGAACTGTGGAGATCCTATTTCCTTCCAATTATATATTGTAGCTGAATAAAGAAGTTCTTTTGCACACACCACGCCGGAGACAGAACATTTGTCAGTGCTCTGCGCTGTGAATTCGTTCCTCGGTAGCGAGGGACTTGGGACTGTATTCAATCAACAACCTTGAGGGCCTTTGCTGGCATTTAAATGTGTGCTTCTGTTTATATAAACGGCATGTTCCCATGCATATCCATCCGAGGGCACACATAGACCTCACAACTGGAAACCAAGGGAATTCTATTGGGAGAAAACTGGAATTTATCACACTATTACCGAGCACACAGTACATAACTCAGCCCATCGCAGAATTCAAAAGCCAATTCAAATGCAACCTGGATTTCATTTAGAAGATCGAAATATTTAGCTCACTGTTGGGCAAGGCATTCCCAGGAGAGAACCTCATTGGGATGCATCTGTGGTGATGACCTGAATTGTAAAATGAGAAACAGGTTCTTTTCAGCAGTAACGCAATGTTAGAAGCCAATGTGCCATACATAGGCTATGGCTGCGTGGGGGAGAAGACTCAAATGACTTGGTTTCTGACCCTTGAAAATGTCTAAAATCCCCGTTCAGTTTGGATTTCCCCCTCAATCCATGGCATGACGCTGTGGCTGAAGAAAGCATATGGTCCTAATAGATATTCAGTCCAGATGTTCGTTGCCTATAATGTATCCTGAACGGCAGTGTGTAGGGAAAGATGGTGAAGTAGTTAAATAAGGAACATGCACATTCCAGTATTCTCACCCGTTTACTAAAGTTAAGAGTTCCAGATTGCGATACCTCCGGTTCTGTCACATTGAATTTCTGGAAAACATTAAGAGCATGAAATGCACTGTACACGTGAAATAGACATCGAAAAGGAGGACCCCCTTGAGAGTCAAAAGAGCTGCAAACATGCACATGGGATTTTCCTTGGAGGACTTAAGCAGGTGTTCTTGGAGCGCTTCTATAGTGGCTCTGTTGCAAGAAGATTTGCAGAAAGCCCAGTTAAGACTGGCTTGGATTTCTATTGTACTATTAATATATAAAGCCCCTGGCAGCCCTGATCTTAGTCCTCCTTGTGGCATATTTTACAGACGTGAGGGAGTTAAGAAAACTGACCCTGCAATAGTAATAATTATTATTTATTTATTTATTTATTTATTTATTTATACCCCACCCATCTGGCTGAGTTTCCCCAGCAACTCTGGACGGCTCCCAATCAAGTATTAAAAACAATACAGCGTTAAATATTAAAAACTTCCCTGAACAGGGCTGCCTTCAGATGTCTTTTAAAGATGGGATAGCTACTTATTTCCTTCACATCTGAAGGGAGGGTGTTCCACAGAAGGCCCTCTGTCTGGTTCCCTGTAACCTCACTTCTCGCAATGAGGGAACCGCCAGAAGGCCCTCAGCGCTGGATCTCAGTGTCCGGGCTGAACGATGGGGGTGGTGATGCGCCTTCAGGTATACTGAGCCGAGGCCGTTTAGGGCTTTAAAGGTCAGCACCAACACTTTGAATTGTGCTCGGAAACGTACTGGGAGCCAATGCAGATCTCTCAGAACCGGTGTTATGTGGTCCTGGCGGAAGGAAATGCTCTGTGAGATTATGAGCAACCAGCCTTTAGGAGACATCCTTTCATGAATGACTGTGAACAGATGCCGTTTTCTGATTACCAAGACCTGGCTCTGGAGCTGATATCTGACTATACTGACAAGCGCCACTTTGCAAAAGTCGCACATGAGTGTTTTGGTTCACTTGTCAGTCTCCAAGCTCATGTGAATTGCCCATCAGCGAGGTCATGCTAAGTCAGGTGCTACTACTTGTGGGCAACTGCGACCACAAAGATACTCCATAGGGTGGATTTTAGAACATGTGAGCTCCGTGCTCGGCCTAACACTGTGCAAACAACACAGCCCACTGCCACCCCCTGCCTGCAAGGGCACCTCGGAATGCCCCCGCCCATTCACCCGCCAAGTTTTGTGTTGACGTATGGTCTGAAGCTCAACATAAAAAAAAACTAAGATCATGGTCACTGGTCCCATCACCTCCTGGCAAATAGAAGGGGAAGAAATGGAGGCAGTGAGAGATTTTACTTTCTTGGGCTCCATGATCACTGCAGATGGTGAAAGCAGTCACAAAATTAAAAGACGCCTGCTTCTTGGGAGAAAAGCAATGACAAACCTAGACAGCATCTTAAAAAGCAGAGACATCACCTTGCCAACAAAGGTCCGTATAGTTAAAGCTATGGTTTTCCCAGTAGTGACGTATAGAAGTGAGAGCTGGACCATAAAGAAGGCTGATTGCCGAAGAATTGATGCTTTTGAATTCTGGTGCTGGAGGAGACTCTTGAGAGTCCCATGGACTGCAAGAAGATCAAACCAATCCATTCTTAAGGAAATCAGCCCTGACTGCTCACTGGAAGGACAGATCCTGAAGCTGAGGCTCCAATACTTTGGCCACCTCATGAGAAGAGAAGACTCCCTGGGAAAGACCCTGATGTTGGGAAAGATTGAGGGCACAAGAAAAAGGGGACGAAAGAGGACGAGATGGTTGGACAGTGTTCTCGAAGCTACCAGCATGAGTTTGATCAAACTGCGGGAGGCAGTGGAAGACAGGAGCCTGGCGTGCTCTGGTCCATGGGGTCACAAAGAGTCGGACACAACTAAACAACTAAACAACAATGGTGCTGCAGAAGCTCTTACCGATCCAGTCTGAAATCACACCTGTAGGTGGTGATCATGCAAGTGTGAACCTTCTCTTGATTGCGTGACCAGGTGGCGACCACCCCAGCCCCCAGGGACTGCCAGTAAGTAATAATGATACATGACCACGTGTTGTGGATTAAAATTTGGCCACAACTTTATTAAACTTTCAAATGTAGCAGCCCTTGGCTTAGGGCTTGGGCATGTATCCCTCCCATTCCCCCAGCTGGGGGAACAGGGGTTCCTCAGGGTAAATGGGATATGGGGGTGTTCTGCAAGATGTATGTGTACGCAGGCAGCCCACCCTATATCCCCCCCACAGGGTTGTTCACTGACAACCTTCCAGTGTATGGCCAGTGACACCCATATTACAACCCCTTTAAGAGGGGACCCTGGAATCGCCACCGCAGTGGGGGGGGGGAGTCACCACTTCACCCCCCCCCCCATTTTAGGGAAGAACAGACTAAAGGATTCCACCCAACGCCTTAAACTGCCAAAGTTACTACGGGGAAGACAAAACCTGCCAATGCAGGAAAATTTATTCCTGGCTCTTCAACAGCAACCAGTCAAAAGACCGTAGCAGCGCCCGCTAAACAGGAAGAAAAAAGGTTAACTTGTAAACAAGAAACATTAAACAAAGGGAGGGGCGGGCGGGTGAAGCTCCTGAGCCAACTGCCTGGCAACTGCTGGCTCCTCCCCCTATTTATGCCACTGGCCCCACCTCCCAGCAGTGTAACTTGATTATTGAGAGGCAGGCCAGCCCATACAAACTGGTAAGTTCCCCAGGATCCGAAGCATCGCGTGCGATCCCACAAAGTGCACCCACGGTGTAAAATATGAGTGCTCATTACAGTATTGGTTCCATGGAATGAAGATCTCCGGGGGGGGGGGGAGTTCCTTGACTTCATTTGGACCTACAAGTGCTTGCATCCAGTCAGGTCTTTTGCAGTCTGCGGCTTTCAAAAAGGAACAGCAATTGATTGCTGTCTCTATCAAAGGCAATGAAGATTATAATGAAAAATAGAGATCAACAATGAAAAAGCATAGAGGTGTGTGTGGTGTAAATTAGGAGTTCCGTGTCTTTGGATCTTAAAAACAAACAAACAAACAAACAAACAAACAAACAAACCATAAATAAGCCATTCATCCTTGGGTACTGCAGCATGTTTGGGACTCAGCTACACTAGTCAATTATAACTTTAAAAATGTGTTATAAAAATGAGACACTAGAGGGCACTGTAAAGCAGTGATCCATCCCCAGTGGTAAACTGCATTGGGAGCTATGCATATTTTAATAGTGTTTTTTTTAAATAGTGTTTTTTCATACCTGTGTAGATCCAGCCCAAGTGTGTGCCTATCAAACATATCATTGACATGTCAGCTTTGACGCAGTTCATCTCCTGTTTGGTAGCCATCAGGATAAGATAGGCCTGGATTCAGGAGCCCCCAAGCACATGCACACATGCCAAACAAAGAGTCCTGGTGCTGTCAGACCCGATTGTGCAGATCATCTGTTCAGCGCTGTCTATCCAGACAGAATAGCCCAAAGGGAACCTTACAAGGAGGTCTGGCTATCAGGCACATAAATCCAGCAATTGGAATTATTTGTGCATTCCAGATTCCCAAACCAGAAGAGAATTCTCATGTGGGTCATCCTTACTGGACTGGACATTGCTGCTGGAACAGTGATAAGTAATGGCAGGGTGCTTCTATTGCAGAGTAAAATGGTTTTGTGAATGCAAACGTTCAACCCTCTGAGAGCGTTGCGGCTGTGACCTTTGATCAAGGTGAAATAGGCTAGTTAAGGCCTCCCAGTCAGCCAGGGATTCTTACTTAAGCTGCATTTCAGCCTCTGAGATTAACCCCTTTGCCACATAAAAATAAAAATCAGATCAGATCAAGTTACCATCTCAGGGCAACTCTCCCTATAAACAAGCTCCTTTGTTGTGCGGGCCATAAAAACCTTACATGGTGCACACAAGGCGATGAATGCTTAGGATTTACTGCCGTTCAGATCACTGCTGGATAACAAAAGAGACTATAAAAAAATACAGTACCATAAAGGCAAGAGCAATATGGGCACAAGGTGCTGGGCTGCTGAATTAGAAGGGAAACTGAATTTTACATCTTTCATCCACCCTCAACTTTCAGTATAGTTGGAAATGACTCTTCTGTTACCTTTGCTAAATGTCCAGCATTTCAGTGGTTTTCTTTGTTTTTGACAAAAGGATTCAAGAAGCTGCAGTCATAGGCAATCTTCATGTCCCTCCCTCCTGCCCACCCGCCCTGCCTGCCTGCCCCCCCCACTTTATTACTATGCGTGTTGTTCTGAAATACTCAATTCAGCTATAAACAATCTACTCTATCAACAACATGCTTTTGCACTTTTTGAAATGGTGCTTTGAGGCAGATAAATGAAAATAAGTATGGCAGCTTGCCAGTAAAAATTTCTGCAAACTAGATCATCACAGGGGCACGGGCTTCAGTCAGTGTGTTATTTTATTTACTGGAGGATCTAAAAATCCATTTCTGCCCATACAATAGCCGTTTGTTTTTCCCTTTGGTTGATGTTTGTTCTAATCCTAGCTGACATTTTTAGATAATAATGGTTCACAAGCTGTTCGGATCCATGCTGAAAGAACCACATAATCTAGGACTCCTTTCTGCTTTTAATAGTAGTGTATGATCAAGGCAGCTGGGGGGGGGTAACATCTCTGAAGGTTTGGACACAGAAAAATTGCCATCATGCCCTACAGGTCAAGAATGTGTTGCTATAATTTAACACAACCTTAGTTTTCCCCACAGCTCCACTATTTGTACATGTTCTTAGCCCACACAAAGCATTTGTGTTGGCCAGACTAACTTATATATATATATTTTATAATAATATTTATTGAAGTTTTAAGAATACAACAGAAGAAAAAAACAGCAACAAAAACATCGGAAAAAAATTAAGAACATTCAGGCAACAAAAAAGAAAAAAATACATAAAAAATACACAAAAATACAATAAACCTTCCATGACTTAACTTCATTTGCTTGTTTCTTTGACCTCCTCACACCTCCCTTTTTTGTATTCTGCTTCAATTAGCTATTTCAGCAAATCCTTTCCATCTTTCCCCAACTTTTATCCATTAATTTATCTTAACATAATATAATTTTACCTTTCCTCATTCCCTTCAACAACCTATTTGACTTAAGTCCTTTATGATATTTATGCAAAAGTCACATAACTTCATTCCAGCCTCCTTCTAAACTTCCTCAATTTTGCTATGTTTCTGTAGATAAGTTTTAAATTTCTTCCAATCCTCTTCCACCGACTCTTCTCCCTGGTCCCGGATTCTGCCAGTCATCTCCGCCATTTCCATGAAATCCATCACCTTCATCTGCCAGGCCAGACTAACTTATAGTACTATAAGTACCTACAGGACCACCTCTCCTGGTATGCCCCGCAGAGGACCTTAAGGTCCACAAATGACAACATTTTGGAGGTCCCAAGTCGCAAGGTGGTTAGATTGGTCTCAACTAGGGCCAGGGCCTTTTCAGTACTGGCCCCGACTTGGTGGAACGCTCTGTCACAAGAGACTAGGGCCCTGCGGGACTTGACATCTTTCCACAGGGCCTGCAAGGCAGAGCTGTTCTGCCTGGCCTTTGGTTTGGACTCAGTCTGACCCTTATGTTTCCTTCCCCTTATGGTTTTGCATTTTAAATTGCATTTTAACCTGTATTTTAAATTCCCCCCATTATGTTTTTACTGTAATTTTACTGGTATTAGCTTCCCTGGCCAGGGAGGGTGGGGCATACATAAAATTTTTCATTTTTCATTATTATTATTTATTATTTCTCTTCCCTCACAGAAGTTTGACTGCACTCACTTGGCAACTGAACAATCTTGATTATCACAAGAGTGAGGGATTCATGGTTTCCCAGATGTTGCTGGACTCCACTGCCATTGTTTGGAGTACAACATCCTCTAACCTGTAGTATGAAATGGTCCATGAGTAAACTCTGTATTGCGAAATTTATCTGGGTGTGTAGGTTAGCTCTCAGAGGCCAGATTAAGGTAAAGGGACCCCTGACCATTAGGTCCAGTCGTGGCCGACTCTGGGGTTGCGGCGCTCATCTTGCTTTACTGGCTGAGGGAGCCAGCGTACAGCTTCTGGGTCATGTGGCCAGCATGACTAAGCCGCTTCTGGCGAACCAGAGCAGCGCACGGAAACACCGTTTACCTTCCCGCCAGAGCGGTACCTATTTATCTACTTGCACTTTGACGTGCTTTCAAACTGCTAGGTGGGCAGGAGCAGGGACCGAGCAACGGGAGCTCACCCCATCGCGGGGATTCGAACTGCCGACCTTCTGATCGGCAAGCCCTAGGCTCTGTGGTTTAACCCACAGTGCCACCAGAATACACATTCCCAAACCAGATCCCATCATCCCATCCTGTAGGAGCATATGGCTGCAGAACAAGACAGTGGCCCTTTAAGGGCACAGGCGCACCTTGCAGTGGGTGGGGCCAATAGCTGGCCTAGTTCAGCCTGCCTTCCTAAGACTTGGAAGAGTTTTGCAACTTGCTGGAGCCACAGCTCCCCTCTAGTCAGTGCTCTGTCCAAGGTGCTGACCTGAAAGTGACTCTGCTATACCTCTCACCATGCTAAAACACCACTTCTGCTCCTCCTCTCAGAAACCATAGGCCAATTCCCTAGGAACACAAGGCCCAGTAGAGCAGGATATATGATACACCCTTCTATACAATAGAACAGCCTTCTACAATTTGGTGCACCAGACTGTGGAAAGCTGCAGTAGATGTATAATGCAAATAGATGGGCAAAGCATCTTTATTGTGTCCTTACTGATTTTACATAATCATAAGAACTACATTCATTCTTCTTCTTCTTCTTCTCTGGCGATGACTCCTAGCCAAGTAAGATTGTCTTCCATAAACACATTTTTAACAGTGAGTCCGTAAGTGACTGTGGAGGCCAGTTCTGGATCCACACGTCCTTCCACAGTGGGGACATAGGTATCTGGGCAGGAGTTGATCACAATGAGGGTTTGCCAAACGTGCCTTTCTCTTATAATGTTTCTCCTTTTCGTTTTGAGCATCTTTAAAGCCCATGACACCTTTGGAAAATGCTGTTCTCCAACTGGAGTGCCACGGAAGCCCCATCAGACGTTTGGCTTCCGAAAGAACATTCGAAAACCAGAACAGTCCCTTCCGGGTTTCTATTGCTCGGGAGCTCAAATGCTCGAGAACTAGGCTGTTCGAAAACCAAGGTAGGACTGTAGGCGTAAGAAGTTTCCATGGTGAATTGCCCCTTGCAGTTGCATTCTGGACCAACTGTAACTTCCAAAGACTTTTCAAAGGTAGCCTCATATACTACAGTAACCCACAGATGGGGTCAACTCTTATTGGAAACCAGTGTAGTTCCAAGTCCAACATGTTCTTCATTGTATTACAAATCTACTTTTATGAACAGCTATTGAGGCACCAACAAGCAACAAAGCCTAAAAGTATGGATAAATACTTTTATCCATACTTTTAGGCTTTGTTTTGAACAGTGTTCAATGTGCAGGTTTTGAACAACCCTAATAACATATCCTATAGCAGTGTTTCCCAACCTTTTTTGGGCAAAGGCACACTTGTTTCATGAAAAAAATATCGAGGCACACCACCATGCCAGATGGGGAAAGGTCACTTTTTACTTATGTAAAAAAAAATAAAAAAATAGTAACAGCATAGAAGGTAATGGTTATCTCTTTGTTGTCTGATGGGAGGGCATTCCACAGGGCGGGCACCACTACCGAGAAGGCCCTCTGCCTGGTTCCCTGTAACCTCACTTTTCACAGTGAGGGAATTGCCAGAAGGCCCTTGGCACTGGATCTCAGTGTCTGGGCTGAACGATGGTGGCGGAGACGCTACTTCAGGTATACTGGACCGAAACCGCTTAGGGCTTTAAAGGTCAGCACCAACACTTTGAATTGTGCTCGGAAAGGTACTGGGAGCCAATGTAGGTCTTTCAAGACTGTCGTTACGTGGTCTCGGCGGCAGGTAGCAGCGCTCACAGCTTACGGACTGCACCGTGTAACAGGTGTCTGGCCCAGCAGCCTAAGGCGGACAAGCCACTGAAACAGGCATTCAGAATCCATTCATTTCATAAAACCTGCAGGGCTCAATCTCTGTGTTTGTGTATGTGTGTGTTTCTGTTTTGCCCAAGGGTCTGGGGGTGGGAGAGAGCTCTTTAGCATAATGCTTTTAAAACAAATTATCAACAAACAAACCTGATGATACGAATAGCAATGTCAGGTGCTACCGGGGGGGGGGGAGAAGGGGGCCTACTCGGAAGTAAATACTGCGTCCAGGCGCAATTAGCGCTGATTTAAGGTGCACCAAGACTGCCTAAAAACCTCACCAACGATATGCAACAAAGCGCTTCGTTGCAGAGGGGAGAGTTTGTGCACCGTGGAGGCTGGAGGGCTTCTATTCTACATGCGGGGGTTGGGGGGCGAGGAAAATGTGCTCCGTGGGGGGGCGGGGAAGGCAAGAAAAGGAGCTGAGCTCTAACTATAGGCTCCAACGCTTGAGCAGGCTCAACTCGGTGGGGCGGACTACCCTCTCTCCTGGAAGAGGAAGAGGAAGAGGAGGAGGAGATTCCCATCCACGACGTGGCCTCCCGCGCTCCTGAACGGGAAATCTCTGCAGTCCAAGACTCTCCGCGAGGCAGCTCCTCCCTTCCTGCCTTGAGCCGCCGCCAGCCGCGCCCCCCTCCCCAGTTATCTGCTGCCTGCTCCATTCATTGTCCTCCCCTTCTGTTTATTCCCCTTCCTCCATCCCTCGCTTTTTTTCCTCTCTTTCCTTTTTTTAAAAAAATATTTTCTCTTCCCCTTCTTTTTTCCCACCCTTTCTTTTTTCTCTTTCTCCCCCCCCCTCCCCGCCCTCCTGGGTTAAAGGATTTGAGCAATGGGTCTGGAGGTGGAGCTCGTCGGAGGATTAGCCCGACTCGCCCACCTCCCTCCCACGGCACACTAGGCAACGTCCGGCGGCACACTAGTGTGCCGCGGAACACCAGTTGGGAAACACTGTCCTATAGCCTGTAATAGACACAAATACTAGTAGGTGGTTGGTTATTCCTGGCCGTGTGACCACTTATGATCCGGAATGAAAGGAGATGCATCCTTCAGATTGCTAAGTATGTTTGCACCTAATACACTGGAGGAACTGTTTCTGAGCATCTTGGTTCATCCATGTGAAAATGTGACCCCTGTAATACTGCCAAGGTCAGAGAGACTGAAGATGATGTGCTGACTAAGTGCTGGTTAGGCAGTGGGGAAAGGTACCCAGGGGCGATATTAACACGATGAACAAGTTTTGATTGGAGCGAAGCTGTGTTTACATACTCACCTACTTTGCCCACCCAGCAATAAAGAATTTGCTCTTTACAGAAGCAAGAAAAATCCCCCCTTCCCCACTCCCTGGAAGTACGCCAGAGGAAGAACAATTTGTGTCCCAAAGCAAAATCCATATGGATTTTACATGCCAGATCAATGAGTGGGCCGGATAGGGCTTACCTATAGTGAACTAGAATTGCTTCCAGCCTGTTGACATAGTGGATTTTTTTAAAAGGCTGTAAATGACAGTACTATGTATGGGTTGGCAAGTGGACAGGCTGGTCAACAGTTTAGCTTTCGTGGACTTATTTGCAAAGTTTCTTGAGAGCCAGTGTGGTTAGACTTGTTTGGCATCATGGCAGTCAAACCAACAATTCATGCTTTGCCCAATAAGCACATGAAAGGGCTGAGGCTCACAGAGCTTTCCTGTGAAATTTGCTAGAGAGAACTGTGAGATTACTTCCTTTGTCTGCCTTAGCAGGAAGCTGTAACACCACATGCTTTCTTCCTGCCTGGGCAGCCTCCTCTTTCTTCATCATGTTTCAAAGTTGACCACATGTGCATGTCTGAGCTCTGCAGCTCAGACACCATTTTTTAACTTAAATTTTGTATTTTTGTAGCTTGGATAGTATAAACTTGCCTTCATTTTGCTACTTTAATTGCTGCTTCAAGACCTAGTTTATGTAAGTAAATACTACTTTTACTTTTTCACAAAACTGTGTGTGTGTGTGTGTGTGTGTGTGTGTGTGTGTGTGTGTGAGAGAGAGAGAGAGAGAGAGAGAGAGAGAGAGAGAGAGATATTTTTAAGGGGAAGAAAAGAGGTAATAGCAGGGAAAATCCAGTCTGCCTTAAAGCATCCTGGATTATTGTTTCTAGACGTTTAAATCAGCCTTGTCTTAGCTTTCAGGTTTAAGCTGCAAAGGATGGGACTCTACTGATCTCACTCACATGAGCAAGGAAGGATAGTCACTAAACAGTATATCCTCACCTAGCATCTGAATCCATTCCTACAAGAGTGTTGGACTATGACACGGGAGTTCAAATCCCCATTTGGCTATGAAATTCACCAAGTGCCCATGGGTCAATCACTGCCTCTCAGACTGAGCTACCTTATAGTGTTGCTGTGGCGATGAAAGGGAGAAATCATGTACACCACCTTGTACTCCTTGGATAAAATAGCAGCTTAGAAACACAACAAACAAGCAAATAACAAAGATTCTTCTGTGAAGTAAAATGAAGATTCACCTCTTTATTTCCTGTTATCTTTCAAACCCTGATGACTCAGGGTTTCAAAACGCTTGAGGAGTCTCCACAGGTAGAGATGTCCAGGTGCTGAGATTAGTCTCAGCACCACCATGGTACCAGTGGGAGCAGTGGGACTTTAGGGATGGGATCACATGCATGTCCTGGAGGCTCACTGCCTTCTATGCAGAAGTAACACACAAAGAGGGCTAGAGATAATTGGGGGGCAGTTCTTGATCTTGCTTAGGGACAGCATCGTACACAGCCCTCTTCTGATTCTGCAAAAAAGAACAGGCCAAGTTTCCAGTGCAGTTGGGAGTAGAACTTGCACCACGTATAGTTGGTCCATTTGACTCGGCATCCTGCTCCAGACTTCCTAGAGCTGGTTGCCTGTTGGAAGCCCAGAACACAATAGCCCTCTCCCACAGCAGTGGCTGGTGCTCACTGTGACTGGTAGGGAAGAAGGCAGAGAGGCTAACAGCAGGTGGAGTCAACGCCAGTCAGAGGCAGAGCCAACTCATTCTAGCTTTTCTCCAAGACCGCTTCTTTCCATTTGAACCTACCCGGACCCTGAGATCATCGTCTGAGGCCCTTCTTCATGTGGCTCCTCCATGAGAGGTCCAGAGGGTGGCAACACAAGAACAGGGCCTTTTCTGCAGTGGCTCCCCATTTGTGAAATGCTCTCCCTAGGGAGGCTCGCCTGGCGTCTTCATCATACACCTTTAGGCGCCAGGCAAAAACGTTCCTCTTTAACGAGGCCTTTGGTTGATTGACATCCAATGCCCTTTTAAATTGTATTGGGGAGGAGGGGATTCATGTTTTATTTTTGTTATACATTTTGTGTTTTTATATTGCGATGTTATCTTGTGAGCCGCCCTGAGACTTGCGGGTATGGGGTGGCATACGAAGAAGAAGAAGAAGAAGAAGAAGAAGAAGAAGAAGAAGAAGAAGA
>JAXCMG010000094.1:840904-943280 GCA_034642415.1 Podarcis siculus | reverse complement strand
AATAATAATAATAATAATAATAATAATAATAATAATAATAATAATAATACCCCACCCATCTGGCTGGGTTTCCCCACCCAGTCATGTTAACTCTCTTTTTTAATTGATATTTTGTTTGAAGAATTTCATTTATATATATATATATATTAAAAAGTGGTAGGGGGAGGAAAATATGAATGATTTTTTAAAAAAATATTGCTTTATTTCATAAATTTTATACACTACTTCATTATGAAAAAAAACCACCTCAAAATATGAAGTGGATGTGCAATGGATTCAAGAGCCAGCCGCAATTGGGGATCTACAAGAGGTGAGAGAAGGGCACTGACAGTTCTGATGGATTCAGGTTTGATTTCTAACCCAGAACTGAAATGACACAACACACTGCTCCCACCGGTACTTACCCAAAACTATAGGAAGGGAACCATGTGAGTTGTTTATTTGTCCAGTTATTTATTAATTTATTTACCACATGCCATTTCTCAGTTCCAGAGACATTTACAATTATATTGTTTTGCCAGCTTATTGCAAACATGTTAGGAAACTACAGGAGGTGAGATTTACCCATTGCTTATCCCCAGTCCAGATTGCCATATTGCCTTCTCTTTGCTTATTGTTCAATCCTACGTGTTTCTTCCATTTAAATATGTGGATTGATGCTGTAGGGCAATAGTTAAGTAAAGGTGTGTTCAGATTTTGCTGTACTCCAACTCCCTTCAGCCCCAGCCAACATGGTCAAAGGTGAGGGGAGAGGGGAGTTTTATTTCAACATTTGGAGGGTGTGGCGTTTGCCTCCTAGATGGGTCATAAGGAAAGGGTTAAATGAGTGTGATGTGAGAAGAAACTGATAGGAGAGAGAAACTGATAGGAGGAGTTAGAGTGAGAGTCAGAGCTCTGTGTGGAAGTTAGTTGAGAGTGGGGAGTTGGAGAAGGAAGAGGGAGGTTACGTCTGTGGGTTGGTCGAGTTGTGTGGGGAGGGAGTGAGAGGAATTGTTAGGTGGAGTCAGATAGTTAGTTGGGATAATCAGTTTGTTTGTTTGTTTGTTTTTAAATAAATTTTTATTAACCAGCCAATCACATCGAATCAAACCACATCACATAAATTCCAAATTACAGTGCCGAATTTTTAAATTTTGTTGGGGGGTCCCATACTTCCAGATCCGAGGAAGGATTCTGATCTAATCATTACTTCTGCATTAATGTCCAAATCAGTCCAAATAAGTCCAAATAGATGTTCAAACAGTCCAAACACATATTCATAGTTCTTTCCAATCTTATCTTGCTGTTTCCACATCACTTCTTAATCAAATATTTTCTCTTTGTCCTTTATGGTCTCTCCTGATGGTCTCCTTAAGCCGATATACACTGGTAGTGCTCCTGCGTAGATTTCCCATCGTGAACCTCCATCCAGATGGTTCCCATAAATCGTCACCTTCGGATATAAGATCACTTTTCCCCTCGTAAATTCATAGCTCTGTCGTACTTAAAGCCTCTTTGATGAGTCTCTCCCACGATATTCACTGTCCTCCCAGGCTTATTCCTCCGACAGAGCTTCCCAAGATGGCGACGACGGCATTTTTGACTGCGTCAGAACAAAGCTCTTATACATTCCACAGTCTTCTAAAAACATGATTTGGTTCGAAAGTTTATCTCCACACAGCCTTAGATTCACAGCTTAAGTCCTTAAAACCTCATTTCTGGCTTTTGACTCTTGAAGGGAGGGGATTCTTGGGGTTAATCACATGAGTAAAATAAAACGTTTTTCCCCCTCCCCCATTTGCCATACCGTATCTTGACGTATCTTCTCATAATTAAAATCTTGTTTTTCCAGAGACCTCTTCTGTTGCAGTATTCACTCCTCCTCATTTCCTGAAGTATGAGCATTTCCTTCGTGCCAAATCGTTTCTTTTGAAGTTCTTGCAGCTAGTGGCGCAGGTCAGAGACAGTGTCGAGGAGTGCCGACCCACAGGAGGGTTTTGTGCCTAATGCCCCCATCCCCCTCAAAAATTCGGGCGTGGTATCGGGCACAGCAGGCATACGGCCCCACTCACCATCTTGAGTGGGTAGGGAGGCTAATTACTCCCAACATAGCCTCCAAATACCTCCTGTGGGTCGGAGAGATGTTATTGTCGGCCATCTTCCTATGCCCCCCCCTAGTGGGCCCCCCAGCTGGGATAATCAGTTTGAAGTTGTTAGGAATGAATAGGACAACTAAGGAACTAAGATTAAGAAACTGCCAAGAAAAATGAACTGAAACCATAAACTTGTTCATGCCTATAAATAAACTTGATTATTTGTTAATGTTAACAACTGTCTGCACTCCCTGTGTACCCGTGAGAAACGGGTTGGTGGCAGCGAAGAAAGCAATTACAGTGGTGGCACAGGGTCAATAGACTGTCAAATGTCCAGAGACCCTGTGTGATCGCCACAGAGGGTAATAGCATTAGCTACCTTTGTGGTAGCTAAGGGAAGAATTGGACTAAATGACTGTTAAGTATATTTTGTGGAGAATTGGACCATGTATATCCTGCTCACTTAATTCTAGGACTCGGTGTTGTGGCGTTCGTACGGAGCCCCCGGTCGTCTCATGGACTATTGACCCATATACCACTAATCCGCTGCCGCCAACCAGGTCCTCCCTGGCAAAATCACTTCAGTCTCAGTCAGGTTCTCAAGTAAATAAAGAAGAGTGTATTTTATTTCAGACACAAACCAACTTTTATAGCATTCCAAACATTGTTACTATTTACTTTCTTAGTCTTATTTTCCTCTCTCTATCTCTACTACCTCCCCTCACTCAAGAACCCACTGCCCTAACTGTCTCTCTATTTCCAACTGCCTTTCCCAACCAGCCAACCCACTAAAACCAACCAACTACCCACCAACAACTCAAACAAACCTCGGCTAAGCCCTTTAATACACATGTAGGCTCCGCCTCCAGCTTTCCTATTGGTCTACATTTTTAAACCTTTCTTTTTTTCCCCCTGTACAGACAGGCTCTAAACGAACAGGCAAAGGCCACAGGTGTCAACCTCTTTTATGGTCTGTCATTTCCCCTTGAAAACAAGGTTTTCCGAACTGAAGGAAACCATCATCCATTTGATGTCCTGAAAGAAGAAGAGTTTGGATTTGATATCCCGCTTTATCACTACCCAAAGGAGTCTCAAAGCGGCCAACAATCTCCTTTCCTTCCTCCCCCACAACAAACACTCTGTGAGGTGAGTGGGGCTGAGAGACTTCAGAGAAGTGTGACTGGCCCAAGGTCACCCAGCAGCTGCATGTGGAGGAGCGGAGACGCGAACCCGGTTCACCAGATTATGAGTCTACCGCTCTTAACCACTACACCACACTGGCTCTCTGAAAGAGGAGGGAAGTTTTAGAACAAGACCAGTCATAAAATGTGCCCTCAGAAACATCCGTTTCAGAAATGTATGCAGTCCTCTGATCCTTCTGGAAGTACGGTATTCTCTCTCTTTTTTTGCTAAAGCTCCTGTTTACACAGATTTAATCAGTCGTGCCACTGGGGCACAGCAAAACTAGCAATGTGACCCGTAAAGGTTTAGCACCAGATTGCGGTTTACAATCAGACCAACAAGAGTCACTGAAGTGCACAACTCCCGCCCCAATTACTAATTAATCAGACCCAAAGAAGTATCCATAAACAGTACGCATTCAGCTGTGAGTCCCATAAATCCAAAAGGCTTCTCTTTTTGTTTTTGTTTAAAGGAGGAAAGGTGACCTAGAAAGATATCGTTGCTACATTTCACCTGTTATATGATCTCTTCTCTACCTGCACACGTTCTCTTTCAGGTGGGATCATTCTCACTAACGGGCAATCATTCTCCTGGCAATAGCAAAGCGAACCTTCTGCACAAATAAGAAGTCTCACGTTGTGGGAAATCACAACAATCGTTTAAAAAGCACGTCAGTTGAAAAGTGCCCATATGCATCTTCCCTGCTGTCCATTTGACCCCCAAAGGACCATTTCCAGGGAGAGCTCAAGACATTTTGACGCCTGAGGCAAACCACAAAATGGCAACCCCCCTCCCTACCAGGGAAGAAGGGGTGAGTGAAGATCTAAATCAGGAACAAGGTGTGGGGGGAATAAATATTTACATCAGGATCTGCTCTCCTTGTGGATTCTGCTGCCTGAGGCAGTTGCCTCACGTTATCTCACGGGTGGGCCGGCCGGGCCATTTCACGCTTGGCTCAGAGGCAACTCCAGATTTTTGAACCACATGAAAGCTCACAGAGAGCAGAAGCCAAAATCAGCTCACCAGGGACCAAACTAGGTGTGACACCATACACACAATAAGCAATTGCATGCTTTGTTCTAAAAGGAAATAAATAGCAGACTTGTCCCCTCACTCCAGATTGGATCTGTGGTGTGACACAGGGATCCCCTCTGCCTCTCTCTGCCCCTCACTGAAGTCCTGACCCACCTTTCCCCACTTTGCTATGCTATTTGCATTTATGGTAAGTCTCCCATATGAGCCAAGCACACAAGCTGTGTTGCAGAACATTTTAGGTGAGCATTTAAAGCATGTTGACAACACGTTTCTTTTTTAAAAAATGTAAACTTGCTCACAAGCCCTGGATTTCTCTTTTAATTCATGGAAAACTTGATTGCCATTTGCCTCAATTTGGTGGTAAAATGTCATTTTTTCTTGGGTGGTACAACCAGGAACAACAACAACAACAAAGAAGCTTGGACATAGAGCTAGAAATCCCAGATGTGTGCCTAGAAACTTGTCACAAAAGGAAGTTTGGATGAACCCTAACTAAAAGTTTGATTCCAGTTCTCATGATTTCTACAAAATGTCTGGCAAAGCAAAGCAAATGGGAGGCAAACATTTAAAAGTCACAGTACAGATTTTACTATTTCAACTCTGACTGCATACACATGGCATTTAATTCTAATATCAATGGAGACATAGTACTTGTTTTTTCTATGCAGTCCACATACAATCTAGATCAGGGATCATCAACTTTTTCAGCAGGGGGCCGGTCCACTGTCCCTCAGACCTTGTGGGGGGGCGGACTATTTTTTGGGGGTGGGGGGTGAACGAATTCTTATGCCCCACAAATAACCCAGAGATGCATTTTGAATAAAAGCACACATGCTACTCATGTAAAAACACCAGGTAGGCCCCACAGATAACCCAGAGATGCATTTGAAATAAAAGGACACATTCTACTCATGTAAAAACACACTGATTCCCGGACCGTCTGTGGGCCGGATTTAGAAGGCAATTGGGCCAGATCCAGCCCCCGGGCCTTAGTTTGCCTACCCATGATCTAGATCATTCATTCGTTTGTTTGTCTGTTGTTTCTTTATAGTAGAGTGTGTGGCCTGTCTCTTTAAGAGGCATGCCAAGTACATAATAGGATGTGATTCCTGCAACTAGTGGGAACTAGTTTGAACCTTAGACTTGCCTATGTGGTAAGTCCTAGCTTCTACGCTGAGTGTTGATTTGCCCTTCACCAATAAATGTGACTATTGAAGCTCTCTTGACTCCTGCGGCTTCCTGTTATTTGGCTATGGTTTCTTCACACAGTGAGTTTCCTTCCCAAACCCACAGGGCAAAGTCTTGAGATGGTGGGCCTGTAGAAATAGACTTCCTAGATGGCTTGAACAGACCATGGAGAGGGAGGCAACCAAGATGATCAAGGGTGTGGAAACCAAGCCTTGTGAGGAGCGATAGAAGGAGCTGGGTATGTTTAGCCTGGAAAAGAGGAGACTGAGAGGAGATACAATTGTTGTTGTTTAGTCGTTCGGTCGTGTCCAACTCTTCGTGACCCCCTGGACCAGTGCACGCCAGGTACTCCTGTCCTTCACTGCCTCCGGCAGTTTGGTCAAACTCAAGCTTCGAGAACAGTATCCAACCATCTCATCCTCTGTCGTCCCCTTCTCCTTGTGCCCTCAATCTTCCCCAACATCAGGGTCTTTTCCAGGGAGTCTTCTCTTCTCATGAGGTGGCCAAAGTATTGGAGCCTGAGCTTCACGATCTGTCCTTCCAGTGAGCACTCTGGGCTGATTTCCTTAAGTATGGATAGGTTTGATCTTCTTGCAGTCCATGGGACTCTCAAGAGTCTCCTCCAGCACCATAATTCAAAAGCATCAATTCTTTGGCGATCAGCCTTCTTTATGGGGAGATACAATAGCCATCTTCAAATATCTCGAGGGCAGTCACATGGAAGATGGAGCAAGCTTTTTTTCTTCTGCTCTGGAGGACAGGACTCAAACTAATGGATTTAAGTTACAAGAAAGGAGATTCCAACTAAACATACGGAATAACTTTCTGACAGAAGAGCAGTTCGACAGCGGAATGGTCTCCGTTGGGAGGTTGTGGACTCTCCTTCCTTGAAGGATTTCTAAGCAGAGATTGGGTGGCCATCTGTCATGGATGCTTTAGCTGAGATTCTTGCATTGCAGGGGGTTGGACTAGATAACTCTCAGGGTCCCTCCAACTCTGTGATTCTGTGAGAGCAACAGGGAGCTCATGGTCTGCGGGACACTTCATCTTTGGCTGTTCTTCAGCCACAGCAGACAAAATCCGACTTACCTTCAGCAGATAGCCACACCATAATTGCAGGAGTACTACTAAATAGGTATTTTGAACCATACGTAAGAGAAGCTCCCTTCCCCATAATGGCACGGAGCCACCCGGCTTTGGCAACAATGTGGGATGTTTATTACGAAAAGCAGAAATACAGAATGTGCACTTATTGTAAAGGTCATTTGGAAGCTAAACTCCGAGCTGTTTTAGTCAGTTTTCAACCTGTTGCAAAAGCAAACACAGCCAGCCAGTGTACGTTGATGGCACTCCATTTCCTTCTGTGGAGCGCCATGTGATTATTGTGCCAAAGTAAATTTTAATCAAGGCTCTCAGCATGTCTTAATGTGACATATTGCATCAGCAGTAGGATATGTCACGTTGGACCAGCGCCTCCCTCCCACACTACGGGTGTAGCTTGTACAGTGAAACTTTAATCAGGAGAGACATCTACCGCTAAGTGTTCTTTTCTGTGCTGTAGGGAAAGACCAACCAAAGATAATCTAATTTAGCATGCAGTCCTGCGCCATAGAACTCAATGGAAAAACTCCTCCTGTTCTAGGAAGACGTCTCCTGTTATTAGTTCGTTAGCTAGATGAAGTAATAAAAAGAAGGCCTCTACTTATCGGAGTCTTTCGCAAGGGCAGTCCAGCCCGGGTTGTTTATCAAGGACATTTGGGGATTGCCTTGCCATAAATATAATCAGCCCTTTTGCAAAGTCGCCTCAGCCTAGACTACAAAGGGTTTAAGGGGAAACAACGTATTACCAAAGACAAAAAGGAAATCATGTCAAAATGGAAATTCCCGTTGCCATGTGACTAAACCATGAGATTGAACACTTCTAGTCACTAGGAGATTAATCAGGGCAAGTGAAACAAAGGTAATCAATGAATGTCTCTCAAGAGGCTGCAATCACTTTCCAAATATTTCTCTACGGGTTCATAAAATGATGAGAATTCTTCTTCTTTTTAATCCTTTGTTAACTTCTTATTTTTATGTGTCTTGGCCACAATCCAGCACAGTTACACAGGCTGGAAGTTCCATTCATTTGACGCAGCCACACTGAATGTGTGTATTTGGGTGTTGAAGTCTGGCTGTAATCTAGAGCCTGATGCAAGGATAAGGCTCACCAGGATTGGTAATAGTTTATGGAGCTCTGTGTCAGTCGTGGGGAGTCTGTGTTGCTGGACTCCAGCTCCCATCCATAGCTGTCAACCGTCCCTTATTTGGCGGGAAAGTCCCTTATCCCAGCGCTGTGTCCCGCTGCTGTCCCTTATTGATGATGTCCCTTAAATTTCCCGGGTTTCAAAGGAAGCAGCTCCTCTCCCTCCCTCCCTGCCGGCCAGGGAGGAGGGAGGCTCCAACTGTGTTGCTTGGCTGCATTGCTCACCCAATAATGAGTCTAAGAATGACTGGGGGGGTGGAGCTTGCATGCCTTGTGCCGATCAAATTGGCCATGTTGCCTGGGGACTCGCCTTTGCTCAGCGCTTCCCAGCAGAGAGGTGACGGTGGTTTTCCTTGCTGCATCCCCTTTGCCGGGTTGCTGCGCTGTGGGAACCACCGCTTGAGGCTTTGTTTGGCTGCTGGCTGGGCTTTCTGCCTTTGGCTTGGAGGGGCTCAGAAGTTGAACATACCTGTGCTCCGAAAATCCCTTATTTTGGCTGCTGATCTCTTATTTTCAAATCTGTAAGTTGACAGCTATGCTCCCATCATCCCTCACTATTAGTTCCTGATGCAAGGAGCTGGTGGGAATTGGAGTCCCACAATACCTGGATGGCCATAGCCTCCCCATCCCTGCTATAAGCAGCAATAGGAGATCCTTGTTTGCAGATGTGAGGCTTCCTTGCTACATTCTGGCCCAATTGATGCAGTTCACATGCACGGGTTCCCTTTAATACGGGTATCACGTTTTAAAGTCTTTGGCAGGACTGTAAACTTTTAAAAGTCATTAGCTTTTATTTCTCCCCATCTTTAATCATCTCATATGCAGCTGTAATGTATCTTTGAGAAATCTGTTAAATATGTCGTGTCATCGGGAATCAGTTTGTGGTTGAAATCGGCGCCTTGTAAAAGAGAAATCCAGTTTGACGGATAATTCACTTTCCTTTTTGTTAAAAGGGGAAAAAGAAAACGTGCTTTAAACCTTTAATGATCTATTTTTACAGCCAGACTGGTCCCGGTTTATGCATATGGTTCAAACTAGAATCCCACAATATTAAATATAAAAATAATACTTTCCCTAGGAGGAAGCCACAGTATATCATTGAGGGGGGAGAGAAAACCACAATGAATTGCTAAAATAGGCTACTTGGCTATAAATAGCCAGTTTCTATTTTTGCAAACTTCTATGTGTATATTTTTAGGAGTGTGTGTGTGTGTGTAACGTATCTTTCCCCTTAGCTGTAAATAATAGGGTAAGCATTTTGAAAAAGCTGCCTGGTCAAAGACAACTACTCACATCGCTCAGGGGGAAGAAAATGCCTCTCTTTTTCTCACCGCTTGGCAACATAACAGGGAACAGAGGTGCACATCTGTAAATAAATGCATCATTAGATTCTCATCAATTTGTAAGCTTCACTTGATGTATGGCTAAAATAATCCCAGAAGGATAGGTAAGCAAGGATTCATTTCCAAGCCTGTGCAGGCAGACAACACAGCCTGGCAGGGGGTTGAGGTGGGGAGAGCCGATCTAAATGGAGATTTTTCTGCAGATGGGGGGGAAATCTCATCGTTACAACTGTCCACAATGAAGGACTATTTAAAGTACATCGTCGCCAATATACTCATTAGCCAAGGAGCTCTGGACATATTAAAAGAACACAGTAAAACAACTAATGAGGCTCTTGAGTAGTAACAGGTTGTCATTAGAGCAGCATCTGCTATCATCAGAGTTAATTATTCAGTTGCTTTGTTTTCCAAGTAGGTGTCTGATAAAATTTAGCAGAATCTTAATTAAAACACATTTTCAAACTCCTTAGATGCTCATCTCATCTAAAGAAATCGAGACAATATCCACCATAAACATCAAGCTTCAGTTGAGCCATCAAACGGAACAAGGAACTCAGCCAATGCAAGTTTATTTTTTTTAATAGATGTTAACCGTTTGAGCGCTGGTGGAATGCAAATAACAATACAGTTCTGCAGTTGGGAGCGAACTTTTCTCCGGGAGCCTTTCCTGTTAACAAGCTTTGCCAGCTAAGGCCACAATCCTGCGGCCTGTCTTGGTGGAAGTGGAGGAGGTGGAGGAGGGTTCTCCATAGGGCACCTGATCAACCTCACCTTCCCTGTTATGCCAGAGAGTCGGGCAGAAGGTATATTTGGATCTGCTTGTAGATCTCTGTGTGGTTTGCATTAGATCAGCAAGGATTTTGGACTCCCCTCCTGTTTGGGAGTGCCCTGAGTTTACTTGAGGACTGGTGCATGCAGCAAACAGAAGCAGAAGGAGGTGCAATGAAGGTGGGAACGTCAGGAAACCAGGAGGAGGTACTTTAGAAACACCACTCCTCCTCTAGGGATGGAGAAGAAATTCAATTCAGGTCACATTGACCTGCAGACATATCTAACTGGCACTTCCTAGAACAATGCACAAATCAAAACACAGCCATTACCAATTCTACCTCAAGGACAGTGCTTGGGTATTGAAAAACACTTGATGAGAAGCTCTTCTGGAATGGGATGAGTAAGCCCTATTTGATTACAATGGTTTATTCTCTGAATTTTGCAATACAGTTCTCCAGCCAAGTATTATTGACCCAAATCTCATTTTTTAAAAAAATTAAAAAATGCATTAAAAAAAATTAAATACCTAAATACAGTGGTACCTCGGGTTAAGAACTTAATCTGTTCTGGAGGTCCATTCTTAACCTGAAACTGTTCTTAACCTGAAGCTAATTCTTAAACTTTAGCTAATGGGACCTCCCGCTGCTGCCGCCATGCCACCGCTGCACGATTTCTGTTCTCATCCTGAAGCAAAGTTCTTAAACCGAAGTACTATTTGTAGGTTAGCGGAGTCTGTAACCTGAAGCGTCTGTAACCCAGGGTACCACTGTGTGTGTGTGTGTGTGTGTGTGTGTGTCCCCAAAAAATCACACTAAAATGCTGATGAATTTTCATGAGCACTTATTTTTAAGGGAAAAATCACAAACTGATGTGGAAATATGGAGAATTTTACATTATACTGTGAAACTGAGAAAATGAAATTAACAGATTCACTCACTCCCTACTGTCTTTCCCCCATCTTCTTGTTCCCAAACTTTAAGAAAAGATCAGCCCAGCAGCCATAGAGAACATAGGCAAGCGACTGGAACTATGAGAGGGGGATGGATAATAGCACATCACAAGGCTGCTCTGGGCAGTGCTGGCAAGAACAAAACCGCGTTCCCTACTTAAATGAAACTGCTGAAATGAAGAACTATTTGATAGCCAGGAGTGGATTTTGGTACAGAAAGACTCTCAGTTTGGGCTCTCAGAACAAATCCCGGGACTCCAAATGCTTCATTCTTGCCTTGTGCACAAAGCTGCTGTTAGTGGATCCATTCTAGGGAGTCCCAGGGGATGTGGGGAAATAGTTCCTGTTAATCCTAACACCCGCGCATCACTCTGTTATGGGTCCTTCCAGAGCTGCTGTGACAAATGTGCTCCAACATGGCGGACTGTTCACCTTATTCTGCAACGTCCTTGCGCTGTCCTTCTATGGAGAGGAACCTGGATACGAGGACAAGACATGTGAGATGGCTGGGACTCTAATATGAGGCACAGAAAGGCCTTGATTCAATGAGAAGGGTGTGCCTTGTGGCAGCAGAGCAGGGGCATGGTTTGGGGGCATGAAATTTCAATGCAAAATTGTTGAAAACGGCTTCTCCATGCAAACCAGGAAGTGACCCCTCCAGATAATGGAACGACTTTTTTTCCCCTTTTCTGTGATCTCTTGGTGATATGGGTACTGTTAGATAGTTGAATACACATGCACACTCCGTCCATTTCCCTCCTTCCCACCACCCCTCCTTGTGTCTTTGGGCACTGGCAACCCACGCTACACCACTGGCAATACAAGAACAATGTGTTATCTAAGGAGGGGGCCTTTAGCCTGACCTATCCCAAACTAAATTCCTCATCTCAACATGCTTCAGCACCCTGGTTTAAAATAGCACAATACGCCGTGCCAACTCTGGACACAATTTGTTCGCCAGTGCTCAACATCAGGCATTCCCAACTGAAGCAAAATTGAGCATGTTAAGTTGTGGGCAAACATATCAGACGACACAGCAATTCTTCAAACAGCTCTTGTTTATTCAGAGGCCAGAACAGAACTGAACTGAAGAGCTCAGTCAGCCTGCTTATATAGAGCTCCAGAACAACGTAACTGTAGCAACTTTCTAAAACTATCCAATCACTGAACGTCACTTTCGACCCTTCATTTGCATAACTATCTACAGTATCCCCCTGCTGACCCAGGGTGAGAACTTCAGTACATAACAGAGCACCCTGCTTTATTATCAAGTAAACAAATATATACCCTTCAAAAGGATAAAGCACTCCTTTTATTTCTAGGGAGGAGTTTATGCATTTAAGCAAATGTGATTCTACCAGAGAACGAAAAAAGCAAAGCGTTAGCCTCTGCTATCTTTCATAAAGGGTATATCTGGCAACCTTTCTGGCAGGTAGAAAAGCTTGCTATTGTCATACAGCGGCACATTTGATTATTAAGGGGATCTTAAAAATGCATGTTTACCATGTAAAATGCAGCCTTGAAAGCAGCGAAGGCTGTTTTCCTGAAAAACCAGCCAAATCCAAAATGGCACCAACCATCTGTTAAAGCAGGACTCCCCTCATGTGAAATCCCACCATTTTCCAGTGACAGGAGCAACAGCCACTCTGAGGTAATGCAGGCAATATAATTAATGAGGGTGGTGCGTATATCACCGCACAGATTTCATTGTCCGTCCTCCCATGTTATCCGCCGTGCGAAGAGTGCATACGATGGCATGTCTTTGCGTCCTTGTTATCATGAATGTGGGCCAACTGTTTTCATAAGCCGTGAAGTGTGAGCATGAGTGAGCTTTTCAGGATGTGCCTGTGTGGGGAGAGAGACGCTCTCCATGTTCGAGCCAAACCACTGGGTGATCATCAGTCCTCAGATGTTATGATCGCTGTGAGGAGCTGCAGCCAGGGGGAAGTGGTTTCCGTGGCCTCCGTGTGTGGGCTGCCCTGTCTGAATCAGCCCTCGGTGTTTTCAAGGGGAAAATTTCCTTGTACCACTCTGCACCTCCCAAAAGCAAACAAAATGGAATGAGAGACGTTTGACTTTATATAGACAGCTTCACCTATCAAATGATTTCCAATGTGGGCTGAGTGGGAGGAGGTAGAATTTTGCAAACATTTTCATGCCCTCGTTTCCTCTTTTCAGTGATTTTTTTAACACAGAAATGTTTGTGAGAAAAGGGAAAGAATGAGAGCCCAACATACGTCAGTTGGCTTTGGTCATGTGATGACGCAACACAGGGCAAGTGAAGGCCTCACATTGCCCTCGTTTTGAATAGAGGGGAAGAGGACATTTGTTGACCTGTTGCCAAGGCAAACAAGCAGAGGCACCCTGTCTTGCTATAATGCTCTGCTAGACAATGGAAATTGCCAGCACAATGCAGCAAGATGGCTTAGCTGAGTCAGCAATGGGCTGAAATCTTCCCACTTCAGCTTCCATTTTGCATGAAGGCAACATGAGGGCACAGTGATGATGTCATAGCCATATCTGAGTAGCTGTGTGGTGCTGTATTGACATCATACTGCCTATGTGATCCCTGATGGGTTAAGACTGACATACTAAACTAGAAGAAAATCATGTTGTTGTTGTTGTTGTTTTAATGGCACCAAACTGAGTAACAAATAGGTGGAGTACACAGGAATGCATTTGTTGGGGGTATCATTTTTTCCCCTGTGAAATGTTTGCTGTCCTCCATCCACATTTTCAAAACCTTTTCAAGAAATGTGAGAAACTGTTTACTTTTTAAAACGCTGGATGTTATTACCACCATGAGAAAGACAAAGGGGTTGTTGGGCTTCATAATGGTCGTATCACAACTAGAGAATAGTGTTTCCATCTTGTAAAAATAAAAAGAAGAAGCCAACCATTGAAACTAGAGATGTGCGGAATATTTGGGAGTGAACATATGCCATCTCCACTAAATTGGCATCTCTCCACGAAACCCATAAATCTACATTCCAGCCCAGGGCTGCACTAGGCCAGTCAATTTTCCCACAAAACAATATTTTATGGACTAAATGCTGAAGCAAAAATGTTGTCCTGAAATGGGCATGATTTCCTCCCCTTTATTAAGTGACTGTTTGGACTGCTTAGGAACCCATAAGACTGCTTAGGAACCTTGCTTATCCTCTTGCAAACAACCATTGTTGCAGCTCTTGCCATTTCAACCCTGGGCAGCCTCTTTGGTACAAGTTAGATATGTACAATATCTATCAGGCAGTCTTCTGTACTTTTTTTGACTTGTTAATAGCATCTACTTCTGACAGTACAGTAGCTCACGCCGTCTCTACAGCCTGTGATATGCGGAATAAAGTTTCTTTTCTTTTTTTTAAGCCTCCTTGATGACATTTTGTTGTGTGGGAAAGCTTGCATTTTTGGAAGCCACTTTGATCGTACAATATGGAAAGTGTGCTATCTTAGCTGTTTCCTACACAGAGTTGGAACGAGTCTTTTTTGGAGGAAATCCACTGGCAAGATCTCCAAGCCTTGAGCAGTCAATTTTAACGTGTGTTTTTTTATATATATAAAAAATTAAGTGTATTCTTCATGCATATACTGAGCAGTTATTTTGAGATACTGCCTTCTGGGATGATTACTGTCTGATATCAGATAGGAGTGCCATACTGCATAAACGTGGGTGTGTGGATAGTTCAATTCCTTTGGGAGGTTGCAAGTAGGGCCAATTAGGAGCTTTATTAAAGACTGCCGGCCTTCCTTCTCTTACAACGCATTTCTAGGTGTGAAATAGATGCTTCAGCCATCAGAAGTAAGTAAAGTAAAAGCGCATAAAAGCAAATCTCAATTATTTTAAATTAAGTTTTGGTTAAAATATCGGCATAAATCTGAGGGACAGAGGGGGCAACTTGATCTCACTGTCAATCAAGCCACCTTTTATTCTTCGCCAAAGTAAATGGAGCCATGCAGGCCACACTGATGGTCATTTACCCAAGGCTAACTACATCCCAAAGGGACGCGGGTGGTGCTGTGGGTTAAACCACAGAGCCTAGGGCTTGCCGATCAGAAGGTCAGTGGTTCGAATCCCCACGACGGGATGAGCTCCCGTTGCTCGGTCCCTGCTCCTGCCAACCTAGCAGTTCGAAAGCACGTCAAAGTGCAAGTAGATAAATAGGTACCGCTCCGGCGGGAAGGTAAACGGCATTTCCGTGTGCTGCTCTGGTTCGCCAGAAGCGGCTTAGTCATGCTGGCCACATGACCGGAAGCTGTACGCCGGCTCCCTCGGCCAATAAAGCGAGATGAGCGCTGCAACCCCAGAGTCGGTCACGACTGGACCTAATGGTCAGGGGTTCCCTTTACCTTTACCTTTAACTACATCCCAAATCAGAAGATTCTCACCCCTGGCAACTGACAGGAGCTGCTCTGTAAGTCCTGGGCCACTACCCAGCCTAACTTAGGCCCAACGACATATGACATTAAATGTATCTTGGCATCCAACGTACAGGTTTGAAGGAAAATTCAGATAGCAGCAGCCAGAGGAAGGTTGATAACGACCCGGATCAGAGCAAGCGGTGGGATTTGACCCTCCCCCATCCCCATTTTGGACCTGATGAAATCTCTCTGCAGCTAGTATTTGAGTAAGGAGGAAATCCCCCCTGCCACCAATGGCCAGTTGTGCCCACCCACCACGCATATCTCCTCCACCTCTGCACTGATCCCATGAACTACACCACCACCCCCGCCAAACAGCTGATATAATTTTCATTTTTAAAAAGCCTATATGCTAAGCTATATGCTCAATGCCTAGCTGCAAGAGTGTCTTTATTGTCATATTGAAGATGTACCTCTTAACCCATGACTTTAGACACTCAAGATGTATATTTTTGGGACCTGCCTTATTTCTGCGATTTTAAGTTGTCTTAAACAGTTTTAAACAGGGGACGCAGGTGGCACTGTGGGTTAAACCACAGAGCCTAGGGCTTGCTGATCAGGTCAGCGGTTCGAATCCCCGCGACAGGGTGAGCTCCCATTGCTCGGTCCCTGCTCCTGCCAACCTAGCAGCTCGAAAGCACGTCAAAGTGCAAGTAGATAAATAGGTACCACTCCGGCGGGAAGGTAAACAGCATTTCCGTCTGCTGCTCTGGTTCGCCAGAAGCGGCTTAGTCATGCTGGCCACATGACCCGGAAGCTGTACGCCGGCTCCCTCAGCCAATAAAGCGAGATGAGCGCCACAACCCCAGAGTCAGTCATGACTGGACCTAATGGTCAAGGGTCCCTTTACCTTTACGTTAAGGAAAAGCGAGATATTCCAGGATCAAATTAGAAAGCGGGAAGGCTTCTATAAATCTGGGACCATCCCTGGAAAATAGGGACACTTGGAGGGTCTGTATGCTTGGTTCAGCAGCTGAATACTGCAATTGCTGACAGGAGTGAGACCCTGCCAGTATATAACAGCCCTGCTCAGAGTTCTGCGGTAGCTGCCAATTTGTTATCAGGCCAGCATTGCTATGAGTCTATCAAGCCGCTAGCAACCTGAGAACAGTTTACTTTGAAGGATCACCTTATCCCATATGCGCTCACTCAGCCACTTCAGTCTGTGCAACAGGCACTTTTGCGAAAGCCGCAGGATGTTCATTTCGCACTTGCAAGCGACCAGCCTTTTAGCGTGGCGACTCCTCACCCCATTGACATTAGGCAGGCTTCCTCTCTGCATGCATTCCTTTTGGTGCCTGTTTAGGCAAGCCTACCCAAACACGCAAAGTCGATGTGTATTGTAATCTGTAATTTAAGCTTAAATTGTATACTTTTAAGTGTTGGCTTCATTTATCTGCTTTTTTTTTTTAATAAACTAGTTTCCAAGGTGGGTTTTCATTGACAGTTTTTATGTGTATTTTATATTCTTTGCAAACCACTTAAAGCAGCGGTTATTGGAGTTCCCCCCACACACATGCACAGAGCCCACTTGAAAACCATTGAGGACCACTTTAAAATATTTTGCTTGTTGCAGCAATTGTATGGCTTGCTGTGCTAGATGCCGTGTGTGTTTATGTGTTTGCAAGAGGAGGCCTTACGGGTTTGCTTTCGATTTATTGTTTGTTTCATGTTCACGTTTCGTATTTTTTATGTTGTGAATCACCCTGTGATCTTCAGTTGAAGGGTGGTATAAAATTAAAAACAAGAAACAAAACAAACCAACTGTATGAAATTTGTAAGCACACCACGGACCACTTCAATGAAGCTCACGGACCTCTGATCAGTTGAGGACTCTGGGCTTACCGTATCTTTCGCTCCATAAGACACACTTTTTTCTTCCTAAAAAGTAAGGGGAAATGTCTGCGTGTCTTATGGGGCGAATGTGTGGTCCCTGGAGCGGAATTGCTCAGGGGCAAAAAGCAGATCATGCTCTCTTTTTTAAAAAAGAGGGAAGTGGGTGTTGAAACAAAGCTGCTGATTGTTTGCCGATCAGGGAGAGAGATAAGGGACGCTAGAGATAAAGGAGGCTGCCTGGGAGGGGGGAGGTAAAGACAGCAAACTTGCAAAGGGGGGAAACAGGAAGACTAAAGCAATAAGGAGAGAAATTAGAAGAAAAGGAGGAGCAAAAAACTGCTCCAGCTAAGGAAAAGGCACTAAGGCAAACAAGAGGGAAGGGAGCGTTGAAAGGAAACATCTGATCGGTGGGATCGGAAGAGAGATAAGGGATGCTAGCAGAGGCTGCCTGGGAGGGGGGAGGTAAAAGCCCATGGATCCTCAGGATTTTTACATTGGGTCACCCCAAATTTACCCTAAATTCACCATCAGATCACATAGCATGTCCATGGCTGCAGCCTGCACCAAAAAAATTACGCACCCACTGTTGCATGGGGCCGCAATGGCGCAAAAACGTGGTCACAAAGCATGGATCCACATGGATCCTCAGGATTTTTGCATTGGGTCACCCCAAATTCACCATCAGATCACATGTCTGTGGCCACAGCATGAACCACATAAATCATACATCCACTGTTTCGTTCAGAATATTTTTTTTCTTGTTTTCCTCCTCTAAAACTAGGTGTGCCTTATGGTCAGGGGTGTCTTATGGAGCGAAAAATACGGTAATAGGTTTGATAGCGCAATGCCCACTTGGGGTAGAACAACCCTTGCTCAGAAACTGCAAAGATTCTGTGTCACTTAACTGTCTTTTCTTTCCCCGGTGAGAATGCCATTCCTTCTTCCCATATCACGATGCTCCTTGCCAGTTCCACCCACACTCAACAGAGTGCTGTTTGTGAAGTCACCAGGAAGGTGACTGGAAGATGACTTCGAACACAGGCAGAAACGTGTGGTTAGGTGTGCTCCTTGAGATACCTTGGTCAGTGGCAGACTGTCGGGGAGTGGTGGAAGATGGCTGACCAAGAGCCTCCCCCCGGGAAAGCACAGAGGGAGAGAATTTGGATCCTGGTGGTGGGAAACTGGCCACACCCCAGAGGAGGGGAAGAGCTTGGAAGTGTCAGTTTGCATTTCTTAGTGCAGAAAGTATTGATCTGATGTGCAGAGATCTTTCCCAGTCTAATTAATTCCAGAAGGTTCTGGAAGCTTCTCTGTGTGAAAGAAACAAGCAGAAGGTTCATGATGTTTGGGTTATTCCTTCAGAGAAGCTGAGTATGGCTGGTTTAAACTGGTTCTCTTATCTCTTCTGTCAAGGTCATGCTGACTATAATACAGTGGTACCTTGGGTTAAGAACTTAATTCGTTCTGGAGGTCCATTCTTAACCTGAAACTATTCTTAACCTGAGGTACCATTTTAGCTAATGGGGCCTCCCGCTGCCACCGTGCTGCCACTGCACGATTTCTGTTCTCATCCTGAAGCAAAGTTCTTAACCTGAGGTACTATTTCTGGGTTAGCGGAGTCTGTAACCTGAAGCGTCTGTAACCTGAAGCGTCTGTAACCGGAGGTACCACTGTAGTAAGGCCAGAAGGACCCTGGGTTTCACTTTTCTCTTTCTGTCTCTTTTCCTTCTGGTGTGTTGTTCTGTACATAGTATGTTTAGTGTTAAGATTTAGTCTTATTATAAGTTGTTGTAAGTTTAAGTTAACTGGATTTCTTATGGACAGTGCCAAGCCTGAATGGATTTGCAACCATTATGCTCATTTGCCTTCAGTAGCAGTAAAGCTCTGCTGGATGAAATACAATCGCTTCTGGTCTATTTTGGGGGGAATCCTGCAACGTGTTTAAGTTTTTACTCTGCTAGCTGCGTACATGTCAGAGTTCTGCTCTGGATTATTATTGAGTAGAATTCATCACACGGAGTCCTGGAGACTGGGAGCTTGAAGGATGATGAAGAGGAGGAGAAGAGGCATAAAGCCCACCACAGAGCCACTCTGACAACTTCTCTGCTGACAACCTGCAAGCCCTCCTCTCTGCTGCATGTCACCAAGCAGAGAGCCAAGCAGACACAGAAAATGTCTCTTGGCGGTTGCCATAGACAGAGGGAGGGGCATGACACAGAGGACTAGGGAGGAGAGGCCAGACTAAACAGGAGCAACCCTTAGAATCATAGAATCATAGAAGAGTTGGAAGAGACCACAAGGGCCATCGAGTCCAACCCCCTGCCAAGCAGGAAACACCATCAGAGCACTCCTGACATATGGTTGTCAAGCCTCTGCTTAAAGACCTCCAAAGAAGGAGACTCCACCACACTCCTTGGCAGCAAATCCCACTGTCGAACAGCTCTTACTGTCAGGAAGTTCTTCCTAATGTTTAGGTGGAATCTTCTTTCTTGTAGTTTGGATCCATTGCTCCGTGTCCGCTTCTCTGGAGCAGCAGAAAACAACCTTTCTCCCTCCTCTATATGACATCCTTTTATATATTTGAACATGGCTATCATATCACCCCTTAACCTCCTCTTCTCCAGGCTAAACATGCCCAGCTCCCTTAGCCGCTCCTCATAAGGCATCGTTTCCAGGCCTTTGACCATTTTGGTTGCCCTCCTCTGGACACGTTCCAGTTTGTCAGTGTCCTTCTTGAACTGTGGTGCTCAGAACTGGACACAGTACTCCAGGTGAGGTCTGACCAGAGCAGAATACAGTGGCACTATTACTTCCCTTGATCTAGATGCTATACTCCTATTGATGCAGCCCAGAATTGCATTGGCTTTTTTAGCTGCCGCGTCACACTGTTGGCTCATGTCAAGTTTGTGGTCAACCAAGACTCCTAGATCCTTTTCACATGTACTGCTCTCAAGCCAGGTGTCACCCATCTTGTATTTGTGCCTCTCATTTTTTTTGCCCAAGTGCAATACTTTACAGTTCTCCCTGTTAAAGTTCATCTTGTTTGTTTTGGCCCAGTTCTCTAATCTGAGAGAAATCTCAGTGTGTTCTCTGTTCTGCTTCCTTAATAAAGAAACTAACTGTAAATTAGCCAGTGGTTTGCTGTCTGTCTCTGATCTGTGAATGACCTGTTCTCCTTGTCAGCTCCCTGACACAGACTTTGGGCTTTAAAATTTCAGTGCAGCGCCAAAATTCGTCGCCCCACTGCTTGCCTCCCATTGTTTGTCATTGCTGTGCCACACCCTGGCAGTGCCCTCTCAGCTCAGTACCCAGTGTGGGCGATCCAGTCACCCTCCCCTACAGCCGGTTCTGCGCTGATCCGCAGGACACAACCTCTATTTCCCACTACAGACTCGAAATCGTCTTCCTCTGCACCTTTCTTGGGGTGATCTTGGTTGGGCAGATTCCATCACTCTCCCCAACACAAGGGAAATATACTTCCCTCCATCAGATGGTGTAGGATAGCCTTTGCCCACCCGGTTCCCCCCAGATGTTTCAAGCAACAACTTAATGTCACTTCCAGCCAGCATGGCCAACAATCAGAGATGGTGGAGAAGCTCTGGTCTGAAACAGCTGAAAAGCACCAATGTTGGTGTTGACTCCGAGAAACGATTTGAAGTCAAGATCCAAATTCAACTTTGCCTGCAGCCTCATTGAGACCTGTGTTTGTAGCATTTAGTATAGTAGACGCTTAAGTAGAATGCCTCATCACAGCCATTTCAATAAGCCTTTAGTTTTACTTACTTCCATAATCCCTGCCCCCCTAGCCCAGATTGGAGCTGGATTAATTATTAGGCTAATCATACCACAGATTTTTGGTCATTCTGACTGCTTTCCTTTGCTTTACTCCCCACCTTTTGTAATTATAAACAGTATAATTGCTTCATCATGCATTAGACATACTGAGGTTGGCCGTGTATCTACAATTGCTACCAATTTTCCTTTCATTTTACCGCAGTTTGCATCCACTTTCATTAGATTCATTCTAGCAAAACAAAGAACGCTTCTTGGAATGCCCAGCTCTTGACGAAAAGTACAGTAAGAAGATACATTAGCATTTATGAGTAAATATTACTCATATAAAATATGAATAAAGGATTCAACGCAGGGGCTAAAAGTGACATGTGGCGTAAAAACCACATTGCTGAGATACTTCTAAGATTACCAAATCCCATTAGCTCCTTCCAACCAAAGATCTAATCATTTTGCAGAAAGAGGGAAGGGGCAAAAATCGTCATCCACCTTAATATAGGGTTATCAGATGTCCCCAGTTGCCGGGGACAGTCCCCAGATTTGCAAATCTGTCCCCGGGAAACGTGGCAGTGACAGCCTCAGCAGCCCAGAGCCAGCCTGGTAGCGCAGTTGGCTCTGGCTGGCTTCAGGAGCTGCTTGCTGCCATGGCGCCTGCCATTTTTCCTCGCCAGAAGTCCCCATATGATGTGTTGCGCACAAGACACATCATATGGGGACTTCTGGGAGGCAAACTGGCGGGCGCCATGGCAGCAAGCAGTTCCTGAAGCCAGCCAGAGCCAACTGCGCTACCAGGCTGGCTCAGGGCTGTTGACTACTGCTGCGGCTGCCACTGCTGAAGGGGAACCAGGGATGTCCGGCGGTACAGATCTCCTGCCCCCTTCCCCCTTTGTTTTGACAGGTCAGGGGAGGCTCAGGAGTCACAGGCTCTGTTGCCCAGTTTTTAAAAAAGTCTGTGCATTTATGTTTCATAGGGGGCAAAAGAAGGACTTTGCACCTTTATACAATATGCATAAGGGACACGGGTGGTGCTATGGGTTAAACCACAGAGCCTAGGGCTTGCTGATCAGAAGGTCAGTGGTTCAAATCCTTGTGACGGGGCGTGCTCCCGTTGCTCGGTCCCTGCTCCTGCCAACCTAGCAGTTCGAAAGCACGTCAAAGTGCAAGTAGATAAATAGGTACTGCTCCGGCGAGAAGGTAAACGGAATTTCCATGCACTGCTCTGGTTTGCCAGAAGCGGCTTAGTCATGCTGGCCACATGACCTGGAAGCTGTACACCAGCTCCCTTGACCAATAAAGCAAGATGAGCGCTACAACCCTAGAGTTGGTCACGACTGGACCTAATGGTCAGGGGTCCCTTTACCTTTTACAATATGCATGTGTGCTTGGGCCCAGGGTCTTTTACCTCACCATCCCCACTACTGACTCCCTGTTGCTACTCAGCTTCCCAAAAAAAAAAAAAAAAATGTGTCCCCGGATTCATTGAAAGAAATCTGGTAACCATATCTTAATACCATTTATTTTGCTTCTCAAGTGAAACATGCAAAGCACTTTTAAGAAAGCATAAAAGACCTTAAAATGGCTAGTAATTTTACCGAGACCTAAAGGAGTACAACAGGTGGGGACGCGGGTGGTGCTGTGGGTAAAACCACAGAGCCTAGGGCTTGCCGATCAGAAGGTCGTTGGTTCGAATCCCCACGACGGGGTGAGCTCCCATTGCTCTGTCCCACCTCCTGCCAACCTAGCAGTTCGAAAGCATGTCGAAGTGCAAGTAGATAAATAGGTACCACTCCGGCGGGAAGGTAAACGGCGTTTCTGGACACTGCTCTGGTTTTGCCAGAAGCAGCTTAGTCATGCTGGCCACATAACCCGGAAGCTGTACGCCGGCTCCCTCGGACAGTAAAGAGAGATGAGCGCCACAACCGCAGAGTTGGTCACTACTGGACCTAATGGTCAGGGGTCCCTTTACCTTTACCTTTACCTTTAAAGGAGTACAAAAAAGTTCTTGGGGGTTAACTATGCCCTTGGAAAAGGGGAGGGGTAAGTTCCCATTGCAAGCTGCACCACTCCTTGTAAGAGCTTTTAAGAGCATTAGGCAAATGATACATTGGGCATGCAAGGCCTGTACAATGTTCCCATCCCTTTCACCCCAACTTTCCCCACATTCAGGGCCGGATTAAGACCTTAAGCACTTAAAAGAAATTGGTGCCCCCATACATGTCTAATTCAAAATATAAACAATAAACTGGAAAAATAAGATTTTATTTTTCAAAATGAAACAAAACCTACCATAAAGTGGAAAACAATGTTTATTTTTGTATACTTCCACTTTATTTATATTGGAAAAATTTTCCTCCTGCCTTTTCTAATTGCAATGCTTTTGATCAGATCCTCAAAACTTATTTACGTAACGCATCTGCTTCTATACTTAGTCGAGGTACGGCATCCAGCCTGCCTTGTTGCATCGTTGTTCTGTTGGGGTTTTTAATATATATCAACTAAGAATATGAATGCTCATCTGATCAATCTGCGACCATTAATGTAAGAAATCTGGCAATGTAAAATTTATGTGGTGTTACCCTTCTCACGATGCCCTAAACACGGGCTTATTTTGCTTAATGGTTAATCCAGCTCTGCCCACATTGTAAAGGTCTGAAAGGGAACGGAAACTGCCTTCAGCTGAAAGCACTCAGAAGCCTTCCGTCATCATTAGGAACCCTGATCAACAACTGATGGGGAGGACTAATAGGATGCTCAGCTAAATGCAATTATAACCCCTTCCCACTGAATGTGGGAAAGTGGAGGCGGGTAGTGCCTATGCCCTATAGCCACAACTCACCGTACTTTTCCGTGTATAAGACTAGGTTTTTTTCTTTAAAAATCAAGCTAAAAAGTGGGGGTCGTCTTATACATGGGTAGTGCATAGGGTGGACGTTTGATTGGTTGCTGCCATGGATGTCAGCAGCGATTGTGCATGTTATTGGTCGCTGCGTTAATGGGTGGTGTTGACTGGGCGACGCTGAGGCAATTGGGCGTGCCATTGGCAGCTTCTGCCGGTGAGGAGACAGACAAGAGGTGGATATTGCGGGTGGGCGATTTTCAGCATTCCCCCCTAGAGAAAGCTCAATAACCCTGGGTAATTCCCCCCATTTTCTAAAATTTGAGTCCCCAGAAAACCTCTTATACATGAGGGCGTCTTAAAGACAGAAAAGTATGGTACCTTATGTTCTTATACTGTGCTTTTTTTCTCAAAAAAAAATGTTTAGGGGTACTCTCATTTTGACTCAAGAAAATCACCATTTTATAGTTCAAATGGGGGAAAATAAATACAGTAAATGGACAAAAGTACAAAGAACATGCACAACACCGTTGTCCCATTTTTTGTTTTTACAGAGTCATCATTAACTTTACACTTCTTTGCTGGCTGTGATGATGAAAAATAGTAATTTTCCTACTCTTATTGAAATGCTGCCCCTCAATGAGGCCAAACTTTCATCAGTAAAACACCACACATCCACATTCCATGCTGCTTCACACATTAAACGCTCGTCTCTGTCTGAGATTCAGGAAACACCGTGACAGGAAATGAGGCTGCCATCGGGGGTAGCAATGGAACTGACGATTCACCATGCTAGAAAAGAAACTTAAAAAATTAAAATTTAGTTTCTTCTCCCATTAGATTCACAAAATGTTTAGGGGTATGCATACCCCTGCGTACCCCCAGGGAAAAAACACTGCTCTTATATATTCTTTGAACAGGTCTTATAACAGAAGGGCGTTAGATTTGCACCATACTTCGACTAGCTTAGCAGTGCTTGCTGAGATGAACCTTGGTGCCATATTCTTGACTCAAACACGATTACAGTTGGGCAAAAAAAATCACAATTTTTATTGACCCATTGATTTGCGGTTCCTCAAAACTCCTCTTGGTGCACCTTGTCAGAACACCTCTGGGAATTTAGTCCTCGAGTTTTGCTTCAGGTGAAATTCAGAAGCAACTCTAAACTAAATATTTCCTTATCGAATTCACTTGGCACGTAATCTCTGCCTGCTTTCTGCACGGCGCTTTGGACTCCACTCAAGTAGCTCTTCCCCAATCCCCTTGCTAAAATAAGCAGGAAGCCTGAGGGAAAGCTGAGCAGCAGAAGTCGTCTGGGTTGTGATGCCAGAAGACATTGTCTCTCCCTACCCTCAGAAAGCCAGATTGGCTTTGCCGCATGAAGTCCTGGCAGCAGCACAGGAGCTAGATGGCAACCTGACAAAGGAGAGGCCGTGAGGGTAGACTGTGGAGACAGAATGGTGGTTGGGCATGGTAGCTCCAGGCAAGGTTTGCCAGTTTCCTGAGGCTCTGGCTCAAGGCAGAGGAAGCTGAGCCTGGAAGTTAAGGGGTGGCCCCTGGGGCAGTAGGATGGGGTGGAGGAACCTAGTGTAGACTGGGGAGGCCTGGCCAGATGGACGGGGTATAAGTAATAAGTTATTATTATCATGGACTAGAAGAGGGCAGAGGATGGGCCCTTGGAAGTTCAGAGGGGAAAGCCTGACCATGTCTGGTGTCTTAGTGGTCAGTGGCCTGATGGATATGGGGATGGAGTAAGTACTTACAGGTGTCAGGGACTGGGCTGAGGCAGAATTATGGGGGGGGGCGCCCCTCCTCCTGAACCTTCCCGAGAAGAGCAGGACAATATAGATTTAGAACAGTGGTTTGCAGAAGGTCATAGTTCAGAGGCTGCAGAGCGGAGAAGCTGGGAGATACAGTGGTACCTCGGGTTAAGAACTTAATTCGTTCTGGAGGTCGGTTCTTAATCTGAAACTGTTCTTAACCTGAGGTACCACTTTAGCTAATGGGGCCTCCTGCTGCCGGTGTGCGATTTCTGTTCTCATCCTGAAGCAAAGTTCTTAACCTGAGGTACTATTTTTGGGTTAGCGGAGTCTGTAACCTGAAGCGTCTGTAAGCCGAGGTACCACTGTACTGGGGGAGGAGTAGCAGGAAGAATAAACACCAGGGGAGAGACAGCTGACAGACTCGGTGTCTTTAGAAAGCATTCTTGACACACACACCTGGACCAGTGCCAGATTTACGTATAAGCTAAACAAGCTATAGCTTAGGGGCCCACTCTCTTGGGGGCCCCCCAAAAAATGTAAAGGAAAAGAAACTGGATGTACATTTCCAAACTATAGAATTAAAAACTAGTAAAATAAAAACCTACATCCAGCAACAGTGTTCTGTGTTGTGTAGGCTTCTATGATGTAAGTCATGGGCCCCACCTGCTAGCCTGCTCCCTAAAATATCACTGGTTTGCTCATTTCTATATATAGGGTTCCTACACTCTGCATGTACTGGTTGTATGGCAACATGTAGCATGCAACTGCAGACCGAAGGGCAGCACACTTGAATGTAGGTCAAGCTGTTGTACCTGTTCTCTAGTCTTAAAGAGTGCTTGTACACTGGTGATCAGGCAGCATAGACTAAGGGTATGAGTCTTATGCCTGCTGATTGATTTCATGTAATACATAATTTATTTATTTTGATCCCATTATGGCTTTTGACACCTATTAGGTCCATAAATTACCACATAGCATATATTCAACACACAAAAACGGCGACAATTTTTTGTTGACAGCTGGACATAGAAAGGGCCCCATTACCTTCAGTAGCTAAATCAGGTTTGGCATGTATTGAGAGTAAAAGAACAGAAAGCTCAGAGGCAGAAAGCACAGTTCAGCCAACACAGGGATGACATATAACAGGAGAGGCAGAAGGGGTGGGACAGAGCCAGTGTAGTGTAGTGGTTAAGAGCAGTAGACTCGTAATCTGGTGAACTGGGTTCTATTCCCCGCTCCTCCACATGCAGCTGCTGGGTGACCTTGGGCCAGTCACACTTCTCTGAAGTCTCTCAGCCCCACTCACCTCACAGAGTGTTTGTTGTGGGGGAGGAAGGGAAAGGAGAATGTTAGCCGCTTTGAGACTCCTTCGGGTAGTGATAAAGTGGGATCTCAAATCCAAACTCTTCTACTTGGATCTAAGAGAGACGGCATTTCTATGTGTCTCTCTGTGAATCTTGAATAAACAACTTGGTGAGAACTCTTCTTCTTTACTTCTTCTCGGCTGCCACTGTGGTCTTTGATCCTGCCCTCTTGGACAGTGGCCTTTCTCTCCTTTATGATCCTCATCTGACACTCTTGTACTTCACTTAATTCCTCCCAATTCAGGCAGCAGCAAGGTCTAGACCAGTGACGGGGAACCTGTGTCACCCTCCAGAAGTCGCTGGAGTGCAGCTTCCATCATACAGAATACAGAACAACAAACCCCTGTGTTGCAAACTTAACACAACAAACAACACACACAACACGATGACCAGTATGCTAGATAGCACTGCAATTCTTATTGCATAATATACATAATTTAGCACAACAAAAACAAAATGTGTACACTTGTAAATTCTCTAATATATTTGAAATCAAATGAACACATGTCTGTCAATCTTTGAAAGTCCGTTTGACCACTGCTCCTTGTGCATTTTTCTAATCTACGGGTTGTGCTGAAGAAGATTCCAGTGAAACAGTCAGATTATCCGGGATCACTGTCCTATGTTGTTATTCACTTACTACTTCAGCACCATGAACGCCTAAAAAGTTTTTCCACTTAGCCCACAGGATAGCATCTTTTACTTTCTTTCAACTATAGACTTATTATACTTCTACGGACTTTCAAAGATTGATAGACATGTGTTCATTTGATTTCAAATGTATTAGAGAATTTACAAGTGTACACATTTTGTTTTTAGTGCTATCTAGTACACTGGTCATCAATTCTTCGGCAATTCTTCCGAAGAATTGATGCTTTTGAATTATGGTGCTGGAGGAGACTCTTGAGAGTCCCATGGACTGCAAGAAGATCAAACCGATCCATTCTTAAGGAAATCAGCCCTGAGTGCTCACTGGAAGGACAGATCCTGAAGCTGAGGCTCCAATACTTTGGCCACCTCATGAGAAGAGAAGACTCCCTGGAAAAGACCCTGATGTTGGGAAAGATGGAGGGCCCAAGGAGAAGGGGACGACGGAGGACGAGATGGTTGGACAGTGTTCTCAAAGCTACCAGCATGAGTTTGACCGAACTGCGGGAGGCAGTGGAAGGCAGGAGTGCCTGGTGTGCTCTGGTCCATGGGGTCACGAAGAGTCGGACACGACTAAACAACTAAACAACAACAAGTATACTGGTCATCATGTTGCTTGAGAAATAAAATCAAGCCATAGTAAAAACACGTGAAGCCTTAACTTGAGAGTGAATGCAGTGTGGCAGCTACAGCCCTGGCCTTAGATCAAACATATCTGGGTTTGAATTCTTCCTCAGCCCTAAAGCTACCTGAACGGCCTTGGGCCAATCCCATTTTTCAAGCTAGCTTCTTTACAGGGTTATTGTGGGTATTTCATCATCATCATCATAATAATAGTCATAATAATGTTATTATTTATACGCCACTCATCTGACTGGGTTCCCCAGCCACTCGGGGCTGCTTCCATCATATATAAAAACATAATAAAACCTTTTAGCATTAAAAAACTTTCCCTATACGGGGCTGCCTTCAGGTGTCTTCAAAAGGTTGTTATCTCCTTAGCTTGGGAGTTGCATAACACTTTACTCTCCAACATTTCTCTGATGAAAATAGGGGCGTCCTGAGGAAAAGCAGGATCAAATCAGAAACTGGGATGGCTTCTGCAAATCCAGGACTCTCCCTGGAAAATAGGAACATGTGGAGGGTCTGCTCTCATGTACCCTGCCTTGAGCATCCTGGGGGGAAAGGGCAGGTTTCAAATGTGACATAAATGATAGTATCTAAAGGGTGGTTAAAGGTAAAGGTAAAGGGACCCCTGACCATTAGGTCCAGTCATGACCAACTTTGGGGTTGCGGCGCTCATCTCGCTTTATTGGCTGAGGAAGCCGGCGTACAGCTTCTGGGTCATGTGGCCAGCAGGACTAAGCCACTTCTGGCGAACCAAAGCAGCGCATGGAAACATCGTTTACCTTCCCGCCGGAGCAGTGCCTATTTATCTACTTGCACTTTGACGTGCTTTCGAACTGCTAGGTTGGCAGGAGCAGGGACCGAGCAACGGGAGCTCACCCCGTCGTGGGGATTCGAACCGCCGACCTTCTGATCGGCAAGTCCTAGGCTCTATGGTTTAACCCACAGCACCACCTGCGTCCTAAAGGGTGGTTACAATCGGTTAAACTTGATTCCCTCCCTTTTTAAGCAACTTTTCCAGATCGACTTTGAAGTTTGTTTTTATTCAATTTCTATTTAAAGTTTTCCACGTGAAATACATTAAAAGGCAAGCTAATCTAAAAGGAAAAGATAGAAAAATCAAGAATAAGAAAAGGAGGAAGAAGGGTGAAACGAAAAAGCAAACACAAACCTTATATCACAATTGTATCATGCCCCTTATTCCATACACAAAAGAGTGAACACTTCCAACTCTCACCTATGAGCTTCCAGCCTCCCACAAACTCCCAAGTTTTGGGTGGGGGGTGGGGGTGTGCGTGTACCCCTCCTCCACTCTCCCATTTCCCAAATCAAATGTGAAACATATTTTCAAAGCCTTCGCGTCACACGATCATCCCACAAATATTCTTGCCTTGCTCAAAGGAGGCTTGGCCAAACTTTTCTGGCAGTTGGTCTGCACACTGCGACGCGTAGCTTATAAGCAAGCCGCCAGGAAAGAGCAGGGCTGACTGCCACCCGAGAAATAGGCAACATCTTACTCCGTATTTAATCAATATCAAAATGACACATCAACATGCACAATTGTTTGTAACCAGTTGGCAGACAGTCTCATTAGGGCAAGTTCACTCACCCTTGAAGAGCGATGCTGAGATGTGCAGGGAGGAAGGCGAAAGCTGAAGCGAGGGCCAAAGGGAGATAGAAAACAAGGAGGTGGCAGAACTCAGCGGTCCTCTTCATGTGTCCCCCCCCCTAGCACCTGCCCTGTGGCTCAGTCCATGTGAGTAGCATGTAAGTGAAAACCATGCAGACCAGTCATTTTCCTCTCTTCATCTCAGTCACCATTGCCCACTAGGGAGGGAGAAGAATAACGTTATGGGATAGACCAGGGCTGCAGGCCCAGTGTACCTGAAGGAGCGTCTCCACCCCCATCGTTCTGCCCAGACACTTAGGTCCAGCACCGAGGGCCTTATGGCAGTTCGCTCACTGCAAGAAGTGAGGATACAGTGGTACCTCGGGTTACATACGCTTCAGATTACATACGCTTCAGGTTACAGACTCCACTAACCCAGAAATAGTGTTTCAGACCTTTGCTTCAGGATGAGAACAGAAATTGTGTGGCGGCGGCAGCGGGAGGCCCCATTAGCTAAAGTGGTGCTTCAGGTTAAGAACAGTTTCAGGTTAAGTACGGACCTCCGGAACGAATTAAGTACTTAACCTGAGGTACCACTGTATAGGGAACCAGGCAGAGGGTCTTCTTGGTAGTGGCACGCGCCCTGTGGAACGCACTCCCACCAGATGTCAAGGAAATGAACAACTATCTGATTTTTAGAAGACACCTGCTTAGGGAAGTTTTTAATGTTTGATGTTTGATCATGTTTTTAGCTTTCTGTTGGGAGCCGCCCAGAGTGGCTGGGGAGGCCTGGCCAGATGGGTGGGGTATAAATAGTAGAAGTTGTTGTTGTTGTTGTTGTTGTTGTTTTGTTGTTGTTGTTTCAGTCTTCTTGGGCATTGCCTTTGCAGTGCATTTCCAACAGGGCACACTGTGATAATATGGCGCCTTGTGCAAGGCCAAAATTTGACACCCCGCCCCAGTGACCCCTCACCGCATCTATGGGGAGCAATGGTTGCAGCCCCTTCGCACTCTGACTCAGTCCCTGGCACCTAGAGCATGCTCGCTCGCCGGCTGATGCTGGGGAATTCTCCTCGGCTGGCGGTATTGAGGGGCGGTCTTCCCGCCAAAGAGGACAAATTTGAATGGGCCAATCAGAGGCCCTGCTTGGAGGGTGGTGACTCGCTGGCTGGCCGGGGATTGGCTGTTACCCTGCTTGGCAGTGAGGCTTAAAAGGCCAGCTGTGCATAGCTTCCAAAATTTGCGCCCCACCTCCTTCCCAAAGCTGGGGAAGTGCTAACTAGGCTTCTAGAACTCTGTTGGAGCTCTCACATCTCCTTCCCAAAGTCCAGCGCTTCCTAGATGTCCCTGTGGGGGGGGCGGAACCGGTTGCACCTCCCTAAATCTGCCAATGTTTCCCAACAGCTTTTATTGAAAACACTTTGAAACACACTTCGCAGGGAGAAGATGGCGTCTGCCACCAGAGAAGGACTTTTGGGTTGATTCGGCATAAACCAGTGTGTGAGGACATACTGCAAACAATAGACCTACCAGCTGCAAAAAAAAAGGAGAGTCATACAAATTTCACACAGAAGCACATTATTGCTTACTTCAGCTCGCCTGTGGAAACAACTCAGAGGCCATGAAAGAAGGAAGGATAACAACAGGAAGATTTAAAGAAGGAACTATTGGAAACTCAAGGCAGTAGAGACATAAGATGATCAGAGCCCCACCGAACTTGAAGCATGGGAAGCCCCAACAAAAATTTATAATTTGGCAGAATATTTGGACTATATGATATGTATTTGTATAATTTGGAATACTTAATGTGATCTGATTGGATTGTTAAAATGGAAAATTTAATTAAAATTATTTTTAAAAAGAAAGAAACACACTTCGCAGGCAATCTCTCCCAGGGCCTGTCAGCTGATGCATGCTGGGATACAATGCTTCAATGTGCACACCAATAGGAAGGCTACAGCTTTGTCTGTCCCTTGGCTCATGCACCATATGGTGCCAGGAGCAGGACAGGTGGATGTGGTTTGGGGAAAACGGCCTCAAGGGCTAAATTAAGGCCCATGCCCGGCCAGATTTGGCCCACAGGCTTGAGGTTCCCGACCCTAGGACAGATTCATTCATTCAGATAGATTCCCAATGAGGTTAGGTGTGCTTCAAGCAGAACCGGCCTCTGTGATTGCTTGTGAAAGGAAAGGAGGGCAGCTGCTGGATTTCATACACAGTGGTACCTCGGTCTAGGAACAGCCCGGTTAACGAACTATTCGGTGAACGAACTCTGCAAAACCGGAAGTGGGTGTTCTGGTTAGCAAACTTTGCCCGGGAAGCCAAACGGTGTAAGGGCACCGGTGGCAGGAGGCCTCAGTAGGGAATGTATGCCTCAGTTTAAGAACGGCTTCAGTTTAAGAACCCACTTCCGGAACGGATTAAGTTCGTAAACCGAGGTACCACTGTACAGTCAAACCTCAGTTCTCGAATGGCTCTGTTTTCGAACGTTTCGGCTCCCGAACACAAAAACCCCCCAGAAGTAACTGCTTCGGTTTTCAAACAATTTTCAGAAGCCGAACATGCTATGCTGCTTCTGTTTTGAGTTTCTCTATTGTACTGAGGCTTCCACTTTCAGTTTTCAGTTGTTGAACGTTTTGGAGGTTGAACTGTCTTCCAGAACGGATTACATTTGACAACCGAGGTTTGACTGTACAGAAATGTGATATTTTGTTTATTATTAATTTTCAATTCTGCCCTTCCTCCCGAAGGAGTCCAGGGTGGCAAAAGATCACACCCTTTACCTATGTCCCTCATGAACAAATACGCAGAAGTAAGTTTTGTTCAGTTCAATGGTACTTACTCCTAAGACTGCAGGCTTGGGGAATTTCCCCCCTCTGTCCTACCATAGCACATATTGTCAGCTTAGGGCAACCTCTTAATTGTGGCCTCCAAATTTCAGATCTCTGAGGGTTCATAAAAAAAAGTTCTCCATGCCTCCTCTTCGGTTATAAAACTCCTCACTTTGGAAGTCTGCCACACCTCAGCATCTTTCAGAGCTGATATGTTTTCATCTGGGTAGGTCTTTTATGGCTAGCTACTTAAAAAAAAATGTATTATTTTGTCTCACATAACCTATATTTTGAGTGTATTTGGCATGTGTCTCAAATAAGCCTAAGGGTGGAGAATACATTTGAATAAATAAAGACAATTATGAAGAGAAAAGATAACGAAAGCAGGATAGTATCTGAGGGATGATTTATATTTTGGGCAGCAATAGAGAACTGTGAAACTTAGCCACTGCTTCTTTCCTGCAAAGAGGAGGTGGCTAGAAGCATTGCTTAGACCGCCCCCCCCAACTGCTTTTTCTCTGCAATCTCCCCAGCCAGGATCCCCAGAGTTAGGATGTGGGATAAATTCAATTCAGGTCACATTTGAAGGCAAACCTACTTAATTCATACCTTCTGAAACAATTTGTGAACAAAAACGCAGCCATCTTTTGATATTTACATTTCTCTGAACTTTTCAGCGCAGTTCTCCAGCCAAGCGATTTGTAGGGAAAATGTTCCTGCTAAAGTGAAAAAAAATTCATTATATTATGGGGAAATGGTTTTGCCTAAAATGTGTATATTGTGCAAAATTGCGCAAAAAATGTGTATATTAGGAGAAATCCGCGCTAAAATGCTGGATTTTAATAGGACTTTTAAAAAAATTCACAAACTGACATGAAGAACGGAACTTAGGAGTGCAAACACAAGTACAAGTCATTTTATTGTGGGTAATGGCCAGTATAAACTTGGGAACGTAAAAATGAAGAATGGAAAGAAGCTGAAGGTACAGATTTGCTCAACCCTATTCAAGAGAGTGATGTGCCAGCAGTGAGTTGGCAGCAGGGCCGGATTTAGGTTCGATGAGGCCCTAAGCTACTGGAGGTAATGGGGCCAGCTGTCCTTTGTCAACAACAAATTGTCACTGTTTTTTGTGTTGAATATATGCTATGTGGTAATTTATGGACCTAATAGGCCCATACACAACACAAAACACTGTTGCTGTATGTAGGTTTTATTTTATCTGTTTTTTATCTTATATTTTGGAAATGTACATCTAGGTTTTTTCCCCTTTAATTTTTTTTTTTTGGGGGGGGGGTCCCAAGAGCGTGGGGCCCTAAGCTGTAGCTTGTTTACAGACAGCTTTCCGGGTCATGTGGCCAGCAGGACTAAACTGCTTCTGGCACAATGGAACACCGTGATGGAAACCAGAGCACATGGAAATGCTGTTTATCTTCCCGCCACAGTGGTACCTATTTATCTACTTGCACTGGCGTGCTTTCGAACTGCTAGATTGGCAGGAGCTGGGACAGAGCAACGGGAGCTCACCCCATCGTGAGGATTCAAATCTCCAGCCTTCTGATCGGGAAGCCCAAGAGGCTCAGTGGTTTAGACCACAGCGTCCAACAACCAACCAGATTCATAATTTAGCAACTCAAGCTTCAAGACTTCTGCAATGTGATTTTTTCAGGGCCACATAGGAACCATGTGAAAACCAGTAATTGAACTCTCAACATTGCAAATCTTGGCTAAAACGCAAGCCTCTTTTTCCCCTTCTTCTTTTTTTTTTTTTTTTACATTTGCAGTTTTCTAATGTCCCTTATTTTAAAATAAATAAATGCACAAATAAATAAATAATCGGAGTAAGCGAATGCAGAGCAGCTTATCAATTGAGAGGAGATAATATTACAGAGCGGTATAGGCACACATGTTATATATTCCAGGGGCAAAATTCTTTTCTCCGGCATGCATGGAGTAATCACAAACATGCATCAAAACAATTTTTTAAAAGGGTTAAGAAAGAGTCAAGCTCAAATGCGCAAGCCAAGCAAAAAGAGTCGAGACAGACTCATGAAAATATCTGAGGCAGGGGGGATGTTTTGAGTCGAAATTCTCTCAGCCCTCGTCTGAGGAAATTGGTGTCATCACTTGTGTTGCTGACTGAAAGGAAAGCTTGTTTCTTGGCTGTCAAGGTAGCCAAAACCCAGCAACATTTCCTTCTGCCCAAGAAAAAGCTGGAGCTGGCTGAAGCCGAAAGAAAAAGAAGAATGAAACATGATGGGGAAGAGAGCTGGAATCCAAACACAAGCGAAAAATCCCTCCCCACCCTCCTTCCCTTCATTAAACCGCAGAGAAGGCAGAACAAATACCAACATGTAAAAAAAATCTGAGCCCTTCTGATAAATTCTACTGGATCAAATCCCTCATTGCAACACATACAAAAGCATTTAGTCATTGCCTGTGGTGCAAAGATGGACAAAGGCCCAGAGAAGAGATTTTTATTTTTTTGTACTATTCATTTTGGATTCAGTTTTTAAAGCAGGATTGTGCTGGGCAACTCATCTTGCGGTTAAGGCAGAGGAAAGAAATATTAGGCAGCCGAATATCTGAGGGCTGCCAATAATTCAGGGCAAGAAAGATGGTTCTGTTCTTGAGGCTCCAGCTTCCCTTTGGTAGCCGAGAGGCAAAGATGAGGCAATGGGCTTTAAATGGCAGAAGCGTAAGTGAAAGTGGAATATATTAACACTGGATGTCTTAAGCTTGGTGGTAAAAGAATAAATGATGCAGGGAGGGAGCTGCAGCCCAGGACAGGGAAAGAGGTAGTAAGGGAACAACCAGCTTCTTTAACTGAATTCAAATCTCCAGGGGTCTGATGAGCTGCACCCAAGGATTCTAAAGGAGCTTGTGGATGTAATCTCAGAACCTCTGTGTCTACTATCTTTGAGAATTCTTGAGGAACAGGTGAGGTCCTTGCAGACTGGAAGCAGGCAAATGTTGTCCCCATCTTCAAAAAGAGGGGGGGGAGGAGACCCACGTAACTATTGACTGGTGAGCTTCACATCAATACCAGGAAAGGTTCTGCAACAGATAATTAAACAATGATGCTGTGATGGCAAAGACCCAGCATGGATTTCTCAAAAACAAATCATGCCAGACAAATCTTCATTTCTTCTTTTGATAAGCTTGGTGCATCAGGGGAATGCTGGGGACATAGCATATCTTGATTTCAGTAACAACCATACAAGAAATATGTACAATAACTAAGCAAGTAATAGACATCACCCCAGAACTGGCCCTACTAAACATCTTCCAAGACAACAATGCCCATTTACACCACAAAGAACTCATAACCCACCTGCTCTCAGCAGCCAGAAATACCATAACCAGACACTGGAGAGACCTGTCAGGAGTAAGCATGGACCAATGGTACCAAACAGTATGGGAAACAGCCCTACTAGAAAAATTAACTAATAAACTGAAACTGACACGGGGACAAACAGAAGAAGACACCTTCACCCCGGTATGGCTCCCCTTTATCACACACACAGCCCAACAGGACAATGACAATAATCCACCAACAGCATATAAATCAATATGGCTAACCTGATCCAAAACACCCACCCACCCCACTCACACACGAAAACAAAGATCACCACAGCCAATCACAAGCAAACAATCACACCCTAGGCCAACCCCAAACTCTCTCACCACCAAAGGAACACAAGTGAACGACACAAATAACGCTGACACCAAACTCTACACACATTAAACACAATAGAAACACCGCCACCCGACCCCACCCCCATCCATCTTCCCTCTCTCCACCCCCCCTTTTCTTCTCTCTTTCTTTTTTCTTCTCCCCCTAATGCCTCAACAAATGAAATGGATTTGTAAAAATGTTAAAGGGAAAAAACAAACAAAAAACGAGGCACTACACTTCTGTAAAACAAGAAAATCCTTAATAAAATATTAAAAAAAAAAGTAAGGCTTTTGATAAAGTCTCCCATGCTGTTCTTGTGGAGAAGCTGGTAAAATGTGAGCTGAATGAGGTAACTGTTAGGTGGTTGACTAACCAAACCCAAATAGTGCTCACTAATGATTCCTCGTCACCCTGGAAAAAAGTAGGGTGCCACAGGGTTCTGCCCTGGGCCCGTTGTTGTTCAGTGTCTTTATAAACAGCTTGGATGAAAGAATGGAGAAGGTGCTCATCAAATTTGTAGATGACACCAAATTTAGGATTGCCGTATTTCCAAAAGTAAAACCAGCGCTGTTTTTTGAATGACTTGCCTAAGATCCAGGACAAAGCGACGCCCCCCCCCCCCAATTCCACCTGTGAAATCCCAGTAACATCTGAGAAAATCCAGATGTATGGCAGCCCTAACTGAACTGGGAAGGGTAGCTAATGCCTCAGATGACAAAATCAAGATTCAATATGGCCTTAACAGATCAGAGAACTAGGCCAAAACTGAATTTCAATGAGGACAAACGTAAGGTTCTACACTTAGCCAGCTAGATCAGGAGTCAGGAAACTTTTTAAGCAGGGAGCCAGTCCACTGTCCCTCGGACCTTGGGGGGGAGGGCAGGACTATATTTCTTTGGGGGGGGTGAACGAATTCTTATGCTCCACAAATAACCCAGAGATGCATTTTAAATAAAAGGACACATTCTACTCATGTAAAAACACACTGATTCCTCAAGTGGTGGTTCTCACAGCGCAGCAACCCGGCAAAGGGGATGCAGCAAGGAAATCCACCGTCACCTCTCCGCTGGGAAGCATTGAGCAAAGGCGAGTCCCCAGGCAATGCAGCCGATTTGATCGGCGCAAGGCATGCAAGCTCCACCCCCCCAGTCGTTCTTAGACTCCTTTTTGGCTGAGCAACGCAGCGAAGCAACACAGTTGGAGCCTCCCTCCTTCCTGGCCAGCAGGGAGGGAGGGAAAGGAGCTGCTTCCTTTGAAACCCAGGAAATTTAAAGGACATCATCAATCTGGGACAGCAGCGGGACACGGCGCTGGGATAAGGGACTTTCCCGCCAAATAAGGGACGGTTGACAGCTATGCAAGGAGAACGGTGCGTGACACAAGGTTCTGCTGTATCATATACTCTCCACTGTGCTTATTCCTTCCTTTGCATCCCCGTTGGAAACTGTTGCAGACATCCCATCGCGTTAAGCAAAAAACTAATTGATAACCTGAGTGCAGCTCTCTGTCGTTCTACATCTGGTGCCACCGACTGGCATTCGCGGCAAACGAAACTCCCGTGACTTTGCACTCCAGCCCTTTTGCTTCATGGGGAAACGCATTGAGATTCTCGTGGGAAACAGATGCTCAAGCACCCTATTCACAGCATGCTCCCTTAGGCCTAAATATGTTCTCCGTTTGCTAGTAAGTAAAAGAAGCATTTAACATTACCGGCAATGATGGAAGATAACTTTTACCACAGTGGTTTGCATATTTTGCACTTAATTTGTAGAATTCTTTGTGTACTTCTTACAGATTGGGAGTAGACTTTTTGTAGGCTTCCGGCCATGGAGGTAGCTAAACTCTACCAGCGGAGCTCCAATTCTGAGTCCAGAGAGCCAGTGTGGTGTAGTGGTTAAGAGCGGTAGACTCGTAATCTGGGGAAGCGGGTTCGATTCCCCCTCTCCTCCACATGCAGCTGCTGGGTGACCTTGGGCTAGTCACACTTCTCTGAAGTCTCTCAGCCCCACTCAACTCACAGAGTGTTTGTTGTGGGGGAGGAAGGGAAAAGGAGATTGTTAGCCTCTTTGAGACTCCTTCGGGTAGTGATAAAGCGGGATATCAAATCCAAACTCTTCTTCCGCTTCTTCCACCCCTTGTGGGCCCAGTTGCATGATGCATAGTTGCTTTCGCCAAGACTGGCTTGACCATGGCAGTCAGAGCAATAAGAGCTGTTCAGCAGTGGAACAGACTCCCAAAAGAGGTGGTGGACTCTCCTTCCTTGGAGGTTTTTAAACAGAGTTTGGATGGCCATCTGTCAGGGATGCTTTATTTGAGATTCCTGCATTGCAGGGGTTGGACTAGGTGTTTTTTGGGGTCCCTTCCTACTCTTAGATTCTCTGAAGCAATGCAAACATTGATGTCAGGTTCTGGAATTAATTTTAGAAATTTTAGGAGCTGGATTTCGAAGGAGAGAAATGTACGGCAGGGCAAGCTGGAGGAATAATGAAGCAACGAAATGTGGGTGGGTGGAAGATCTGCTTGTAAACTGAGATAACTTTATACAATAGCTAAGGGCCATAGCTCAATGGGAAATAATCCATATCTGAAATCCTGGGCTGTGAACACACCAAACATTTAAAGCATATTTCCTCTCCCCGAGAATCCTGGGAGCAGAACATTAATTCCCAGCATCCTTAACAAAGTACAGTTCCTGGGGGGCGGGGAGAAACTTGTAGTTTAATTGTGCCTTAAATCTATGGTATACAAAGCTTTAAAAAAGAATGGAAGAAATTCACATTTTATCTGAGAGACCATTGTAAACAAATGAAAACATTAGCAGATTTTTAACAACGCTTGTAATGGAAGAAAAACTTTGGATAATATAGATAGATTTAAAATATAGAGGATGAAATAATATGCAGTTGAAAAGGATAGCAAACAGACCCACAGAAGGAATGGAGGGGGAAGTCTGAAATTCAAGAGAATCTTGCATTTCAAGTGTATTTGTAATATTGTTGGAGTTTTCTATTTGTAAAATTAAATAAAATGTTTTTAAGTACAAGCAGCCCTGGGGAGGCGTCGCTCTCTATACTGTAGGCGAAACTGAACAAGATGAATCCATAGGAAAACTTGTTATAGGGCAGCTCCTTGTGTTTCTGTGCACATAACATGACACCACTTTCACTCGATGTGCGGCTACAAATCATTGTATAAATTTACCAAGTGATCAGCTTGAGTGGAAGAGCAAATGTTTCTTTCCGCGCGGGGGGAAAAAGTAAGCTGGGAAGGTCGAAATGGCCGGCAGCCCTCCAGTATATACAGTTGTCACTGATATAATGTAAAGTCAGCCTCGGCTCTTTGATGTTCCATAAACATGTCATTTTGAGCGGAGTCAGTTTTGCAGGCATTTCATCAGCAGAGGCACAACAAACAGCTCCAATTATGCTCCATCACTGTTTATCCTTTACCTCTTTAAAATGCCCATCTATTACCAGCAGGGTGGTTTGCAATGTTTAGTCTCCAGTGAAGATGATATTTAAGGGCCCTCAAGCCCTCAGGCAAATTCGCTCCTTCTTTCTCACTTTAATCCTCCGGCTTAAGCAGAGCATGGTGTGGAAGGGGGAACGAAAGCCCTCTCAACCGTTGCCTTCAAACATGTAACACGTATAGACAGAGGTGCATTCAAAGATCCCTGGAAATCACAACTGGAGAGGGAAAGTGCTTCCAGGGTTATAGCCTAGTTGAAGGCAGTGTTTAAAAATGTAAAAAGAAATGAAAAGGAAAGAAAGGTTGCATCATGCTGCAAACCTATTCAGGAAGTCCAAACTATATTTTAAAAAATAAGTTTATAATTTGTTTGTCCTTGTTTCTTGATTTGATCCTTTTCTGATTTGTGACTTGCCATTATTTTTATTTATTATAGTTTGATAATTATTTATCCTAACTGTTTTAAGTGTAAACTGTTTTATTATCATTTGCTGAAATTTAATTTTCTGTTTACTATTACATTCTAATGGATTAGTGAATATCGCTTTATTTTAAAGTTGTTTTTGACTTTTTGTATTGGATCAGATTGTTATTAGCTGTGTGATCTTTGCTGTCTATTTTGCTGTTTCTTCAGTTTGTCAACTGCCTTGTGTATAGCACATAGCTGTCAACTGTCCCTTATTTGGCAGGAAAGTCCCTTATCCCAGCACTGTGTCCCACTGCTGTCCCTTATTGATGATGTCCCTTAAATTTCCCGGATTTCAAAGGAAGCAGCTCCTCTCCCTCCCTCCCTGCCGGACAGGGAGGAGGGAGCCTCCAACTGTGTTGCTTGGCTGCGTTGCTCACCCAATAAGGAGTCTAAGAACGACTGGGGGGTGGAGCTCGCATGCCTTGTGCCAATCAAATCGGCCGCGTTGCCTGGGGAATCGCCTTTGCTCAGCGCTTCTCAGCGGAGAGGTGACGGTGGTTTCCCTTGCTGCATCCCCTTTGCCGGGTTGCTGCGCTGTGGGAACCACCACTTGAGGCTTCATTTGGCTGCTGGCTGGGCTTTCTGCCTTTGGCTCGGAGGGGCTCAGAAGCTGAACATACCTGTGCTTGGAAAATCCCTTACTTTGGCTGCTGATCCCTTATTTCCGAGGCTGCTGGTCCCTTATTTTCAAATCTGTAAGTTGACAGCTATGGTATAGCAATCTAGAAAGGCGGTATATAAATTAAAAGTGAAATGAAATGAAAAAGAATATGGTTAGCTGTCATACCAAAACCATCCCACTGGGGGCCTTTTTCCTCTCCAAGGGCTGAATTGCCGCATGGTTATCATTCAAAGCAGTCAATAGAGCATGGGGCTCTTAATCTCAGAGTCATGGGTTTGAGCACTGTGTTGGGCAAAAGATTCCTGTATTGCGGGGGGCTGGACTAGATGATTCTCGTGGTGTCTTCCAATTCTCCAATTCTATGATTCTGTGCAAGTTTTGGATGGGGCCACACACAAAGACACTATGCTCTGGTTCACTAAGCTAAGCTACAGTTTAGCGCAGGAATGTCCAGAGTCCGTTTCGGGGGCTTAATCCGGTCCCTGTGGCAGTTTATTTCCTGTGTTAAAATCGTAAAAAAACCTCAACTTCAACCTTAAAAAAGCCCAACAACTTCAATCCTTAAAAAAGCTCAACCACAACTTTGGTTGGCCCTTTGGTCACCCCTCACGGCCCTTTACTTCATCAAATCTGGCCCTCTTTGAAAAAACTTAGGACATCACTGGTTTAGCAGGTGTGACCAAGTGTGAGCATGCACACAACCGCTTTGCACTGCCCCTGCTCCTCCTCCTACTGCTGATGCTGTATTACTATGGATATAAGCCACCAACTGAGGCCAATTGGGAATCCCACAACAAGGACTCCGTTAGCAGGGCTGGCCCACCCACGAGGCAAAGTGAGGCGATCGCCTCAGGCAGCAGGTCCACTGGGGCAGCAAATCCCGATGTCGATCTTCCTTCCCCCTTGTTCCTGGTGTAGCTTTTCTCTGGCAGGGAAGAGGTGCCATTTCGGGGTCTGCCTCAGGTGGCAAAATGTCTTGGGCTACCCCTTGGACTGTGCCAACCTTTCCACAGCAAGTATGAGTGAATTTACTTTATTACGGTCGCAGACCACCATAAGCAAAACATCTAAATAAATAGCATAACAGTATCTCGTAAGCGGATGATTATTAAATAAATGGAAGCAAGAACCAAACGTGTAAATTAAAAAATATACATAGATTACTTGATTAAACATAGGTAATGGATGAGTAAAAACTGATAAGAGAAATCAAAAAAGATCAGTTAAAAACAGTTATATGGAGTGGGGCTTCAGAAGTATGGATCTAACTATATGGGCCTTCAATTTAGGACTGATTTGTAGCATAAATCATCCTTCGGCGGATATCTATCATGGCAGCACAAAATCTGGAGACTAAATAGGTGACTTCTGGGCTTTTGTAGACGGCATCTTAAAAGGTAGAGACATCACCTTGCCAACAAAGGTCTGTATAGTAAAAGCTATGGTTTTCCCAGTAGTGATGTATGGAAGTGAGAGCTGGACCATAAAGAAGGCCAATTGCTGAAAAATTGATGCTTTTGAATTATGGTGCTGGAGGAGACTCTTGAGAGTCCCATGGACTGCAAGAAGATCAAACCTCTTCCATCTTAAGGAAATCAGCCCTGAGTGCTCACTGGAAGGACAGATCCTGAAGCTGAGGCTCCAATACTTTGGCCACCTCATGAGAAGAGAAGACTCCCTGGAAAAGACCCTGATGTTGGGAAAGATGGAGGGCACAAGGAGAAGGAGACGACAGAGGACGAGATGGTTGGACAGTGTTCTCGAAGCTACCAGCATGAGTTTGACCAAACTGCGAGAGGCAGTGGAAGACAGGAGTGCCTTGCATGCTCTGGTCCATGGGGTCACGAAGAGTCGGACACGACTAAACAACTAAACAACAACAAATAGGGAGATGTAGTGCAAGGAACTGGAAGTAAGTGCAAGTACCACTCACTCTCAAGGCCACCATCTTACTTGGACTCATTCTCAGTTTCTTGATGTTCATCACGACCACCACATTCAGGAACCAATCTAGGGTCTGTACAGTCACACCCGATTCAAATGTTACAGTAAATAAAGCTGGCTGTAACTGGGGTACCAATGCGCCAGATCTCCCAATGCCCACTCCCATTGGCTTCATTTAGGCATCAAACAGGATTGAGGGTAGGTTGGTAGTGCCCTGTGGCACACCAGAACACAATTGCCAGATGACAAGGTCACCCAATGCCATTGTCTGGATCCAGGAGTGGAACTGCAGTGCCCTCAACATTCATCCCACAGAGTCGGTTCAGAAGGATGCCATGGTCAATGTTCTCAAAATCCACCGAAAGATAAGTAAGAGTAATAGGCTCAGTGTCCCCACTATCCCTGTCTTCATAAAGTTCATCCATCCAGCAACCAAAACTGGTTGGGTTCCAAAACCACGTCTGGATCAAAACTGGAATAGATCTAGATAATCAATTGGTAAGTGTCTCATTATGGACCCGTCTTGCACTTCTGTATTTTGTCCCAAGAAATATCCAATACCTAGGGTTGCCCTATACCAAAAGTAAAAACCCAAAAGTTGCTGAGCTTTGATGAAAGAGGATGCTCATCAAATTAACAGATGACACCACCGGAATTGTTGAGCTTTTTCTAAAGGGAAAACCCCAAAGTTGTTGAGATTTTTTTTACAAAGAAAGCAAAAAACAACAACATTACTTTTCAATGGACTTGCCTAAGATCCAGGACTGAGTGTGCCTTTCGTAAATTCAACCCGGACGTCAATTCCGCCTTTGAAATCCCGGTAATGTCTGGGGAAATCTGGAGGGACCCAGTAAACTTTTCATATAAGCAGGCTCCAGATCTATAATCGCTTGGGTGCTTTCAATAAATGCAAAGTTACAGGGCAGAGAACATCTCATCCAAACACACTTCAAAGCGAAAAAACACAACGAACCTAGACATTTATGGCATAATCCTCTTTAAGTTAGAAGAGCCAATAAAGTCAGCTCCTCCTTATTGCCTGTTAACCACAATAACCTACTCAATTTCATCTTTTGTACATGTCATACGGAGATTTTCATTTTACTTTATTGACTAAGAAATACCCGGTTTTCTGGCTGGAGCTTATTATGTAAAGGCAGCATAAAAGGACTCATTACTTTTTAACTACAAGCAGAAAAGGAAGCAGTGTGCGTGTGTTATTTTGCTGGAAGGACTCCATACAGTAGCATTCCAAGCTATGGGCAATATGGACTCTTGGTGTGCAAAACTGTGGAAAGCTATATCAGAACTACAATCTCAGGCACAAGGTTGTGGAGTAGAGAGTAGGATCCTTGGTTTTAAGCCTGTCAACAAGAACTGAAGCCTTGTTGCAATCGTACATGCACAGCATAATAGGCTTAGGCTAAAGGACGATCTAAGGGATGCGTGTGGCGCTGTGGGTTAAACCGCAGAGCCTAGGACTTGCCAGTCAGAAGGTCGGTGGTTTGAATCCCCACAAGGGAGTGAGCTCCCATTGCTCAGTCCCTGCTCCTGCCAACCTAGCAGTTCAAAAGCACGTTAAGTACAAGTAGATAAATAGATACCGCTCTGGCGGGAAGGTAAACAGCATTTCCATGTGCTGCTCTGGTTTGCCAGAAGTGGCTTAGTCATGCTGGCCACATGACCCGGAAGCTGTACGCTGGCTTCCTCGGACAGTAAAGCGAGATGAGCGCCGCAACCCCAGAGTCAGCCACGACTGGACCTAATGGTCAGGGGTCCCTTTACCTTTTTAAAGGACTATCTGTAGGGACGTGGGTGGCGCTGTGGTCTAAACCACTGAGCCTCTTGGGCTGTGCCAATCAGAAGGTCGGTGGTTTGAATCCCTGCGACAGGGTGAGCTTCCGTTGCTCGGTCCCAGCTTCTGCCAACCTAGCAGTTTGAAAGCACGTCAAAAATGCAAGTAGATAAATAGGTACCACTCCGGCGGGAAGGTAAACGGCGTTTCCGTGCGCTGCTCTGGTTTCACCAGAAGCAACTTAGTCATGCTGGCCACATGACCTGGAAAAACTGTCTGCAGACAAATGGCGGCTCCATCGGCCTGTAAAGCGAGATGAGCGCCACAACCCCAGAGTTGTCTGTGACTGGACTTAACTGTCAGGGGTCCTTTACCTTTTTAAAGGACTATCTACATTGACTGCGTGGCTGGTGGCCATGTCAGGAGATTTAGAAAAATCAATCCTGGGCAGGGAGCAGGGCCGGTCCTACCATTAAGCAGAGTGAGGCAACGGCCTTGGGCAGCAGATGCTGAAGGTCAGCATTCCCCTTTGTTAGAGGACAAAGCCGTGTCTGTCCTCTTAACCAGCCTGTTGCTCCCAGATGTCATGGAAGATGCTCATCAATCACCTGTGTTGAAATAATATTCAGTGGCCAATAGAATGGAGGCACCACCTTGTCCTTTGCCTCAGGCAATGCCTTGGGCTAGCCCTAACTTTGGGCAGATTTTCTTTGGGATTGCAGCACACAGAGAGGAGAAATTTAACCCTTCCCTTCCCAGCTGCAATGCTGAGAGACGTACACACGCAACGAGCGTTGCAGTTAGTGATAGGTGGAAAAAAGCCATTGGGTACTTCTTCTTTCCTTATTGTGGATTGTAAGGCAGGGGTGATTTTCATGGAGACTGTGGCTGAAGAAGGAAGAGTTAAACCTCTTTTACCCTGGGCAATGTAGTCTCTATGAGAATTACCCCACATCCAGAACAAAGGATTCAAAATGCCGCGAGACAGGCAACTAACCTAGCATTTAGTTAGGCCAGGGGTCAGCAAACATTTTCAGCAGTGGGCCAGTCCACTGTCCCTCAGACCTTGTTGGGGGCCAGACCATATTTAGAAAAAAAATGAATGAATTCCTATGCCCCACAAATAACCCAGAGATGCATTTTAAATAAAAGCACACATTCTACTCATGTAAAAACACCAGGCAGGCCCCACAAATAATCCAGAGGTGCATTTTAAATAAAAGGACACATTCTACTCATGTAAAAACACGCTGATTCCCGGACCGTCCGCGGGCTGGATTTAGGCGATTGGGCTGGATCAGGCCCCTGGGCCTCAGTTTGCCTACTCATGAGTTAGGCCTTATGAAATGATTTCCAGAAGTATGCGACACCTTCTGTTCATACATATTCACGAGATGATAGTTTCAAAATCATTTTACTGCTTCCTTCTCCATTTATTTATTTTGTGTGTGTGTGTGTGTGTGCGCGCGCGTGTGTGTATCTAGAGAACGTCTATGAGGTCGTTCTTCAATTGAGTCAGACCCATCTAGGTCACAGCTTTGCTGTGCCTTTGATCTCAAAACATGAGAACCTGGGGAAATGTCATTGTGACATCAGGTGACTGACTGATGTGACCCCACCCTCTCGAGGCACAAGCTGAGGTGCATTTCACAGGACTCTGACCTAAAATACTTCAAACTGGAAATACAGTGGTACCTCGGGTTACATACGCTTCAGGTTACATACTCTACAGGTTACAGACTCCGCTAACCCAGAAATAGTGATTCAGGTTAAGAACTTTGCTTCAGGATAAGAACAGATATTGTGCTCCGGCGGCGCACCGGCAGCAGGAAGGCCCCATTAGCTAAAGTGGTGCTTCAGGTTAAGAACAGTTTCAGGTTAAGAACGGACCTCCAGAACGAATTAAGTATTTAACCTGAGGTACCACTGTACCAGGGATTGACCACGACAGACAAAGTTGCCACTCATCTTCTAAGCTAAGGCCCATCGTATAACTTGGTATAAGGGAACTTCCTAAAAAGAAAGGGTTTCTCTTCACTCATTTCACGCAGTGTGTAGCTATAAAGCAATTATTCTTCATCTTCTTCATTGTCCGGCATTGTTGAGATGATCACAATGAACTACGCAATAATGAAATAACAACAAGAGTTGACTGTGGCAGGAATGCACGTAAAACAACTAGGCAACGCTTAAAAGGTAAAACAGGCTTGCAGTCTGCTATTGTTGATGTTATTCGATTCATTGGACTCTGAATCATTTGTTGAATGTCCCCTGGTGTCCACAACTGCACAGGTGATATTTGTCATGCAATTATATCCATTTTACAAAACACCAATCAGGATGGTAATTTTGATTTGCTTGTAGCAGGGGTGGCTAAACCACTGTCCCCAAGATATATATATATATATATTCCCCTTCAGGAGTCCACCAACTTGAACAAAAAAGAGAGAAAAAGATCGAAAGGAGCAAGAGGAATCTTCAGCTCAGACGAAACTTCAACTATAAATGATAGTGCCACCTTGTGTCAAAACACGATACTGAGCATATAATTTCTTCTCGAAAATACATGTTTTGCAACCAGTCAGTTCACTTAAAAAAACCCAAACTAATTATATATATATATATATATATATATATATATATATATCCCATATTTTACACCTCCGTGAACTTGAATACTTAAATTGTGGTTCATTTGTTGTAACTTACTTCAGACTTCTTCTTTTCTTATTTCTTTCACCAAGCGTGGTTGTAACAGATAATGCCAATTAATTGTGTGGTGTGGTGTAATAGAAGAAGCAAAGTTACTTGCGCCTAGGCACCTGAGAAAATGTTAGATGGGATCTTAATAAACCCTCACCCTTTACAACCCTCACCATGTCAATCATCTTACACTTTAACATAAAAGGACAATAATCTGTTTTATTGCTACAAACGGTAAGGAAACTGCATGGTGTAGAAGGTTTTTAAAAAAACCAAAAAAACTCAGTTGTTTGGTGACCTCACTGCCATTTACCGATATGTTATTGCGGTACTTCACTCAATTAGACACATAACATAATCTTATTTAACAATGTAAGGAACAATTTGGACAGTTTTTGAATCACAATATGCTATGTAGCAAATATTATACACACACAATATGCTATAGATGAGAATTGCGGCTATAGGGTGGTATAATAATAAGAATAATATAGGACAATGGTTTCACAATAACCCAAAGTTTTTAATAACCCAGTAGACTTATTCTAGTGGCCTTCAGTTAGAAGAAGAAGAAACTCGCATCTATCTTCACATTTGGTTGATTGTAATGCTCATAAGAAAGAGGTCAGTGGTAGCTAGATAATTAGCTGTTAAAAGTCAAAAGAAACATGGCAATGGTGTCTTTATTAGGACGAACAAAAATGCCCCAGCACTGTGAGCGAGCTTTTGCGTTCATCAGCAATCTTCTATCGCTTGGACACTCAGCACAGAAAAGGGAGAGAGGGGAAGCAGAGCTGAGCATGGCGAGAAAGCTATTTGTAAGTCTGGGGTGCAGAAAATTGACTTAATTGGGAACTTTAATGTGGGAAACTGATTTCAGGTAGCACCAAAGTCTACTTGAATGAAGAAGCAATGGCTGTTCCTATTCTGGAAATACAAAAATCCCATAGTAAAAGTAAAGGGACCCCTGACCATTAGGTCCAGTCGTGGCCGACTCTGGGGTTGCAGAGCTCATCTCGCTTTATTGGCCGAGGGAGCCGGCGTACAGTTTCTGGGTCATGTGGCCAGCATGACTAAGCCGCTTCTGGAGAACCAGAGCAGCACACGGAAACGCTGTTTACCTTCCCGCTGGAGCGGTACCTATTTATCTACTTGCACTTTGACTTGCTTTCGAACTGCTAGGTGGGCAGGAGCAGGGACCGAGCAACGGGAGCTCACCCCGTCGCAGGGATTCGAACCGCCGACCTTCTGATTGGCAAGTCCTAGGCTCTGTGGTTTAACCCACAGCGCCACCCGTGTCCCAAAGGCATTTATTAAAACACACACACACTCTCTACCTGTGTACATATATCCCTAATCTCCTCTCTCTCTCTCTCTCTCTCTTTTTTCAAGTAACTTTTATGATGCTCTTGTTTTCTAACCCTCACCAGTTTGGGGAGGAGGTGCAATAAGAGCCACTGTCTTCTGGGTCACCATATATATTTATATGTATATATGTGGCATGGATGTGATTCAGCACACACCTCTAACTCCATAACACACGTCTGACATAAAAAGTTACTGGATCAGGAACTATATTGCACAGGTGGGAGCAGACTTCTGCATGTATGCTAGGTGGGTAACATAAACAGGTGTGCCCAGAACACACGGTTTCTACTCTGATCCAGCAATGATGGCTACAGTACCCTGGGATTTAATACAGCATTTCACGAAAATAGTCAGTTGAGTTGTTTTCACTCTTAACCCCTCAAGCATTATTAAGGATCTCATTACAGGTGACTCCTGGTTCTTCTCAGTTCCAGAGATGCCCTCCGAAAACCAACAATCCCAACACCTACCTAAATCACAGAGGCCCCTCTCCATATTTACTGGAGAGAGAAAACGCTTGATCTGTTGCCAGATTATTTGTTTCCCATTGTTGGCATCATACCGAAAAGGCTCTTATTTGATGTAGATGGTTTGGCGGCGGGGGGGCGGGGGGGGATAGAAGTGCGGGATTGTACATCAAATTGCAGAGGATTTTTTTTGTTATTTATTTGTGGCAAACAGGCGAGCATATGGCTCTGTGTCTGAATTTTTGTTTGTTTGTTTAGTTTCTCTTTTCTTTCTATTTTGGTTTACTGTCACAAATGTTTTAATTATCTCGTGCGTCGCTGTTTCAGTTACGCATTGTCTCTCTTTCTTTTTGACTCGGGGGCAGCTGTTGAGTTCTCCAGATTTAGGGCCCAAATCTGCTCATCGTTATGCGAGAGCACATTGCCGCATGTCTTGTGTTAAGCAAAAAAGGGGTGGGGAAGAGAGCCAGCGACTTCGTAATGGGCCGTGACTTACGCTCCATCCGTCGCACGAGGCACAAATCGTGGCGGGGGGCAGGAATGTGAGTGTCCTCTTTGGGCTGCATTTTGAAACGTGCTTTGCGCATCTCCACATGGATTTCAAGACCTGGGTTTATTGCAGTAAATATTTCCTTTGGTAGTAAAGGTAAAGGGACCCCTGACCATTAGGTCCAGTCGTGACCGACTCTGGGGTTGCGGCGCTCATCTCGCTTTATTGGCCTAGGGAGCCAGCATTTGTCCGCAGACGGCTTCCGGGTCAGGTGGCCAGCATGACCAAGCCACTTCTGGCAAACCAGAGCAGCGCACGGAAACGCCGTTTACCTTCCTGCCGGAGTGGTACCTATTTATCTACTTGCACTTTGACATGCTTTCGAACTGCTAGGTGGGCAGGAGCAGGGACCGAGCAACGGGAGCTCACCCAGGAGACTCAGGAAGCTTGCTTCGGTCTGAGACTCAGGAAACACCGTGACAGGAAATGAGGCCGCCATTGGGGGTAGCAACGGAACTGACGATTCACGGTGCTAGAGAAGAAACCAAACTTTTTTTTAAAAAAAGTTTCTTCTCTCATTAGATTCACAAAATGTTTAGGGGTATGTGTACCCCTGCGTACCCCCCCCCCAAAAAAAAACCACACACACACACACTGGGCAGAGGTAGAGGAGGGACAGAATTTATTTTATGCGTTTCTGGAACTCTAAATCAGCCCTATTCCGTTCTTGGCCAAAGCCAGGTGCACAGTCCTCTTTCTTACCAGCTTCTGAAAGGTGGAGGAAGCAAATGTACATTTTGGGCACCTGAAGGATTCAGCCTGGGTCCATTTCAGCACAAATTGACGTGATCTGCACCTCCCAGCCTAAGCCAACATTCACACTTCCCAGATGATCTGATGAAGCCCTTGGCTTTAAGTGACAAGAACCCAACACTCCGACATTATTATTTTTAAATATTTTAATTTCATAAATATGTTGAGAGAAAGTACACTTAAGACGGTCACATTGAATTTCACAATACGTATTCGTATGAAAATAAAAGTTTCCCATACCCAGAATATTTGCAGTGCAACTTGCACAGGGCGACAGGAGTAACTACAATTTGGACCCGTGTATACATTAAAAAAGATTTAGATGAACATATAATATGTTGACAGTTATGGAAATGGTATACAGTCATACCTCATGTTACAGACGCTTCAGGTTATGTTTTTTTCGGGTTATGGACCGCAGGAAACCTGGAAGTACCGGAACGGGTTATTTCCGGGTTTCGCTGCTCGTGCATGCGCAGAAGTGCTAAATCATGCTTTACGCATGCACAGAAGCGACGAATCGCACCGGCGCAGACGCAACGCTTCAGGATGCGAACGCTGCGGGTTGCGGACGTGCCTCAGTCATGGATTACATCCGCAACCCGAGTTTCCACTGTACAGGTTTCAGTTTTCCAGTCTGCTAGCAGCCATGCTCTTCTGCAAGATACACCATTCATCTTCCCTTTTCTATTTTTGTTTTCCAAGTGACAGTCAACAGGCCCAGCCCTCTTTCAGCTTCTGTTGCGGGGGGGGGGTGCCCCCTTAAAAGTAATTTTTTGCTTCTTATTTCTGCAAACCTTAGGGTCCCCTTGATACCTCTCTCTTCTTTCTTAGGGGCTCAGTTTCTGCCGGCGACACACCCACCCACCTGAGTTCACTATTGGAGGGAGCAGTGGTACATTTGGCGCTCGTCACCTCCGTGTTTTCAGTATGGCAGATGAAACGGCAGGTTTTGTTTGCTCAGAGGCTTAGTGAGGGCAGCTGGCCAGGCAGATGGGCACCCTGAATGCTTTTCAGTGGCCCTGTGCCTGCAGTCTAATTTAGTTCAGTGAAATTCAGCCACTGAATATTGGGGAAGAAGAAAATTAGAGATGTACAGTGGTACCTTGGGTTAAGTACTTAATTCGTTCCGGAGGTCCGTTCTGAACCCACTTTAGCTAATGGGGCCTCCTGCGCCGCCGCTGCATGATTTCTGTTCTCATCCTGAAGCAAAGTTCTTAACCTGAGGTACTATTTCTGGGTTAGCGGAGTCTGTAACCTGAAGCATATGTAACCCAAGGTACCACTGTACAAGCCAGCTTATACGTATTGGTTGACTGACCGCACAACTACTTCTGCACAAGAGCAGCCTGTCTAAACAGTGAGAGCTCAGGATCTCAGAAGCAGTCTGCTTACAGGTCCACAACCAATCTTATACTGGTGCTTATTTGTGTGGGGCTGAGATATGGAAGAAGAAGTGGGAGCTTGCCCTGGGTATCCCCACACCACACTCAAACCTCACTGAGGTCCTTTAACAACTAGTCTAAGTTATCTGCCCCAGATCTTCCTTTTGAACTTGGGATCTGGTAACTCTTGTGTCTACCACAACGGAGAAGAAAGCGAAATCCCAAATTATGCAGACATTTGTAAGTCGTACAGCTGTTTCTCTTTTTAATCTGCAATAATGCTGGCCTCATGAAGGGTATAGCTGCTTGTTTCTACAAATAAAAGCCCACAGCTCAAAGGCAAAATATTTTTGAGACAATGTACAATAAGAGTAAGGGAGGGTTCGCCCACCCGCCCCCCCCTTCTCAAACCATGTAAAAGCTGTTTTGTGAAATTAAGCTGGAAATATCATAAGTGGGAAATGACCACAGAATAAATAGGAACCTTTCAGAACGGCAGAAAACATGTGTTATTTATTTTCCTTGTAAACAGAAGTGGCAGATTCAATCAGCAAGAAATATCAGATCATTATGACCATTTTAATCATATAAAAAGGGGGTTCATAAGTTTTGTTTATGGTGCATTTAACAGCACTTTCGGTTTATCGTTCAGGGAAGTCAATAACCCTTATTTACCGATATGCAAGAGATAAGCTCGTGCATTCCTTTCGACTCTTGCAGGGAACAGAAACCAAGGTGGAACAATTAAGTATCTGTTCCGTTACCTTTTGCACTCTTCATAAGCATATGGGAATAATTAAAACGCAGGGCATCTGAAAGATTTACAAACAGAGGTCACAATTCAGCACAGAATTAGGCACACAAAGCCCAATGAGTCCACGGGGCTGGGGCACCATTTTCAAAAGGGAGGGGCATCCTTGTTCAGGAACCCAGGTGATTCTGTACCTCTAGCCTTCCTCCTGATTTTAAACATCCTCTGTTGCTTAACGGTGTGTGTGTGTGTCCTCTCCTGATCACAGGGACTCATGAGAAATTTAATCTTTGCAGGTTACAATACAAGGTGACCTGCACTGCACCTCCCAGGCTAATGCGCAGATCAAAACTTTAATTATCCATCAGCTTCGACGCCCCCACAGCCTCAAAAAATGGTATCAAAATAGTTTCCCAACATGTATTTTGGAGAGAAAATGGCATTTCTGTGCAGGTTATAAAAATAATAATTAGCGCAGAAACAGGATGGAAGGGATTTATGGGTGAACACATGCAAAAGTGACACGGATCGGCTGATTCACCCGTCTCTAACTAGTAATCTTGCTCTTGTTAATTATAAGATTTAAATAACCACAAATTAATGCTTTAAAACAGGCTGGCTCCAAGCCGGTTGACGTGCAGGCAAGAGCCATGGATGTCTGAGCAAAGGATAAGCCGAAGACTTGGTGCTGATCAGCTGTTCAAATGGAGTTTTTTGGGGGGGACACAAATCGAATTCATTTCCCCCACTGAAACCGTGGCTGATTTTACTGTCACTCTTCTGACTAGGACTATCGGCATACAGTAGAGTCGGGTGCAAGGGCCTCTTGAAATTCCTCACCTACAGTGGTACCTCAGGTTAAGTACTTAATTCGTTCTGGAGGGCCGTACTTAACCTGAAACTGTTCTTAACCCGAAGCACCACTTTAGCTAATGGGGCCTTCCACTGCCGCCGGAGCACGATTTCTGTTCTCATCCTGAAGCAAAGTGCTTAACCTGAAGCACTATTTCTGGGTTAGCGGAGTCTGTAACCTGAAGCGTATGTAACCTGAGATACCACTGTATTTGCAGGCAGGGAAATTGCAGTGTGGGGGTGTGACACTGTGCCAAATCTCTCCAGGAGGAGGGAGAGAAATTCTCCAACTGTTTCTAGCCTGTGGGACTCACCTTGTGGCATTTGGGCAGCTTGTTTCTGAATTTGGTTTTGTTTTGTTTGCTGCCACTGCACAAAGGGTGGTAGATTTGCGGCCATTATGCTTTGAGAACCAAGGTACCACTGTAAAAGCTTTTGGATATTTTAAGAAGTGTTTGGACATGGTTTTAATTTCAAGAAAAGAGTTAGTGTGGCACATGATGTTGGTTTCCCAGCTGCAACTTAGCTGCTCTGCCAACAATCCCTCCATCTAGGGGCAGGTTGTATATATGTCAATGAAACCACATATCCTAAAGGCATCACAGTCTCTTCTGCGCCTTATTCCCAAAAGGAATCACAAACCCTGGATAAGCACCTAGAACCCCTTGGATCTCACACTGCTCCTGGAGAATTGGGTGACTTATTGTTCGAAATGGATTTAAAAGCCAGCAGTGAGCACCCAGGAAATGGGGTTTGCGAGATAAAGGTAGGTAAAGAACCCCTGGATGGTTAAGTCCAGTCAAAGGCGACTATGGGGTGTGGTGCTCATCTCACTTTCAGGCCGAGGGAGCCAGCATTTGTCCACAGACAGTTTTCTGGGTCATGTGGCCAGCATGACTAAACCACTTCTGGAGCAACGGGACACTGTGATGGAAACCAGAGAGCCTGGAAATGCCATTTACCTTCCTGCCACATCAGTACCTATTTATCTACTTGCACTGGTGTGCTTTCGAACTGTTAGGTTGGCAGGAGCTGGGACAGAGGAACGGGAGCTCACCCTGTCGCGGGGATTTGAACCGCCGACCTTCCAATTAGCAAGCCCAAGAGGCTCAGTGGTTTAGACCACAGCACCACCTGCGTCCCTCGGGGTCTGTGAACACATTCCAGAGGCAGCCTTTGAAATGTCATGCAGATCTCACATCTCTCTGCCCCTTTTCCCCCTGCAGATCTGAAGCAGCAACCCTCAGCTTGTCTTAAGCATGCGTCAGCCAGTGCCCAAAGTGTCCTGGCGCATGCATGCTCCCAAAAGGTAGGTTCTCATTTGCAAACGTTCTGATCAGTGCGTCTTCATGCGTTGCCCGAGAGTGGCTGAAATATGAAAGCATGAAGCATTTTCCAAAACGATAATTTTAGAGAAGGGGCAAAGTGATAGTTATAAAGTAGCCAGTTGAGGTCAAATCCTTACATAATGATTAGGTTTTTTTGCAGAGTCTCTTTTAATTTGCTTTTTTAAAATAAAAAATACAGTCTGAGGGTTGCTGAGGGGAGAAGGAAGGTACATGTGGCAGCTTCCTTGGCACGGGAGGCCTGATGTCAAGTCGAAAGCAAAGCCACTCAAATATTTCTCTCTGATTAGATTGGAGCATTTCCTCTTAGATTTTGGTTCCTGTGTATCCTAGCTTAAGAACTTCTTCATGTGGCATCTTGTATGAAAAAAGAAATCTAATCTTAAGCAGATGTATAACATTTCATCCTTTAAGGCCAGCAATACAGCTGGGGGGATGTTCGGAAGACTTTTTAACATTTTAATTATTTATTTTTATTTTTCTGCAGCTCCTCACAAGTCGGTCACCAGCCAGGTCCCCTCTGAACTGCTGTAACTCTCTCTCTCTCTCTCTCTCTCTCTCTCTCTCTCTCTCTCTCTCTCTCTGCGTGTGTGGTCTCTAAAGTACTTTGGCGATAAGGGTAATTTCTCCCTGCAGTGGAACATTTCATTAAAGAAAATGAGGAACTCTTTTAACATGGGGGGGGAGGGCAGGCGAAAACACACAGAGGGGAAAAAATAAACAGAGGGAATGCCATCCGTTGAAAAGGATAGGAACAATGGACCATAAGTGAAAAAAGAGGGGCTGTTTTGCCACTTTGTGGCTGTTGAGTCACTTGCCCGTGTGCGTGACTTCATTCGTAAATGGGCTTTCTCAAAATTCTCCATCTGCCAGCAAAGAAATGGTGCGCAGGGCATGTTGGCGAATTTATGCAACAGTTTCTCATGGGCGGGGCCTGTGGCTGTCAGTAGCACAACACCTCCCCATTTAAAAAAAGTTTTCTACTTTTTCCACTGCAACAGTTACAGCCGCTCCAAGTGTCCCTATTTTCCAGGGACAGTCCCAGATTTACAGAAGCCATGCCGGTTTCTGATTTGATCCCAGAATGTCCTGGTTTCCCTTAAAGGTAAAGGTAAAGGTAAAGGGACCCCTGACCATTAGGTCCAGTCGTGCCCAACTCTGGGGTTGCGGCGCTCATCTCGCTTTATTGACTGAGGGAGCCGGTGTACAGCTTCCAGGTCATGTGGCCAGCATGACTAAGCCTTTTGAAATTACAAGGGAAAAGTCATTGCCCATATTATATTTAGAGTTAAACTAAGGGGCCTCTGTGATCTGAATACTCTTGATTGATTGATTGATTGATTGATTGATTGATTGATTGATTTTCAAAAAGAAACCCGAGTTCTTAAGAAACTTTACTGTGTCTTCCATGGTAAATGCTGGCCTCAGTTTTATGGAGCAAAATAGGGATTCCCCTCCCCCCTCCCCCTGCCCACCCTATGGAAGTTTTGCTGATTAATTAAAACTCTGGCAGAATCCCCATCCCATAATGCCTGCTTGAACAGTCTACTTCACTGAGCTGAAATAAACAGTGCAAAGCTTTCCCCTAAAATTACAATGCAGCCAATCGGAAAACTGTTGGAATCTGAAGTTTTGGTAAATATGGAATTTTAATCTAATACTCTGTTATTGTGCTATTAATTACAGCTGACCCTGTTCAACAAATGTCAAGATCTTAGATTTTATTTCCCAACGAAAGCATGTTCCTAAATGGAGAGCCTTCCTGGAGGGCAAATACCTCAAAAGTCAGATGAGCTGATGTTTTTTTGGTTGTTGAGAACTGCAGGGTCTCTGGAACCAAAAGCCTAAAGCCACCACCATTGCTGTCTTTCAAAATATCTGTCTGGGTTCACATTTATTGTTGATTTTGACATGCATAACTGCCATAGGATGCTTTGGCAGTACAGAATCACTTTGGTCCATCAAAGTCCTGGGGGGAAATGTAAGTCTTATCCTGGTGCCAAAAAGACATCAGCAAAGGCACCAAGTGGACCTCACCATGGGGAGCATTCAACAGATGGGGAGCCACCACCGGATAGGCCCTCTCCATTGTCATCACCATCTGAGACTCCCTCAGAGAAGGGACCTAGAGAAGGGCCTCATATGAAGAGTCCAGGTTGGTTCCTATCAGACAAGGCATTCCAGAAGATACTGAGGTCCTGAGCCATTTGTTGTTGTTTAGTCGTGTCCTACGCTTCGTGATTCCATGGACCAGAGCACGCCAGGCACTCCTGTCTTCCACTGCCTCCCGCAGTTTGGTCAAACTCATGCTGGTAGCTTTGAGAACACTCTCCAACCATCTCGTCCTCTGTCGTCCCCTTCTCCTTGTGCCCTCCATCTTTCCTAACATCAGGGTCTTTTCCAGGGAGTCTTCTGTTCTCCTGAGGTGGCCAAAGTATTGGAGCCTCAGCTTCAGGATCTGTCCTTCCAGTGAGCACTCGGGGCTGATTTCCTTAAGAATGGATAAGTTTGATCTTCTTACAGTCCATGGGACTCTCAAGAGTCTCCTCCAGCACCATAATTCAAAAGCATCAATTCTTTGGGGATCAGCCTTCTTTATGGTCCAGCTCTCACTTCCATACATCACTACTGGGAAAACCATAGCTTTAACTATACGGACCTTTGTTGGCAAGGCGATGTCTGTAAAGCACTTTCAGTTGGCTAGATTGCCTCTACCTGCCAGGCTACTCTTTGACTCTTCTTAATAGGAAGGTATGGGTGGTAGCACCAAGATCCTTTTGTGCATATGAAATGTCACCTGTACTTTTAAGAAAGCTGTGATTGGCCCTGCCAGGATGGATTGAGGCCATGTCATGGCTGATATAAGAATAGCATTATAATTGCATTGCCAATCTAACAAAGAAAAGGAAGGCGGGACAGGAAAAGTTAATTACGAAAGTTAATATAAACATTTATTTTCATTTCATTTTATATCGTTTCCAAGAATGCATCCAACCCAATTTGCTCTACAACTAAGCTACGGCTTTCCCCCTTGCTATCATTTGCATTATCTTTTTCCCCCAATTTTTTTTATTGATTTTAACAAATATAACACATAGAACATACAAAAGAAAACACATTACAATACTAAAAGAAAGAAAGAAAAAACATAAAACAAAAATGTAAACACCTATTCCTTCTAATATACGTTTTAAAGTCCTTTGTATACTAACTTCCTCAATCCCCCCTAACTGAGTTTCATTGTATCCCCTTGTAATAGTTCTCCAAAATCAACTTTTACGAAATCAACTTTTACAATCACAGTTATCTCCTTCAATTTACTATCTTCATCTCTTTTCTTATTGGCTTAAATCCATATTAACTATACAACATTCTTATTCTAATCCTAGGCCTGTTTGATAGTTTCAAGTACTTTCTAATTATCTTATATTGCAATATTTGACTAAATAATCTTTAAATTTCTTCCAGTCTTCTTGGTATTCCTCCTCTTTCTGATCGCAGATTCTTCCAGTCAGGTCAGCCAGCTCAGAAAACTCCAACATCTTCATCTGCCATTCTTCTACCGTTGGTATTTCTTGAGATTTCAGATTTTTAGCTAATAGCAGTCTTGCCGCTGTAGCGGCATACAAAAACAATCGAACATCTTTTTTGGGCAATTCTAGTCCTAATATTCCAAGTAAAAAGGCTTCTGGTTTCTTTACAAATGTATATTTCAACATTTTTTTCAACTCATTCGAAATCTTTTCCCAGAAGTCCTTAACCTTAGGACACGTCCACCACATATGATAAAAGGATCATTTGCATTATCATCATCATCATCATCAGATGATGATGATGATAAAGTAGCAAAACCCTGAGCAATGTTCATGCTAAAGGAGTGCATTTATTTTCCTGTGCAGGAACAGCTTCGTTTATTTCCTCAGCAACTCATTAGTATTCACTATTGTTTATTAACTTACCTGCTGCCAAAATGGCTTCCCTCGTACAACCCATTGATGAAACTGATTCACATTCTCTCTCTCTCTCTCTCTCTCTATATATATATATATATCACACACACACACACACACACACACACACAAACACACAAATAAGCATCCCAGGGTTGTCACAGAGGAATGACCTCAGACTGTAAAATGCACAATGTGGAATTTTCACAAGCCTGTTGGTTATCTATGTGGACTGTTGGTGCATTAAGAAGTCATGCACAGACACAATTTATTGGCCTCACTGACATCCGTAAGGATCTGACAGTATTCTTTCTGCTCACTGAAAGATAGGGGCACACTCAGATAATGACAGCTATATTGGGAAGGTAATATAAATCTTTTGGTTGCTTGCTGCCATCTTCTCAGCTGCCCAATAAGCTCAGTCCCTGGATAATATCAAACATATGCCATTCATAAGAGCCTGTCAGCAAGTTTCATGGTGGTTAGGGTGGAAGCAATGGAATCTGTAGGATACTTACAGAGAAGGGACAGTGCTCCTCATGTATGTGATTTATGCTCATGCACACATACACACACCCCACTCCTGCATGATCCCAGAGAGATCGTGATTGCGCAGACAGGCGGAGACCCCCCCAACCCTGAGCCACACCCGAGTGGAATAATGACTCAAGACAACGTGTTATGGGATTGAAATTTGGCCACAACTTTATTAAAGCTTCAGGGAGACCTTGGATTAGGCATTGGGCATTTATCCCTCCCCGTCCCCGGATGAGGATCTGGGGAACATCAGGGGTATCCAGAATGAGCAGCAAGAGCCTTCATAGCACAAGGATGGAAGAATGAGGAATCCCCGACAATAGAACAGTGACAAGAGAAATTGATGAACTATGCAGAACTGGTGAAACTGACATACAAATTGCGAGATAAGGACAACTGTGACTTCAAAGAAGAATGGGAGCTTTTTACAAATTACCTAAAAAGACAACAAAATGAACTGGACTCCTTGGCAGGTTTTGAATAAACATACACAAATTTATTGATGGTTAATACAGTAGATAGATAATATAGGGATTTATACAATTTTACAGTATGCAGAGAACAATATGAGTTGAGAAATCAGAGAGAGGAGCTGAGGGCAGTCTTGGGGGGGAGGGTTCATTGGGGAGGTGGGGGGAAGGGGAAAAATAATGAAGATGATTTGTTTTGATATTTTGTTATGTTGAAATTGTTAATAATTTTTTTAAGGGTTATCCAGAATGTGAGGGGATTGGGCTGGCTCTGGAGAACGTCTGTTCAAGCCAACAGCCCGCCCCCATTTTGCTGCCATCGCGGGGAGAGCAATGAGAACCTCTCGGCGTATGGCCAACGGCTCCCCTCAAAACAACCCCTTTAACAGGGAACCCTAGGATTGCCGCCGCCAGGGGGGGTGTCACCGCTTCATGCCCCCCCCCCCATTTAGGGAAGATAGACTAAAGGATTCTGCCCAAGGCCTACAAACCGCTAAAGTTGTGATGTTTTGCTACAGGGAAGGCAAAACCTGCCAATGCAGGAAAATTCCTTTCCGGCCCTTCAACAGAGACCATAATGTAGCAGCATCCGTGTACCTGTGGAGAAGAGGTTAACCGGCAAAAGAAGTCTTAACTGAGGGAGGGCAGGGTGGGAGAAGCTCTGAATCCGACTGAGAACTCCCAGGTAAGTTCTACCCACTATTGTGTAGGCAGGGTGATCCCTCCCCTTACCTGGCCAACGCTCTCCTGGCAACGCCTCCCCAGCTGGGATTGGGTGACTGGCAGAGGTGGGTGGCTACCTCCAGGTGTCCAGCCCGGAGGAGGGGGCAATTCCAGGCTGTACTACCAGGAGCCACATGGGATCGGGAGGGCTGCACGTGACCACGCAAAAGGTGCCCCCCATATGATGTGGGGAGAGGTCATTCTTAACATGGGTAATTGAGACTGTCCCATTTGATCATACCATCACACTTCTATTTCCCCGGCTCCCTCAGTTAAAAAGAACATTGTCCCTAGGACTGCAACTCCCAGCATCCCTGGTTCATACTCTGAATGGGAGTTGTAGTTTACCAACATCTGGAGGGCTAACGGTTCACCTCCCCTAATCGGCAGGAAATTATTTTCGCATCTTGTTGTTGTTTAGTCGTGTCCGACTCTTCGTGACCCCGTGGACCAGAGCATGCCAGGCACTCCTGTCTTCCACTGCCTCCCGCAGTTTGGTCAAACTCATGCTGGTAGCTTCGAGAACACTGTCCAACCATCTCATCCTCTGTCGTCCCCTTCTCCTTGTGCCCTCCATCTTTCCCAACATCAGGGTCTTTTCCAGGGAGTCTTCTCTTCTCATGAGGTGGCCAAAGTATTGGAGCCTCAGCTTTCGCAGCTAGGCAAGGCAAAATATGTGAAGGATAGGAGGCCAACACCCCCCCCCAAAAAAAAACCCCACGCCAAGGCAAGCGCTCATTGGGGAGAAGCAAATGTCTTCCACCTGTTTGGAGATGGCTGGGACTTGAACCTTCTTCCTGTTCTCCATCAACCTCTGGCAAGAGGCAATGCATGCCTTCATCCAGCTGAGTAATAGGTTAGGAACACCAGAAGCATAGCTGTCAACCGTCCCTTACCTGGCGGGAAAGTCCCTTATCCCAGCGCCGTATCCCACAGCTGTCCCTTATTGATGATGTCCCTTAAATTTCCCGGGTTTCAAAGGAAGCAGCTCCTCTCCCTCCCTCCCTGCCGGCCAGGGAGGAGGGAGGCTCCAACTGTGTTGCTTGGCTGCGTTGCTCACCCAATAAGGAGTCTAAGAATGACTGGGGGGTGGAGCTCGCATGCCTTGTGCCGATCAAATCGGCCACGTTGCCTGGGGACTCGCCTTTGCTCAGCGCTTCCCAGCGGAGAGGTGACGGTGGTTTCCCTTGCTGCATCCCCTTTGCCGGGTTGCTGCGCTGTGGGAACCACCTCTTGAGGCTTTGTTTGGCTGCTGGCTGGGCTTTCTGCCTTTGGCTCGGAGGGGCTCAGAAGTTGAACCTCCCTGTGCTCTGAAAATCCCTTATTTGGGCTGCTTATCCCTTATTTTCGAGGTTGCTGGTCCCTTATTTTCAAATCTGTAAGTTGACAGCTATGACCAGAAGGGATCTCCACCACCACCCCCTATGCAAACATTACGATTACAAAAAGTGGAGGGGGGTTATCTCTTTGTCTTATAAGGAATCGAAATGCTGTTCGTTTCCACAACTCCAGAAAGCAGGGGGAAAGGGGACCTTGAAACCTTCCCAGCGAAAGTTTAAACCTGCCTTTTGGTTCTTGTGTAAACGTTTGAGATTGACCTTTTCCAAAAAAAAAAAAAAATCTTTTATCAAATAGTCTTGATCTTCTGTATGCTTTTAAAATCATTTTGCTTTGCTCTGGGCTAGGATTGGGTGACATTTGTTATGTCTCACAGGCTGGCTTTGCCCACTGGCAAATTTTCTGGTTATTACATATGAGTTTGGAAGAGAAAGCTGACCTCCAAAATTACCTGTTGCTAAATGACTGATGAAGAAAAAGCAGAACAGGAGACTAAAGAGTGCCTAATAGAGAAGTTTATATTTTCTGGGTATCTGGATTATGTCTTCTGGCAAATATATACAAGTCCTTCACTTAGAAACCTCCATGGGCAGAAGTGCAATAGTTGAATGACAAATGGTTCTATCGCTTTGGGCAGTCAATATAAAACTCTTTATATTCACTACCAATAAACCAGCTAACTTATTCCTTCATATTTTTTAGTAAAAGCCTTTCCCATAAGTAGAAACAGGTTGGCTGAAAGTGCAATCCTAACCACATCTACTCAGAAGTAAGGCCTACTACAGCATAAAGACTGCAACCTTAATACAGTGGTACCTCAGGTTACAGACACTTTAGATTACAGACGCTTCAGGTTACAGACTCCGCTGACCGAGAAATAGTACCTCGGGTTAAGAACTTTGCTTCAGGATGAGAACAGAAATTGCGCAGTGGCAGCGGGAGGCCCCATTAGCTAAAGTAGTACCTCAGGTTAAGAACAGTTTCAGGTTAAGAACGGACCTCTGGAAAGAATTACGTTATTAACCCAAGGTACCACTGCATAGGAGCTTGGCTTTAAGACTAGCCAATGTTTACTGTAACATGAACCCAGGCTAGAAAATGTGACAGCAGGGAACCCCTTCTGAAGGATCACTTTCCCCAGTTTTATTAGGTGCCAGTCAGAGGCACCAGGTTCCACACAACATGGGGGCAGGCTTGTCACATGCGTGTGATGTTGCATGTGTGACATCACACAAGTTGGGAGGGCACTGTGAGGCCTGGGGAGGCCCTCCGCCACCACAGGTAAGACCGGCAAGGTCTTCTGCTGCTGCAGGGAGGCCCAGCAGGGCCTAGTCCCTCAAGATTGGGGCAGGGCCTCAGCCTGACAATGCATATGGGGGGGTTGGCATGTACAGTGGTACCACTGGTTAAGAATTTAATTCATTCTGGAGGTCCGTTCTTAACCTGAAACTGTTCTTAACCTGAGGTGCCACTTTAGCTAATGGGGCCTCCCGCTGCTGCTGGCCCGCCGCCATACAATTTCTGCTCCCATCCTGAAGTAAAGTTTTTAACCCGAGGTACCATTTCTGGGTTAGCGGAGTCTGTAACCTGAAGCGTCTGTAATCCAAGGTACCACTGTAACTGCAAAACAACAGTGCTTATTAAGTTTCCCCAATATCTTTGCAAGGGAGGAGGGTGGGAAGAAAACTGAAACTTGACCACGTCTCCATAATCTCTTAGTAGCTCTAGGGAGCACCAGCCCCCACTAGTAGCAGCTCTTCTTTGTGGTGCCATCCCATACATCTGTCCTGTGTGCAAGAACACCAGCACCACGTGGGTAGGGTCACTTGTGTAGGTCTTTCCCACCTGGCCATTACCTCTTTGATTGGTCCAGCCTACATAATTCCAGTACTCACTGTCATGTAGGAATGCATTGCATTGAGATGCCCCAGCTGCTGTGGTTGGGTGAGATGGGGGCCTGGTGTCAGGGACTGGGCAGAGGAGGAAGGGGAAGACCTCCTGCCCAGCCTGACCCTTCCAGAGAAGAAGAAGACAGTTCAGAATTAGAGCAGGGGTTTAAGGGAGATCACAGCTCAGAAGGAAGAAGAAGAGAGGGGACAGCTGATGGATTCATTGTCTTCAGAAAGCATTTCAGATCCTCCCCTCTCCCAGAACCCAACGAGCATTGAAAGTAGGAGAGCAGAGATCTCAGAGGCAAAGGACACATCTCAGCACCCATAGTGATGATGTATAATGGAAGGGAGGGAGGAGGTGGAGACTCACTTGGAGCAATGCCGTTATTCTGAGAGGCCACATTCCCGAGCCTCTCTCTGTGAATATTGAATAAAAGCAGATGGTAAGTGGTAGCTTCTGTTTGCCACTGTGCAGCTGCTGAGAGTCACAAGTCTCTGTTTACATTCCAGAGACATTGGAAGTCTTACAGGAGACGGGAGACCGATGTGACGTACTGGTTTCCTGTTCCTTTGTTTATTTCCGTTGTTCTCTGCTCTCACAGAGAGAGGATGTGTTTTCTGTCTGCGTAGTAAGAAATACAGCATAGCGATGTAGCCATAAATCTCATCACTTCCGCGTGCTGCTTTGGTTCTCTGCTGAATGGGGGATGTGCCTGGAGCCTTATCAGAGGCTCAGGTCGTCAATCACGTCGGAGGCGATTCCAGAGGAGTTGGCCAGAGGAGGATGAGCTTTATCAGCTTGGCCAAGCGCAGGTTCCGACAGTAAGGGCTTTCCCTTGTCTTGTCCATTCCTGGCAACCTGCCCTGAGGGTTTGTTGCTCTGCTGCCTGACACCTGGTTGCCTTGTGACACACATACCTTTGAGAAAATGTGCTAGTCTACCGACAAAAGAAGAATGGAGGATGAAATTAATGGACTATGCAGAATTAGATAAATCAACAGGAAGGATTCGAAACCTGTGGGACCGGAGATTCTTAGAAGATTGGAGTAAATATATGAACTATTTGAAAAGCAATTGTAATGAACAGATTATACTTGTAGGACTGCAAGATGTTCTGTAAGGAGGGCTATTTGAAACATTGCAAGAAAGACTATGAGGAGAATTATTAGTTAATGATAATTAAGAGTACAGTGGTACCTCGGGTTACATACGCTTCAGGTTACATACTCCGCTAACCCAGAAATAGTACCTCGGGTTAGGAACTTTGCTTCAGGATGAGAACAAATATCGTGCTCCGACGGTGCAGCAGCAGCAGGAGGCCCCATTAGCTAAAGTGGTGCTTCAGGTTAAGAACAGTTTCAGGTTAAGAACAGACCTCCAGAAGTTCTTAACCCGAGGTAATAGAGAAATTAAGAAATACAGAATACGTGATAAAGAACGGAAAATCATCAGAGGTTGTTGACTGACTTCTAAAATATTGTATAAGATAAGTAGTTATGTTAAATGATTGTTGGTAATCATATGTTTAAAAAACCAATAAAAATGTATTTTAAAAATGAAAGAAAATCTGCTAGTCATATCAAAAGAACTCCCCCTGAAGCGCCTTCAGGTGTGCACTGGGCAGAGGAGGAATGGTGGAGACTGAACAGAACTCTCCAAATTCACTTTGAATGTCGACTGGTGGCAACTGTAATGTCACATCTTCTTGCCATTTCCAACTGATGCTGTCTCTCCATATCCTTGAACCTCAGCTCTCAAACTTGAAGAATCTCTGAAACCTCTTACACCTCACCTACCATACTAGCCAAGCACAGTGCAGGAGTGGAATGGGTCTGTGTGTGTTGCAAAATAAAACATCATTTATCCTGCCTTTGTCTTAAGGTAAAGGTAAAGGGACCCCTGACCATAAGGTCCAGTCGTGACCGACTCTGGGGTTGCGGCGCTCATCTCGCTTTACTGGCCGAGGGAGCCAGCGTACAGCTTCTGGGTCATGTGGCCAGCATGACTAAGCTGCTTCTGGCAAACCAGAGCAGCGCACAGAAACGCCATTTATCTTCCCGCCGGAGCGGTACCTATTTATCTACTTGCACTTGACGTGCTTTCGAACTGCTAGGTTGACAGGAGCAGGGACCGAGCAATGGGAGCTCACCCCGTCGCGGGGATTCGAACCGCCAACCTTCTGATCAGGAAGTCCTAGGCTTTGTGGTTTAACCCACAGTGCCACCCACATCCCTTGCCTTTGTCTTAGTTATCACATTTTTAATTACCATAACATTTTGACTTCTTAACTCCAATCATAATTGGATCGTGCAATAAAAATAATGTGTTTGGTTTTGATGTTACGATATTGCAATATTGCTCCCCACTTGGAAGGCTGCTTCACTCTCAGAGAAAATATCTTGGAATGAATAATTACTAGGTGTCTGTTCCCTAATGAAGATGAATGCCACATCATATCACACAGTCCTCGTGTGATTCAGTGGCAGAGGCTAGCATCCTTCTCTGTTTTGATTAACGCAAGGCTTACCCAGGTAGGTATCGACCGCAGCCCAATTAAACAGACATGTTGACTCATGAGTTAAACAGCCAGCTGCCTTTGGTTTGCTACTCATCTGGTTAGCCCTCCAAATAGTCAAGTCACGCGAATCACATCAGACAAATCACTACATTGAGTCTAGAACTAGATACAAGGTGAATCTTGGAGCCTGGGCACAGTGGCATAGCAGGGGTTGCCAGTGCCCGGGGCCGTGCGGATGGGTTGGGAGGGAGGGAGTATGCATGCACATTCAGCTGCGTCACCCAAGAGATTGCAGCCACAGAGATACAATAGAAGAGTCATTCTGTTGTCTGGAGAGGTCACTTCCTGGTTCGCATGGAGAAGCAGTTTTCAACAGAGCCCCATGACAGAAGCATGCAGCTGTATTGATGCAGTACTGGGTGTAGAAAATTTGCGTCCCCAACCAGGGATTTATTTATTTTTTAATTGCCACTGCTTTTAGTATGTGTTATTATTTTTATTTGCTGCCATTGCTCTGGCTGCTGGTAAGGCGATCGGGCTAGCAAACTGGTCCCAAGCTGTTAAGGCCTTTTCATCCTGTACTTGCTACTATCTGACTTGCAAAAAGTCGTAATTTTACTCCTTCATCATTACTCAAATGCAGGAGATCCCAGATGGCAGGGCCCAACAAACAACAGAACTGTGTTCATACTGACGCCTTTCCTCTTACTCTTGCCTGCACGATGCCAGAGTTGAGTCTGGCAGAGTTGGAGAGCCAGTGTGGTGTAGTGGTTAAGAGCGGTAGTCTCGTAATCTGGTGAACCAGGTTCGATTCCCCGCTCCTCCACATGCAGCTGCTGGGTGGCCTTGGGCCAGTCACACTTCTCTGAAGTCTCTCACCCCCACTCACCTCACAGAGTGTTTGTTGTGGGGGAGGAAGGGAAAGGAGATTGTTAGCCGCTTTGAGACTCCTTAAAGGAAGTGAAAGGCGGGATATCAAATCCAAACTTTTCTTCTACTTCTTCTGGTACGTGAAACAGAAAGGTGGGCTATTTGACCAACTATTTATTTAGATGCCAATATGTATACAGGTGTAGGGACACGGGTGGCGCTGTGGGTTAAACCACAGAGCCTAGGACTTGCCTATCAGAAGGTCGGCGGTTCGAATCCCTGCAACGGGGTGAGCTCTGTTGCTCAGTCCCTGCTCCTGCCAACCTAGCAGTTCGAAAGCATGTCAAAGTGCAAGTAGATAAATAGATACCGCTCTGGCGGGAAGGAAAACGGCGTTTCCGTGCGCTGCTCTGGTTCGCCAGAAGCGGCTTAGTCATGCTGACCACATGGCCTGGAAGCTGTACGCCGGCTCCCTCGGCCAATAAAGCGAGATGAGTGCCGCAACCCCAGAGTCGGCCACGACTGACCTAATGGTCAGGGGGTCCCTTTACCTTAACTTATGTATACATTTGTACCTTGGAAGTCGAACAGAATCCATTCTGGAAGTCTGTTCGACTTCCAAAATGTTCAACTTCCAAGGCGCGGCTTCCGATTGGCTGCAGGAGCATCCTGCAGCCAATCGGAAGCCGCAGAAGCTGTGCCGGCTTCCAAAAATCATTCAAAAACTGGAACAATCAATTCCGGTTTTTGATCATTCGGGAGCCAAAATGTTCCGAGTTTACAGACATTCGGCTTCCGAGGTTCCACTGTATTCTAAAGCTCAGCCTTTCTGGACCATGAGTCTGCTGCTCTGAAGTGGAAAGTCCAATTAGAACAGGGTTAGGCAACCTAAGACCCGTGGGCCGGATGCGCCCCAATCGCCTTCTAAATCCGGCCTGCGGACGGTCTGGGAATCAGCGTGTTTTTATTTGTGTCCTTTTATTTAAAATGCATCTCTGGGTTATTTGTGGGGCCTGCCTGGTGTTTTTTTACATGAGTAGAATGTGTGCTTTTATTTAAAATGCATCTCTGGGTTATTTGTGGGGCATAGGAATTCATTCATCCCCCCCCAAAAAAAATATAGTCCGGCCCCCCACATGGTCTGAGGGACGCTGAACCAGCCCATGGCTGAAAAAGGTTGCTGACCCCTGATTTAGAGGGAAAGAAAGTACCTGTGTTTCTCATTCCCCCTTATCACTGCAAGCTACAGTATATGGCAGTCTCATCCTTCTGAATGAATGAGGGCAGACCCTCAGCTCAGACAATAAACCCTGCAGTTCAGCCTCTAAGCAGCAGAAGCAGCTGCTGCCCCAAAGGCTAAATGTTAACTTTGCACCATCATCTCTGAGAGCTGTCTGATCATGAAAATATTGACATAGGTTTGATTTGTTTGTATCCAATGTGCTTCTTACAAAAAAAAAAAATTAAAATCCACAAATCTGCTCTCATTATTCTTTTTTGTCACATCTTTCTTGCAAAAAAACACACACCCTCCTGGTCATCTTTCTGTTATATGAGCCAGTGCAGACTTGAACATTTCAACTGTAACTTGATGCCAAAGTCATCGTCGCATATTTCTTAGGAGTGGATGTTGGCAACAAGAAGAAATTCCGACGAAAGAGGAACAGCAGACGAAATTAATGGGCTATGCAGAATTGGACAAAATGACAGGAAGGATTCGAAACCAGAGATTTACAGAAGATTGGAAGAAGTATATGAATTATTTGAAGAGCAACTGTAATCAACAAATTACGCTAGTAGGACTACTATAAGTTTTGTAAGGAGAACTATACGAAGTGTTACAAAGTAGAAAAAGATAGAGATATTGGTTATGAGTTTGAAATGTAATAGGGAAGATAAGAAATGCATACTAAGAGATTAGATTGGAAAATTTTCAGACAGGATTGATGGAAGTCAAATAAATTGAATAAGGTGTAAAAGTATGTTTAATTGCAGTTGAAAATGATATGTTAAAAAACTAATAAAAAATTTAAATATATAAAAAAGGAGTGGATGTTGGCTCTGTGTTTACCCCCAAATGAGGAGGCAAGCCAGGGTGATTTGAGGAAGGTTCTCATTGTTCCAAGTCAGATTGTGCTATTAACTGGGTGGCGCTGTCGGTTAAACCACAGAGCCTAGGACTTGCCGATCAGAAGGTCGGCGGTTCGAATCCTCACGACGGTGTAAGTTCCCATTGCTCCGTCCCTGCTCCTGCCAACCTAGCAGCTCGAAAGCACGTCAAAGTGCAAGTAGATAAATAGGTACCGGTCTGGCAGGAAGGTAAACAGCGTTTCCATGAGCTGCTCTGGTTCACTAGAAGTGGCTTAGTCATGCTGGCCATATGACCCGGAAGCTGTACGCCGGCATCCTCGGCCAATAAAGCGAGATGAGCGCCGCAACCCCAGAGTCGGTCACGACTGGACCTTATAGTCAGGGGTTCCTTTACCTTGTTATAGTAATTTAATTCGCTAGCACCCCAAAAAGCTCACTTCACCCTCAGAGGCTCACTCCATTGTCTCTTGAGACAGACAGATGCCATCAAAGTAGGTTAGGCAGCGAATGACCCAAGGTCACCCAGCTTAGGTCTGCCATATTTTGAAGAGCAAAAAAGAGGACACATTTGCCGACTTCCACTTTTAACGACAGATGGCTAGGACGACTCTCATTTTAAATATCCCTCCTGCAGTATATGTAGGCTATAGAAGCTGTGATATATTGCTAGTAGCAATGTTCTTAACTTTCAGCAGCAAAATAATAATAATATCACTTGCCACATGAAAGTATTTGGGCTCCTGTTCCTGAATGTAAGTGTGCACAGAACAATTTATTAAACTGTTTAACATGTACATATGGACTCTCCTTAAGGTCAGGGGGATGTTAAATTTTGCCGCCGCCCCCCAAGACTCTTTCTCCAAGATCTTGTAGCTGAGACATCATCCTTTTAGTTCAAGAGAAGGGATTTATACCGTATGTAGCTAGTTTAAGATGCTGCTCTGTTGTGATTCTTTGCTACAGACTAGCTTAGCCGAGTGCCTTAGATCTGAGTCTAATGCACTAGAAAAAAATTATTGGGTTACTGTAAATAACCCCCCCCCCCCCCCGGACATTTTGCCAAATTTTAAAAATCCACCTGGGCATGAATTTTTATCCTTCAAAAGAGGACGTCTCCGGGGAAAAGAGGACATATGTCAACTAGAACTGAAAAAAGGACTTGTCCTAGAAAAAGAGGACCCAAGCAATCCTATCCCTAATTCTGACCTAACCTAGGGCTCAGCTATAGAGCTGCAAATAAAATGTGTTGTAAAGTGCAATATACAAATGTGACACTAGATGGCGAGAGGGAGCTATGCAAAATCCAATGAGTTTTTCAAAACGTTTTTTTAAAAGGATTTTCACAGCGTTGTTTTTATATATGTGTGTGTGTGTAGATTTCACCCCAGGCAATCTCATGGCTGAGTGGGGATTTGAACCCTGGTCTTCTGGGTCCTAGGCTGGCACTCTAACCGCTACACCACACTCACCCTCCAGGTCATGCAGAGCTACTTAAGAGTGAAAGGAGAGGCTGCAAGTCTGCAGTGCATATGCAGGGATCTCCGCCTTAAGGAAAGGCCCATTTGACCACTGTCGTTTATTGACATTTGGCTTCCAAGCAACAGCCAACTTGGCTGCTCAGCATGACCCTATATTTGCTTACCTAATCTTCATCGCTATAATCTCTCGGATGCACACCTTTAAAGGTCCTTTAATGACACAGACAAGTGTATGCTTAGCTGTAGTGCAGAGGGTAAACTGCAGCCACAAAGAACCTGTTCGGAGACCTTAAGCCCTCTTTAAGGTCTGTAAAACAGTTTGGCGACACAGTTAGAGCAAGAGCTTTACTAGGAAAGAGCAAACAACTAAAAGTATTTTTCACAAGGCACACAATAAAACCAGTATGACTGCATTGGGTCAATAGAATTGAGATCCTTAACTCCTGAGTATCTGCAATTCTTTAGTGAGGCTAAGCTAATAAAGAAGCACGTAATTAACAAAGGCCACCCTGTCTCAAAGTCCCAGTGACTTCCTATTGAAGCAACCTTCTGGTTTTAATATTTTGCATGTATGCGTGAAATGATTTATTGCTGTTCCAAAGTCATTTCAACTGTTCGACATTTGCTGGTTTGCTGACGGAAACAGTAAAAAAAATGATGATTCTTTCATTTGAGCATTAGTTCTTAATTTTAACATTTCCTTATTTATTTATTTTTTAAAGGGGGGATTTGATGCAGCAATAAAGCTTAGGAACATTCCTAAGCAGATAAATATTATAAGCAGGTGAGAGGGTGGTTCCCCCCCCCCCCGAGATTTCCAAACTCTGGGCTTAAGGTGGCATCTCAATAAATAAATTCATGTAGCAGATTAGTCATTTCATCTCCGATCCCACAATTTTTGACAGGGCATAAGTTGCTGCCTCCTTACATCCCTGCTGTAGCCTGGCAGTGTTCCAATTATTTAAGTGAAATGATTAGCTAATTGCCTTCATAATTGCCCTATGCGGCCTAGGACCCTCGTACCTACGGGACCGCCTCTCCTGGTATGCCCCGCTGCCCAAGCCACAAGGTGGTTAGATTGGTCTCAACTAGGGCCAGGGCCTTTTCAGTACTGGCCCCGCCTTGGTGGAACGCTCTGTCACAAGAGACTAGGGCCCTGCGGGACTTGACATCTTTCCGCAGGGCCTGCAAGACAGAGCTGTTCCGCCTGGCCTTTGGTTTGGACTCAGTCTGACCCTTACGTTTCCCACCCCTTATGGTTTTGATTTATGGACTACTATTAAAATGAGGCTGCATTTTAAATTGTATTTTAACCCGTATTTTAATAAACTGGTTGTTTTTTGGGGGGTGGGGTTGGTTTGGTTCCCCTCCCCCTTATGTTTTATTGTGATTTTATTGGTGTTAGCCACCCTTCGCCCAGCTCTGGCCAGGGAGGGCAGGATATAAATAAAAATTTGTTGGTGGTGACCAAGTTGCAGATCAGAACAGGCATCCCATGAAAAAGGAAGCAATTTAAGGGTATGGAGCTTTCCTTCCAAACCCCCCGTTTCACTCCCAAAATTTTTGTGGGTAAAAATCTGGCACAGCCCTATTTCTAATCTTTTAACATCTCCTTTCTGCATTTTCACCCGAGAATACTTGCACAGCTGCCAAATATCCCACAAAACACATACCTCATATTTCATTCCATTTCCAAAAGTCAAACTCAATGGTGCATATAATCCCTTTTTGTCTTGCTGTTTTCATCGACTCACAGATAGCTGCTGGAGGTGGGTGCATTTAAATGGTATACAGTGGTACCTCGCAAGACGAATGCCTCGCAAGATGAAAAACTCGCAAGACGAAAGAGTTTTCCGTTTTTTGAGTCGTTCCGCAAGACAGATTTCCCTATGGGCTTGCTTCGCAAGACGAAAACGTCTTGTGAGTTCTTGCGAGTTTGTTTCCTTTTTCTTAAAGCCGCTAAGCCGCTAAACCCTTAATAGCCGCTAAGCCGCTAAGCCATTAATAGCGGCTAAGCCGCTAAGCCATTAATAGCCGCTAAGCCGTTAATAGCCGCTAAGCCGTTAATAGCCGCTGAGCCGCTAAGCCGTTAATAGCCACTAAGCCGCTAAGCCGTTAATAGCCGTGCTTCGCAAGAAGAAAAAACACAAGACGAAGAGACTCGCGGAACGGATTAATTTTGTCTTGCGAGGCACCACTGTATATCGGTCCTTTATCAGATGGAGTCAATCAAGCCGGCACCCTTCCAATATACAGTGTAGCTAACAATATTTTGTTTGTTTGTTTGTTTGTAGTTTTAAAGGATTTCTGGACCACCTTTCCAATTCCAGGGCTCAAAGCAGGCAAAGGTTTACAGGAGGGATGGGGAAATTGTGGGGCTCTGGAAGTTCCTGGACTCCAACTCCCATCATCCATGGCTGAGGAAATTCTGAGGAATCAACAGGGGATGGAAGAGGCAGAAGTAGCAAAGGACTGACAAAGACCAAATTGTGTGTATTTGGGCCTTCCTCTTTGCAGTGGCAATCCCAGGGTTCCCTGTTAAAGGGGTTTTTGAGGGGAGGTTTTGACCGTACGCCTAGAGGTCGCCATTGCTCTCCCCTGCGATGGGGGCATAATGGGGGCGGGCTCTCTCTGCTTGAACATATGTTCTCCAGAGCCACCCCACCCCACCCCACACACACTGGATAACCCCAGATCCCTGGTGGGGGACTAGGTGGGATAAACGCCCAATGCCTGAGCCAAGGTCTACCCACATCTGAAACATAATAAAGTTGTGGCCAATTTTAATCCCATAGCACGTTGTCTTGAGTCATTATTCCATATTGGGGGGGGCACCCAGGGTTTAGGGGACTCCACCTGTCCATGCAATGATCACCACCTCCCATGGCAGACTATCAACGGGCTCTCCATATTTTATTTGCATTTAATTTCAGTTGAGGGACCTTCATCTCATTCTTTATTGATTCCAGGCACTAATCCCGCACCCTCACAGCCTCACCTGTATCGGTATCAAACTTTATTTCGGTCAGAGACCAGTGTCGCCTGGCTCTGATGAGAAGGAGAGGCAGAGCTGGGGGAGTCATTGGCATACTGATGACGCCTCACCACAGATCCTCAGGTGGCCTCACTCAGCAGCTTCATATAGATCTTAAATAATATGGAGGTCAAAAAACAAGCTCAAGGAAACACCACAGTATAGCTGCCATGAAGAAGAGCAATAGTCTCCCAGCACCACCTTCTGGAAATGCCCAGCTCAGCCATTGCAAACTATCCTTCATTCTTATTTTTATACATTTTAACATGTGTTTGCTGTTGACCCAGCATGGAAACAAATGTTCCTTTCCTCACAAATCTTGCCGGAAATAAGGCTCTGTGTGTCTGACTGCATTTTTACCAGGCTAATTTTCAATTAAATTTCAATTTCCATTGCAGAGTCTGAAACAGCCAAAATAATAATAATAATAAAATACTTGGGGTGGGGGGGAAAGATCTGCTGCTTTTCCTGAAACCATTTTAAGCCATTCCTGAAACCATTATTTCTCTCTCTATTGCCTCCTATTGGACATTGGAAAACAAACACAGGGCATTCATCCTGAATATTGTAGAAGTGTTGATTTAAATCGTATGGCTTGACATTTGACATGGGGCGTTGGTAGTCCGCTCCAAAACTCAATTAAGGTAAAATGTCTGGATTTAAATGGATCAAATCTCATTGACTTCATTGTGGGAATAAATGTGAAGAAACAGGAAGTGTGAGCGAACTTTGCCTTCCTGCTTCCAAAGCAGGGTCCAGCTCTGCAGTGCAGTGAGGCAAGGTGAAGTCCAGTCAGAGTGTTCGATAAGGTAAGGCAGGGCTCAGGCTTGAAATGAGGCATAGCTCACGCAATGCTCTGGGGGGACACAGAGCTCTGAAGGTGCCCATCTAGGAATAAGCTGGAGCTGAGCTTGTAGAGAAAACCAGCAACTTACAGGCATTAAACCTGTGTACATTCAGCTTTATGTACTTGGGATGATGATGATGATGATGATGATGATGATGATGATGAAGAAGATGGAAATGGGCCTGGTGTCCAGAAGGAAAGACTTTGGCCATTCCACCAGCCACTGCACCTAATGTGTTTTGGCTATATGCTATTTTGGCTCTGGCGCGATCTCCAAAACTTACCGTATTTTTCGCTCCATAAGATGCACTTTTTTCTTCCTTAAAAGTAAGGGGAAATGTCTGTGCGTCTTATGGAGCGAATGCGTGGTCCCTGGAGCCGAATTGCCCAGGGGCAAAAAGCAGATCATGCTATTTTTTTTGAAAGAGGGAATTGGGTGTTGAAACAAAGCCGCTGATCCTTTGCCAATCGGGGAGAGAGATAAGGGACGCTAGAGATAAAGGAGGCTGTCTGGGAGGGGGGAGGTAAAGACAGCAGACTTGCAAAGGAGGGAAACAGGAAGACTAAAGCAATAAGGAGAGAAATTAGAAGAAAAGGAGGAGCAAAAAAACTGCTCCAGCTAAGGAAAAGACACTAAGGCAAGAGGGAAGGGAGTGTTGAAAGGAAACAGCAATGGAGCAAAAATGTGGTTACAAGACACGGATCCAAATGGATCCTCAGGATTTTTGCATTGGGTCACCCCAAATTCACCATCAGATCACATGTCTGTGGCCACAGCAAGAACCACAAAAATCATACATCCACTGTTTCGTTCAAAATATTTTTTCCTGGGAACATGCGAGAAGCTGTTTTAGCAATGGAGCAACACATTGTGACATCCTGGATATCACATGGTGCGTAATTTAAAGTTTCCAGGCACTTTTTAAAGGTAACTCACATAGAGCACCTTGCAATAGTCCAGTCATGATGTAGTTTAGGCATGCATGACCCTGATCAGATCTGCCTTCTCCAGGAACAGGTGCAGCTGCTGTCTTAAACTAAGGAAAGCCATTCCAACTATCACTATCACCAGGTTAATCCAGTCCTCATCCAAACACAGAAGTCTGTGGAATGGAACAGTGGCATAGCTGTCAACCGTCCCTTATTTGGTGGGAAAGTCCCTTATCCCAACGCTGTGTCCCGCTGCTGTCCCTTATTGATGATGTCCCTTAAATTTCCCGGGTTTCAAAGGAAGCAGCTCCTCTCCCTCCCTCCCTGCCGGCCAGGGAGGAGGGAGGCTCCAACTGTGTTGCTTGGCTGCCCGGCCCGCCCCCCTCCAGCCTCCTCTCACCAGCCTCAGCCCCCGGGAGCCTCTCCAGGGAGGAGGGAGGCTCCAACTGTGTTGCTTGGCTGCATTGATCACCCAATAAGGAGTTTAAGAACGACTGGGGGGTGGAGCTTGCATGCCTTGTGCCCAGCCGCATTACCTGGGGACTCGCCTTTGCTCAGCACTTCCCAGCGGAGAGGTGACGGTGGTTTTCCTTGCTGCATCCCCTTTGCCAGGTTGCTGCGCTGTGGGAACCACCGCTTGAGGCTTTGTTTGGCTGCTGGCTGGGCTTTCTGCCTTTGGCTCGGAGGGGCTCAGAAGTTGAACATACCTGTGCTCTGAAAATCCCTTATTTTGGCTGCTGGTCCCTTATTTTCAAATCTGTAAGTTGACAGCTATGGACAGTGGGCAAAAGGAAACCACAATGTGTGATACACAAGAGAAGGGATTTCTCTGAACTGTTAAAGCCTCACTGAAAAGATATGACCACAACATGTTCTATGGCTGAAAGACCCATTGAAAATGTTACTTTTGTGTTTTTTCATTTTTAACTGCATTTATGCATTCCATGCGGATGTTATTCTCATGTAATCTCCATACTCATTCATATATAAAGTTTTAGAAGAGGTCTGAATGAAGAATGAGTACAATGAGAATATATGTAACAATGAAGAAGATACTTCAACCAAGCAGTAAACAGCCAGGAAGAGGAAATGAAGGGTGTGGTAGCATGAGGCATAGCTAAGGTGACTACAGAAGATCTTGGAATTGACCCAGTTCTTGGTAAGTGCCGTGATAATGTAGACAAAGGAACTACCGTATTTTTCGCTCTATAAGACGCACCAGACCACAAGGCGCACCTAGTTTTTGGAGGAGGAAAACAAGAAAAAAAATACAGTGGTACCTTGGGTTAAGTACTTAATTCATTCCGGAGGTCCGTTCTTAACCTGAAACTGTTCTTAACCTGAAGCACCACTTTAGCTAATGGGGCCTCCCGCTGCCGCCGCGCCGCTGGAGCACAATTTCTTTTCTCATGCTGAAGCAAAGTTCTTAACCTGAAGCAATATTTCTGGGTTAGTGGAGTCTGTAACCTGAAGCGTATGTTACCTGAAGCGTATGTAACCTGAGGTATCACTGTATTCTGAATCCCAGAAGCCAGAACAGCAAGAGAGATCGCTGCGCAGTGAAAGCAGCAATCCCTCTTGCCGTTCTGGCTTCTGGGATAGCTGTGCAGCCTGCATTCGCTCCATAAGACGCACACACATTTCCCCTTGCTTTTTAGGATGGAAAAAGTGAGTCTTATAGAGCAAAAAATGCGGTATATTGCAGAGCATTGGGGGAGGGGGAAAGATGCTGATGAGTCAAAAAGCAGCATCTCAAGTGCCTTTAAGGAGAAGTGTAGCAAGAGGTTAAAAAAAGCTTTAGGAACTGTTTCTGAGGAAAATGTTTTGGATCCTTTGGACATCCGATGGAGTGGCTCTTGAGGGAAAATGGAATAAATAAATAAAGTGAGCTGCTGTTCCAGGGAATATCGTACGAAGCCTCCCTTTCTCTGCAACATTGAAACGTTAAGTTCGGATGACAGATTCTCCAATAAACTAGACAGCATTATTATGATGCTCCATGTTTTTCAGTGTTCAGCAGTGACATGCACTCTCTGACCCAGGATCAAATACAGGTTTCACACATGCTAGTCCTGCACAGAGTGGGATAGACCGGAACATGTGTCTAACTCATGTAAGCCCTGGTCCAGGAGGCGGGCAGAAGGAAAGTGGTGCTCTAGTTATCTCCCGCTTGGAATATTGCAATGTGCTCTACGGGAGGCTAACTTTGAAGGTGACCGGGAAACTACAATTAATCCAGAATGAGGCAGAGCCAAAAGAGCGTATTCTCAAAAAACATTAAGTGCAATGGGTGGTGGAATGGCCAAAGTCTTTCCTCCTGGACACCAGGCCCATTTCCCCAATGATGATGATGATACACCGGTCCTGAAAGACCTACATTGGCCCCCCAGTATGTTTCTGAACAAAACACAAAATGTTGGTGCTGACCTTTAAAGCCCTAAACGGCCTTGGCCCAGTATACCTGAAGGAGCGTCTCCACCCCCATCATTCAGGCCGGACACTGAGGTCCAGCTCCAAAGGCCTTCTAGTGGTTCCCTCCCTGCGAGAAGTGAGGTTACAGGGAACCAGGCAGAGGGCCTTCTCGGTGGTGGTTAAAGCTATGGTTTTCCCAGTAGTGATGTATGGAAGTGAAAGGGGGACCATAAAGAAGGCTGATCGCCGAAGAATTGATGCTTTTGAATTATGGTGCTGGAGGAGGCTCTTGAGAGTCCCATGGACTGCAAGAAGATCAAACCTATCCATTCTGAAGGAAATCAGCCCTGAGTGCTCACTGGAAGGACAGATCCTGAAGCTGAGGCTCCAATACTTTGGCCACCTCATGAGAAGAGAAGACTCCCTGGAAAAGACCCTGATGTTGGGAAAGATGGAGGGCACAAGGAGAAGGGGACGACAGAGGACGAGATGGTTGGGTAGTGTTCTCAAAGCTACCAGCATGAGTTTGACCAAACTGCGGGAGGCAGTGGAAGACAGGAGTGCCTGGCGTGCTCTGGTCCATGGGGTCACAAAGAGTCAGACACGACTAAATGACTAAACAACAACAACATGTGCCAGACCTGCTTAGATCTGAAAAACCTCATGTCCAGGGCATGCATGCTGGGTAGACCACCACAAAACATGGCTGCAACTTTTATAGATCAAATGCAATGGCTGCAGAAGCAAGAATTCATGGAACTGGTTCCCAAATAAGGATTCGGGAACTTGCATCCTACAGCCAAACATTTTTCAGCACTTAAAGCAAAAGGGAACCATAAAATCACGAAAAAGGAAGGTTAAAAAAATCATTGCAGAATTAAAACCCTATCCTTAATGTATTTTGCCTGAAATAATTGATAGCCTGCTGTTGGCATATTACTGAATTGCTGGTAAAATATCTAACTGTGTAATACAGTGTAGCCTGAGGATAGAAAGGAGGGCCAATATGATATAATTTTCTTTTTTTTACTCTTCCCAAATGCCATGACAGTACCTGCTTTACAACTTTGTACAAACTGAAGAGCCATTCATCTATGTCTAAATGAAAATGACATTACATATTTTCTATGATTTATTAGTAAACTACTAAGTAGTAACATCAAGCTTTTAGGAAAAGATTAACAACATTATGCTGCAGTAACCTGTCATTTTCATTTAAGTAAAATCTGTTGAAAATGCTCACTCTTTGCAGTGGAACATACAAAATCCCTTCCTAATGGATGTAGAAATGGCCTTAAATCCCTTTTGCACCATAGCATTAAAAACAAGTTATTTGTGTTTGTGTGTGTACTTCATACCCTGCCCTCGCTACACACACACAATTATGCTAGCGCAAACAAGGCTATCTGGGGATGTTCCTTTCATGGGTTTGCTTTCTTTATTTTCTGATTGTGTCTAACCATTTGAGGGGCCTTCAATAACATCTGTCACCCCCTTTCCATTCTATTGCTTATATTCCCTTTCCTGGTCCTTTGGCAGATGAATTTCTTCCCTTGAATTTAGTGGTATGTGCTGTTTCTGTTTTACTTCTAATACTTCTAATTGTATATATTATATTAAAAAATGCACCTTTAAAAATGTTTTTCAGTTCATTTACACAGATGGCGTTAAAAATTCTGCACACACTAGGCCACACTCCCAACCTAGATTCCAAAAACTGGCAGCATTCATAGCAGCACAGAATCCGCACATCACAATTCTCTCAGAATTGCTGGAGGGGATGTGGGGACAGAGGCACCATTCTCCATCTGTGGTAGGGCTGCCCACAGGTATTTACCGTATTTTTTGCTCTATAAGACTCACTTTTTCCCTCCTAAAAAGTAAGGGGAAATGTGTGTGCTTCTTATGGAGCGAATGCAGGTTGCACAGCTATCCCAGAAGCCAGAACAGCAAGAGGGATCGCTGCTTTCACTGCACAGGGATCCCTCTTGTTGTTCTGGCTTCTGAGATTCAGAATTTTTTTTTTTCTTGTTTTCCTCCTCCAAAAACTAGGTGCGTCCTATGGTCTGGTGCATCTTATAAAGCAAAAAATACGGTAAATTCTGGACAGTGGTTTGTCAAGAAAGAACCAAATTACTCAAACATCCCATTCCAACCTCACAGCCAATTTGTTTACTAAATCCATGAGACAATCAGCTGAAGAAGTTCAGTTCACAGGAACTCTTGACACGGTTGTTGGTGACTGCCATAACTTCAATTGCCCCCAAATGGTAAACCTTGTGGGAATGGTAATTTTCGCTTTGGGATAAAAATATGTGGAGATTTGCATTAGCTAAAAAATTTTTTTAAAAAAGCTCCTAAAGTATGTGTTGTGAAAGGCTCAGAGGACCCTGAAAAATTTGTCAAACAGCTATTACCATTAGAAATAATAATATAATAATATATTATTATTTATACCCCGCCCATCCTGCTGGGCTTCCCCAGCCACTCTGGGTGTTGTGGCATTTGCCCTCCCAGGTGTGTGACATCATACTGGGTTCATAAGGAAAGGGTTAACTAAGTGTAATAGGACTAACCTATAGGAATCCAAGGGGAGGAGTTAGAGTTAGAGTTGTTAAGAAGTCAGTCTGGAGTTAGAGAAGAGGGAGGGAGGAAGGATAAATCTGTGGGTTGGGCTAGTCTGATGTGAGAGAGTGAGAGAATCTGTTAAGAAGAGTCAGTCAAACAGTTGAGGTAATCAGTCAGAAGGTATTAGGAAGGCATAGGCCGGTAAAGAAACTAAGGTTAATAAACTGACAAGAAAATTATCTGAGAAACAATAAACTTGTTAATGCTTCTAAAATAAATGTGTTTATTTGGTTTAACTCTAACAACTGTCTGGACTCAGTCTGTACCCGAGAGTAACGGGTTGGTGGCAGCGGGGAAACGGGCACAGTGGTGCCACAGTGATCAATAGACCATCAAACGTCCTGGGACCCTGTGTTTGGCTTCCACCAAAACATTAAAATACAGTAATGCATCAAACATTAAAAGCTTCCTTAAACAAGGGGAAGAAATGGAGGCAGTGAGAGATTTTACTTTCTTGGGCTCCATGATCACTGCAGATGGCGATAGCAGTCACAAAATTAAAAGACGCCTGCTTCTTGGGAGGAAAGCAATGACAAACCTAGACAGCATCTTAAAAAGCAGAGACATCACCTTGCCAACAAAGGTCCGTATAGTTAAAGCTATGGTTTTCCCAGGAGTGATGTATGGCAGTGAGATCTGGACCATAAAGAAGGCTGATGGCCAAAGAATTGATGCTTTTGAATTATGGTGCTGGAGGAGACTCTTGAGAGTCCCATGGACTGCAAGAAGATCAGACCTCTCCATTCTGAAGGAAATCAGCCCTGAGTGCTCACTGGAAGGACAGATTGTGAAGCTGAGGCTCCAATACTTTGACCACCTCATGAGAAGAGAAGTCTCCCTGGAAAAGACCCTGATGTTGGGAAAGATGGAGGGCACAAGGAGAAGGGGACGACAGAGGACAAGATGGTTGGACAGTGTTCTGGAAGCTACTAGCATGAGTTTGACCAAACTGCGGGAGGCAGTGGAAGACAGGAGTGCCTGGCGTGCTCTGGTCCATGGGGTCACGAAGAGTCAGACACGACTAAACACCTAAACAACAACAACAAACAGGGCTGCCTTCCTAACGTTTTGCCAGAGTCTCTTTTCTTGTAAGTTGAATCCACTGGTTTCGGTTCTGCCTTCTGCAAAACAAACTTGTGTCATCATCCATCCGGCAGCCCTTTAGATACTTGAAAGTTGCTATCATGCCACCTCTTCTCCAAGCTAAACATGCCCAGCTGTAAGGGACTGGGTGGAGGAGGAATGGCGGAGGAGGAATGCCTTCCCAGCCTGACCCTTCCAGAGAAGAAGGAGACAGTTCAGAATTACAACAGGGGTTTGAGGGAGGTCACAGCTCAGAGGCAGATGAGGGGGAAAGATGGGAAATAATGGGAGAGGAGGAGGAGGAAGAAGAATATGCACCAGGGGAGAGATAACTGATGGACTCAGTGTCTTTAGAAAGCATTCCAGACCCACCCCCTTTACCAGAAAGCCACTTCCGACCTCGGGAGGAGGTGGTGTTGCGGGCTTAAAGCCCCCAGCACTTTTTGCGGAGGCTGGCTCCCAGCCCCACGTGATCAGGGGAATCCTCTGCAATGTCATACCCCTGGCCAGCCAATCGGTTGGCTCAGGGGGTGTGGTTTGCCGCATTTAAGGCAAGCGCGGCAGAGGAGCGTCCTCTTTTGCCACCAATCAGCTAGGGAATTTCCCACCCACCCTCCCTTCAAGGTTTCTCCTTTGACCTTGCTATGGACTTCGGTTGGTCGCCATTTAGGAGCCTGGTAGGAATTTTTCCACTTGGCAAATTGGCACCAGCCATTTGGTTTTTTCGTCTACCTCGTAGCAAATCGTCACAACTTCCTTGGTTTGGCGGTTAGGCATTGGTAGGGGTATTGTTATGTAGATGAATGGGGGGGCGCCATCACCTCCCCAGGATATTGAAGGGTAGTCCGGTAAAGGATTCCGGGGTGTGTGGCCCCATCCAAAGCCTACGGAGGCCAGGGCCCAAGGCACGCCCCCGAGCAGTGACCCCGGGGGAGTGCCTAGTTGATGTGCATCAGCAGGGCTCCCCCTGCTGGTGTTAACCCTTCCCAGCCTTCAGGCAGACAGACTGAAGCCGGATAGTCGATTAGGACCAATGCCTAAGCCAATACCGCTCCTTACCTGTAACCAATAAAGTTGTGGCCAATTTTAGCCCATTAACCTAAAGAATGGTGTCTTGTGGCTTTATTTCTACTGGTGGGAGGCGGGAACTCGTCACGCAACCCGGCGGGCCTTGAAAGTAGGAAAGCAAAGAGCTCAAAGGCAAAAGGCCCTTCCCAGCACCCGTAGCGATGACTCATGAGGAAGTGGGAGAGACGGAGGGGGTGGTTTTTCGCTCGGAGCAACACCGTTACTCGAAGAGGCTGCATTTCTAAGCCTCTCTGTGTGAATATTGAATAAAAAACATTGGTGAGAACTTTCCTTGTCTTACCCATTCCTGGCAACCTACCGTAGGGGGTTGGATCCTCTGGTGCCTGACACCAGCTCCCTCGGCTGTTTCAGGCAGTACTAGTTACGTTTGAATTCCACTAAAATGAATGAGGAAAGTTAACTTTCTGTGAACTGGAGCTTTGATTTAGATTCAGTCTCCATTTCCCATCACTGCCCCGCTCATGATATTACAATACATCTAAAGGTAAAGGGATCCCTGACCATTAGGTCCAGTCGTGACCGACTCTGGGGTTGCGGCACTCATCTCGCTTTATTGGCCGAGGGAGCCGGTGTACAGCTTCCGGGTCATGTGGCCAGCATGACTAAGCCGCTTCTGGCAAACCAGAGCAGTGCACGGAAACGCCGTTTACCTTCCCGCCGGAGCGGTACCTATTTATCTACTTGCACTTTGAGGTGCTTTCGAACTGCTAGGTTGGCAGGAGCAGGGACAGAGCAACGGGAGCTCACCCCATTGTGGGGATTCGAACCGCCAACCTTCTGATTGGCAAGTCCTAGGCTCTGTGGTTTAACCCACAGCGCCACCCGCGTCCCTCCACAATACATCTAGGCTATGTCAAATAAATTCAGGTATTATTCAAGTGTTCTTTTTCCTATAAACAAATTACTGATGTTTCATTCCCAAAGCTGTTCATTCCCAAATCATTGATAGACAAGCACAGCCAAAGATGGCTTCAAGATAAACAAAGACAAATGGAAAAAGAGGACTGTTGGGTTTGGGTGTCAATTGTCAGATGAAAGAGGTGCTTAAAACATCGTTGGAAACAATAGAAATACTTTTTTTAATGGCCTTTGTGTCAGGTCCTCAGTGCTGGAATTGTATAAAAGGGTGTCTATGTAATATACAGACCAGTGCATGTTTTATGTTGCAAATAGCATGAAGTCAGCATTACAATTTTCTAATGCAGTAGCAGAACATCTGGAAAAATAAATTTGTTTAGCTTGAATAGCAGATCTATTTATTGAGCCTTCTTTCAAGAATATGCACATATCAACACTGGGATTGGATTCTCAAAACAGGGGGAGTGAAGGGAGGGGGTGAAGGGGTCTGGTGAATTCAAATTGATGCACTACTTATTCCACAATAGTAATTCAATTAATGATTTTATAGACCCTATCAGTCAAATGGAATATAGAATCAAAGCAATTAACTTGGTTTGCCAATGCAGCAGTCTCAATCTCCACAAAGTGCATTGCAAAAATTTACCTTTTGCTGTGTGCCAGACAGAGCAAATTGCTTTTGAGGTTTGGAACTTCTGTTTTCCACACTGAAATCCTTGAAATAATATCTGTTTCTTGCTGTGACCTTGAGGCATTTTCATGATGCTGTTCCAGCTACAGTGGACTTTTGCACGTATACAGTATTGTTACTATCGGAAGATATAAAACAATTCCCTTGGGTTGTTGTTGTTGTTGTTGTTGTTGTTTACTTTCTCTTGCAAAGAACTCTTGAAAAATAAACCCATTTGGGCTCTGGATTCCAATACCCAAATCTGGGCCCAAAGTAGAATATCTAAGCAAATTGCCATCTGCCACTCTGAAAGAAGATTGAATGCACCTCTTTCTCAATTCACTAAGAAAATATGACTGCACAGTTTCAGTCAAGGCGATGGCAAAAGATGATGCCTTGCCCATGCGTCGATGCAAAGTCCCTGGGGTGCTCAATGTACAAACAGCCACAGGGTTGCAGGAGAGCTCATGCAGCTTTCCACTTGGATCTGCAACCACTAAGGAGATTTTCTGCGGATATGCATGGGAAGTGATATGAAGGACAGGAGCATCTGAACACGTTTTGGGATCTGGGGAGGAGTGTAGATGTAGGATTGCCATATAGCCTAGTTGGCCAGGTGTTGACTATGTCCTAGCCATTGCACTGTCGGACTGCGTTCGACCGGGCTACTCCTCCAGTTGAGTCCTCCGACGGTGATTAATGACCTGAGCCTTTGATGAGACTCCAGGCACGTTCCCTCATTATTCAGAGTGTCCAAGCAGCAGAAGAGGATGAGAAATATGAGCCACATTGCTAAGAGTTTTATTTCTAACTACGCAGACAGAAAAGAAATCTACATCCTCTCTCTGTGAAAACATCTTGAACTAGAACTAGTTCCTTTTTTAAATGAACTGTCCAAGCTCTGATTGTGACATAACCAGAGCTTAAGCACCATGGAAACCAAGTTGTTGGGGTGTTATGTTTTAGGCAACCACTGAGCCTCTTGGACTTGCCAATCAGAAGGTTGGCAGTTTGAATCCCCGTGATGGGGTGAGCTCCCGTTGCTCTGTCCCAGCTCCTGCCAACCTAGCAGTTGGAAAACACAACAAGGCAAGTAAATAAATAGGTACTGCTGCGACGGGAAGGTAAATGGTGTTTCTGTGCACTCTGATTTCCGTCACAGTGTTCTGTTGCACCAGAAGCGGTTTAGTCATGCTGGCCACATGACCCGGAAAGCTGTCTGTGGACAAACGCCATCTCCCTTGGCCTGAAAGCGAGATGAGTGCCGCAACCCCATAGTTGCTTTTGACTGGGCTTAACCATCTGAGGGTCCTTTATTTTTAACTTTTCCCTCAACCTTGTGCCCTCCAGATGATTTGGACTAGAATTCCCAGCATCCCTGACCATTGTTTGGAGCCAATGTGAGTTGTACACATGAGGTTAAGGTAAAGGGACCCCTGACCATTAGGTCCAGTTGTGGCCGACTCTGGGGTTGCGGCGCTCATCTCACTTTATTGGCCGAGGGAGCCAGCGTACAGCTTCCGGGTCATGTGGCCAGCATGACTAAGCCGCTTCTGGCGAACCAGAGAAGTGCACGGAAACGCCGTTTACCTTCCCGCCAGAGCAGTACCTATTTATCTACTTGCAGTTTGACGTGCTTTTGAACTGCTAGGTTGGCAGGAGCTGGGATTGAGCAACGGGAGCTCACCCTGTCGCAGGGATTCGAACCGCCAACCTTCTGATTGGCAAGTCCTAGGCTCTGTGTTTTAACCCACAGTGCCACCCGCCTCCCTGTACACATGAGGTAGAGGCAGCAATACCTATTACACTTATCTGTTTACCCAAGTTTTTATGGGCTTTTTTTTTTTTAACGTTTCATACACTTCTCAGTTTTCTCATCGTTTTGTTGCATTGTGATCTATCTCACTTTATCTTGTTTTTAGGAAATTGCATTGACAGTTATTGGTGTGTTTTTACTGAGTCAAAAATTATATTAAGGGATATAAAATTGTAATAATTAATGATAGTCCCAAATATATCAAGGACAAGCTGGGGGGGGGGGCTAATCTATAGGCATTTGCTAAGTCACAGAGGCTGCAGACATGACAGATATTTGATTTGATTTTTTTAAAAATGCACTCTATTCTGAACAATATGGCATGGGTGGGACCCTGAGGCCCAATGTGGTCCTGTAGGCATCTCTGTTCGGCCCCCGAGGCGACACCCCTCACTTGCCCTCCTCCATACCCTCATGTTGGTGACACACTTTTTAGACATGCATCATTTCGTGACACAGTAATTTACTCACAAACCAGAGGTTAAACTAACCCCTTTCTGGCCCTGGGAGGAGCACAGTGAGCATTCACGTGACACACCGACAGACTGCAGCCGACACACTAACATGTCGCGACACACAGTTTGGAAAGCTCTGAGCTAGGGGATTCATTTGGTTGTTTTTGTTTAATTCATCTTTATTGATTTAAAATATCGTCTTACATATATATTACAGACAGTTACATCAAAATTAAACACAAAAATATAATAGAAAAAAGATAAAGCAAATAAAAAGCAAAAAACAGTCAACAATAAGAAGTGACTATTGGTTATAACATCCTGCCTTTTCTAATAAAGTCTTCTGAAAGAGACTTCCAATCGTTCTCGTCGTACTTTTTCAATTGTCTTAATTTTATCGCACAGTTTGTTTTATAACTTTTCCTGTATATTCATCTAGTATATTTATTCCTTTTGTTTATTATGTACAAGTATCATTCAGTTCTGCTAGGATAACGTCATTATTACAATATAATCTTATATATTCTTTGAATAGTCTCCATTCTCTGAATATTTTTTGAGTTGGGGCTCCTCTGACTTTCCCAGTCAGCTTTGCTAATTGAAAATACCTGAGCCAGGGGATTCAAATTCCTGCAGTTCAGAAAATAATGTTTCACCATACTCAGAAACACATGCATATTCTGTGCTATACAACCATAGTAAAAAGAAAATGAAGATGAACTGCTATTTATCTTTTGAGAAAGATTTCAAAAATCATAGGTCAGGGTGTGTGTGGGGGAGATACTAATGTTTGGTTTTAAGTCTTCATCTGACATGGCATTCAAGACGTCAGTCCTTCCAGTTCAGGAAAAGCAAGATTCAAATTTCATCAAAGGCATTTTTCCCTCATATTTGTTCATGGTTCATAATCATGTCTGCTATTGTCTCTTCTGGAGGTTATTGCTATGCTGTTGATTACAATTTGTAGATTTACGGGGAATGTAAAAGCAACCACAATACATGATCTCAAAGATCCCAAGGACAATATTGGCTTGAATTCTTACATCAATGCAGTCTTTGTGCTTCACTGTTGAAAATATCTACCCAGATGGAAACACCAGGACATGATTCAAAGCTCATTGCAGTAAAATGAACCCAAAGGCTCCCAATGGGGGGAAAATATATCCCATGCATTGGGAAACTTAGGCCTTGGGACAAAGATAGTTGGTTCATTTGTTCATTTTTACCTCAGACCCAGTCACATTAGTGTCATGTCCAATCTTCTGACCCAGTTGATTATTTTCTTTCTTTTGACTTGATTTCCAAGAGGTGATGGTTCTCAAGATTTTGCTCACATAATCCAGACCTTCGGTGTCAGTGCCTGAAATGAATTACTGTTTATATTAGAAACTTCGTTTAATAAATTAGGTCTGGTCTATGAACTGTCAAAGTTCTGCTACGTCTGTAATTCATATAGAACAGATGCCGTTTGCAAGACTCTTAGTTAGAAAGTAGGCGACATGATTGCTTCCTTTTTGCCATTACTAGGTTCTGTGGGTTGAGCTATCTACTGCCTATAGAGAATTAAAAACAATTTAAGAGGGCATCTGGCAGAAAGCACTCTAAGGCACCAAAAAAAATTGTTCCATATACAATGCGCTTCTGTTTAGGCCAGAGAATTATTCAGTAATTGGCACTTGTTTAAATAGACCATTCAGAATCAGTTTGGCTTTGGTTTTCCAATTGCAGATTGAGTTACTGAACTTTCTTCTTTCCAAACAAGAAACTTGGGGAGTCCTGATTTTTTCCAGCATATTCATGGCACCACTGTGATTAAGAGCAACAGCTAATTTTTGTACAAGAAACAAACACATTTTTCAAAAAGTGACATAAATAATTCAGACATTTTTTCCCCAGATTGTTTATAAATTATATATATTTAGTTTACTCTGGCCTAGTTTTTGTTTTTTTGTGAAACTGATTTTTTTGTTTTTTAATGAAAGGTAACAGCAGCAATTTTTTTAACTGCAGAATTTTAAATGGTAAGGGGAGTCACTGATGTGCCATTTTAACTTTTGGGCTAGCAGTTTCATTTAAGATAGTAAGCCAAATATCCTGTGATTAGACTGGGCTGTTGGAAGCCGACCATTCCATTGTTTATATTTTGCAAAGCACTCTTAATGTGGGAACAGTTGTCACATGAAAAGTTAATAATGAAGCATATCTATAAGGATATAAAATAAGGTTGTGGAAACATCAGTTCGCATCAACTGTTATAAGTTCAGACACTTGGAAATTTTCCTTCTATAGCTTTAGGTGACAACATTATGCTTGTTTCCCCCCTTATTTCTTAAAGCTTGATTTGTGCATTCTAATTCTTTTTGGGTTCATCCTCCCCCCAAAAAATGCCTGTCTGAAGACAAGCCGTTTTGAGTGGAACAGCTGTCCAATGAAAATTTCATTGTTCTCCCTAGTAACACATTAAGATTTCAATAAAAACTAAACCCATCGCTGGGGGAATTGAGAGTGAGTTTCCTGGGTTCCTGTGCCTATGAAATGAAAATGAAGCAGTTAACCACGGGAAGTAGCGATGGCAGATGTATGTCACGAGTAGATCAAGATTGGTCAGTTTATGGCGGATGTGGCCTGCCAGCAGTTGTTCACTTTTAGCCATTGAGGCTAACAACATCTGAACTGGGACAGGTTCCCTGCCTCGGATCTATATCAAGCAAACCTCACAACCAAGACTGCAGTGCTAACCCCACTTATCTGGGGCTTCTGAGTAGACATGGTGAAGTTTGCACAGCAACCATTGATGAGCAAATTATCCATTTTGGTTTCTCTCTCTTTTTGCAATTTTAAGTTCACTTCTCCATGTTTTCACAGCAGTTTGTGATTTTTTTATTTTATTTTTAAAGTCCCTGTGAAAATTCATCAGCATGTCAGTCGAAATTTATCCTAATACACACACATTTGTATGTAGTTTTTGCCTAATGCACACATTTTTGCAAAGCAAATTTCCCTAATATAATGCATGTTTGCACATTATAAAATATGCATTTCAATGTACAGTTTACCTTCGATTTATTTATTTTTGCATACTTTACTAGCCTGGACAACCTCATGCAAAATTCAGAGAAGCGCAAATTTCGAGGGATGGCTGTGCTTCAAGTTTGTGTCGTGGTTCGGAAAGTGAGAATTGGGTAGATTGCCATTAAATGTACTGAAATTCTCCTTCAGCCCTAACTGCCCAGGTAGGACCACTTAGGAATACAATCTATGGTCCCTGTTGCTATCTCTAAAAATAATATTGATTTGATGGAGTGGCATTTTGTACAGAGACTTCATTTGAAGTGGATTTGTTTTTCTTAACTTGGAAAGAATACATTTTAATTATAATTCCTGGGTTCTAAGAATTCAGATTTCATGTTAACCTGTAGATAACCTAAGGCTGCATGGGTTGATATGTTCTTGATACTGCAGTGTAAGGCAGTGTTAGGTTTTAACAAGAGTGCAGGACCATCTGTACCTGGTCCTCAGAACACATTCTACATCCAATTTCAAACCTGGTCAGCTTCTTTATGTCTTTTAAAGACAATATGTAGATAGTAGGAATATAGGGTTTCTGAAGGCTAAGGCTCAAATGGTAAAACCCTGCCATAGATTTTGAATAGTCTGAGGGAACTTTTGGTGGAATACAGTGGTACCTCGGGTTAAATACGCTTCAGGTTACATACGCTTCAGGTTACAGACTCCACTAACCCAGAAATAGTACCTTGGGTTAAGAACTTTGCTTCAGGTTGAGAACAGAAATCGTGCGGCAGCAGCGGGAGGCCCCATTAGCTAAAGTGGTGCTTCAGGTTAAGAACAGTTTCAGGTTAAGAACGGACCTCCGGAATGAATTAAGTACGTAACCAGAGGTACCACTGTAATGGAGTTATCCAGGGGTTGCCAACTGACCAGAAAGAAATGGCCCAGACTGCTCCCATGTCTTCAGCAGCTGTCTCATCAGGAAAAAAAATGATAGCTGACACTTTTCATGCTGTGGAGATCAGCATTAACATCTGCTCATGTATCTAGTTCAGAGGTCGGCAAACTACGGCCCGTGGACCGGATACGGCCCGAGGGGCTCGTTAAACCAGCCAATAGGAAGCTGGAGGCGGCGCCTCCTCCCCCGCCATGGCTCCGAAAGCACACGTGCACAGGTGTGTGCGCTCCCGTGCGCGGGCGCTCCGGCCCGCCGGCAGAAAAGTTTGCCGACCCCTGATCTAGTTCTCAACAGCACCACAACAAAATCTGATTTAAAAAGCTGACAGTGTTGTTGTACTTCAATCGTTGCCTCCTCCTAAGTGTACCTCATGTGCACTTTCAGATCAGATTCACGGGACTCCCCTCCACACCCCCGGGGTGAAGTGGGCGATTACAGAGTCTTCCTGGTGGTGGCTTCCCTATCTCAAGAGGCTAAAAAAAGCTGGTGAAAATGTCTTTGTTTGTTTGATTGTGTGTATCAAACACAAGATTTTTGTTTTATGTTTTATCATTGTAAAGTGCCCTGATATTTTATGGCGTGATGATATAGAAATATAAAATATAAGATGAATAAATCGATTCTTCTTCTTCCCTATAGTGATATAGGGTGAGTTACAAATATTTTCATTTCAAATATGAAATGATAAAACTAAATCCTTCATCAACAGGGAGAATCTGCCAATCTCTGCAACAAGTGCAATATTCTCTGCTGGAAAACAGAATTCCCTCTCATCCCATTCAGTTTAACAGCATTCCTATTTCTCCAAACTCCTGGCTGCCTGAGCGATTTGGATGTAAATTTTGCAAGGCACTTTGAAGATTGAACGTCTGCTGTACTGCAAAGCCAAATTAATTGCTTGATTCTGTATTCCAATTGACTGAGAATACAATGTTGCATCTATATATAATTATAAATTGAATTACTATTATGAAATAAGGAATGCATTTCTTCTGAATTGCCCTTTCCCTCTGCCTCCTATTGATGAGACCTAAATTGTATCATCGGCCAATGAAGTTTGTGTGGCTCATCATAGGCTATCAGACCAACTTCCCAGGGTGCCTAAGTTGTGGCCCTTCAGATGTTGTTCAACTCCAAATCCCATCAGCCTCAGCCAGCATGGATGATGGAAGTTGTAGTGCAGCAGCATCTGTCAGTCTGCAGGTTAGTTTCCCTTTTCTTAGGCTCAGGAAAGCTTTACAGCAATGTAGGAGCTATCATGATTCTAAAGTAACCCACCTCCTGTGTTTCTCCAGGAGTGCTGCTTTAGGTGTGTTTTTCCCTAGCCAGCAGGAGAAAGAGGGTACAGTCTGTTAGGGGAATACCATAAGAAGACGATCCACACTAATCCAGAACAAAAGACTTCCCCTAGTCTAGCAGTCTGTTTCAGTCCAGGCAGAGGGCCTTCTCAGTAGAGGCGCCCGCCCTGTGGAACACCCTCCCATCAGATGTCAAACAGATAAACAACTATTAGACTTTTAGAAGACATCCGAAGGCAGTCCTGTACAGGGAAATTTTTAATAGCTGGTGTTTTACTGTGTTTTTAATATTTTGTTGGGAGCCACCCAGAGTGGCTAGGGCAACCCAATCAGACGGGTGGCATACTGTGGTCTAAACCACTGAGCCTCTTGGACTTGCCAATCGGAAGTCAGCAGTTTGAATCCGCGCAACAGGGTGAGCTCCTGTTGCTTTGTCCCAGCTCCTGCCAGCCTAGCAGTTCAAAAGCACACCAGTGCAAGTAGATAAATAGGTACCACTGCGGCGGGAAGGTAAATGGCATTTCTGTGTGCTCTGGTTTCTGTCATGGTGTTCCGTTGCACCAGAAGCAGTTTAGTCATACTGGCCACATGACCCGGAAAGCTGTCTGTGGACAAACGCCGGCTCTCTCGGCCTGAAAGCGAGATGAGCCTGCAACCTCATAGTCGCCTTTGACTGGACTTAACTGTCCAGGGGTCCTTTTCCTTTTTACTTATTATCATCATCATCATTATCATCATTTCTAATAGTGACCAGCTAGATGCCTACAGGAGACTGCAAGCTAGGTATATAGACAACAGTCTTCTGCCATATTATGTTCCTTGCTCCAGACACTCAGAAGTACACTGCCTTCTAATATGAAGGTCTCATTCACTGATAGCCCTGTTCAGAACATTGGTTCTAACTCATGGGTAGGGAAACTAAGGCCTGGGGACTGGATCTGGCCCAGTCACCTTCTAAATCCAGCCCATGGACGGTCCAGGAATCAGCATGTTTTTACACAAGTAGAATGTGACCTTTTATTTAAAATGCATCTCTGGGTTATTTGTGGGACATAGGAATTCGTTCATTTGTTTTCCAAAATATAGTCCGGCCCCCCACAAGGTCTGAGGGACAGTGGACTGGCCCCCTGCTGAAAAAGTTTGCTGACCCCTGTTCTAACTCTCAATAAAATACCAGCAGTCACTGTTGCTCTTGTTTGTAGGGAAGGGTATCTGTCTGGAGCTGGTGGGAATCTGTACATGTCTTCCCTGTGTGGTGAATTACTGAACTGCAGGTGGCAGCCATATTTGGTGGAGAAACTTCCAACCAGACTCTGCCCATCCAGGCTATTGCAAAGCAGACAGAAAGGAAAATAAGGGTTTCCTTTGACAACTGTGTGTTGCTGGAGCAACTAGAGCTTTCTTGGTTCAGGGAGGTCTGTGCATCCTTAGTTATTCATTGGTTTGTCCCAAGGCTTCTGGTTCCCAGTTGCAGGCCCACCCCAGACCCATGGCTAAGCCCTTGTAGTACCCACTTCAATATGCCTTGCCTTTGAGTGTCCATAACAGGAACCCTCACGTGGTATTTTTCAATGGGATTTTAAAAGGGAAGAAAACTATCTCACTGTAGCAAAAAAGATCCCGCCTTGTCGTAATCCCACTCAGGGTTTGCAGCTCAGAAAACCTACTCCTCGGCTTCCCCTGTAGCATACAAAATCTCACATTGATTTCATTGTTAAATGGATTAAGCCATTTATTATGGAGAGCTTTAGTTAATGGGATTTGTACCATTGTCAAAAGTAGTTTGCTAATCATTCAAGCTGCGGCAAATTATTGAGGAATATTCATTCAGAGCAAAATCCTTGACTTCAAACTGAGTGTGTTTGCAAAACACAAGGCTTGTCGCAGTGCAAAAGAGGGGATATTTAATGGAAAGGAGAATATTGCCTCAACAGAGCACATAAGTGTCTGACAGTTCTCTTCGAAGAAGGATTACTTCGTTCAGTTCTACCCTAGCCCTGTGTGCTGCTTCCCATATGGCAACAATGGTGTTCAGAATGTCTGGCTAGGATATGAGAGATTAGGGTTGCCATATTCCCGAAAGTGAAAATGCAGACAGAGTTGTTGAGCTTTGCTTTGAATTTTGTAAGATTTCTTTTTATAAAAATAGCCCAGCTTGCCATTCGTCTGGGTTTCCCCAGACATTTTGCCAATTCAGCAAAAATCTGCCCACACGCCGTTTTAGTGAGCGATTCCTGTAAATCTCCAGGAAAACCCAGATATATGGCAGCCCCATGGGAGATCAGGGGTTCAAATTGAGATTGAGGTTGAGGTTGAATCCTGACAAGACAGAAGTACTGTTTTGGGGGGACAAGAAGGCAGGCAGGTGTGGAGGACTCCCTGGTCCTGAATGGGGTAACTGTGCCCCTGAAGGACCTGGTGCACAGCCTAGGAGTCATTCTGGACTCACAGCTGTCCATGGAGGCACAGGTCAATTCTGTGTCCTGGGCAGCTGTCTACCAGCTCCAACTGGTACGCATGCTGAGACCCTACCTGCCCGCGGACTGCCTTGCCAGAGTGGTGCATGCTCTGGTTATCTCTCGCTTGGACTACTGCAATGTGCTTTATGTGGGGCTACCTTTGAAGGTGATCCAGAAACCACAACTAATCCAGAATGCGGCAGCTAGACTGGTGACTGGGAGCGACCGCCAAGACCATATAACACCGGTCTTGAAAGACCTACACTGGCTCCCAGTACATTTCCGAGCACATTTCAAAGTGTTGGTGCTGACCTTTAAAGCCCTAAACAGCTTCGGTCCAGTATACCTGAAGGAGCGTCTCCACCCCCATCGTTCAGCCTGGACACTGAGGTCCAGCTTTGAGGGCCTTCTGGCGGTTCCCTCGCTGCGAGAAGCCAAGTTACAGGGAACCAGGCAGAGGGCCTTCTCGGTAGTGGCACCCGCCCTGTGGAACGCCCTCCCACCAGATGTCAAAGAGAAAAATAACTACCAAACTTTTAGAAGACATCTAAAGGCAGCCCTGTTTAGGGAAGCTTTTAATGTTTAATAGGTTATTGTATTTTAGTGTTTTATTGGAAACTCAGCCAGATGGGTGGGGTATAAATAAATTATTATTATTATTATTATTATTATTATTATTATTATTATTATTATTATTATATGCCCACTCAGCCATGATGCCTCCCTTGAGCCAGTCATTATTTCTCAGCCCAACCTGACCTCAGAGGGTTTTGTGAGCATAAGATGGCGAGCAAGAGAAAAACATACCACCTTGGATGAAAGGTGGAGTATAAACAGTGGCTATACCCTAAAAATAAATACATGTGAGGGAGCCCAGAAGGGCCAAAGTATATTTCTAGGTGGGTCAGTCGTGTCCCACATGTTAAGAACTCTGGAAGAAAAATAGCAGCTTATGTTAATAAAAAGGGACCGGCAATGTGGACCCTCTGCCCAGCAGCACCCATGGTTATAAATATAATAAAGGAAAAAAACTCGACTACGGTTTCTTGTAGGCCCAGAAGCTCTGCTCTCCCACTTCTGCAACCATACAAACACTGCAGTGTGTAAGACCTCTCTTCTATGAGTTGGGAAGTCCTCTCCTAGATCCCCAATAATAGGTCCCTAGTGATGAGCAGAACCTGGAAAAATCTGGAAATCTCTGGGCTACCAGACATAATTCTGTGTGTGTACGCAGAAGCCATGTGGAGAATATTGGGCTATCCTCTTTACCTGTGTATCTCTCATCTTTCCATGGTTTTGCTCCATTTTCTCTTCGCTAACCACTACACCAAGCTATTTGCTTTTTTAAAAAGACATGGGTGAAAATATTATTGGATGCCTGCTGCAATAGGATTTATATTGTGCCAAGCCTACATCTGACCCACTGCTGCTCCCGATTATAGGGCTGTGTGTTCTGTAATGAAAAACAAGCATATTTATAGAGACAGGTTTCCTATTATCCTAAGAGGCAGCTGTTGCTTTGCTGAGATCCTTTCTTTCTTTAATTAGTTTAGCGGAGTAGTGTCTGTTAATTTCACTCTTGACAGTGATCTTTGGCCCCAGTTTCGGGAGCCTTAAACGATATTGTCCCCTTTTAAAAAATAAAAATAAAAACCTCAAGGCCCTCCACCATTAAATATTTGATTTGATTTGTTCTATTATACAGTATATTAAATGTTATTCTGCCAGCTAAGTATATATGGGTGTGATCCAAGGGCAATTGAAGTTAATGGCTCTCTTTCAATTAGCGTCAATGGCCTTTTTTTATTAAGCACCGTAGACGTGCTTTCTAAATAGCACTAATAATGTTCTGACTACACTAATAAGGGATTTTCTTATGAGCCACACATATGAGACATGCATGGTTCACCAGCCATGACTGCAATGCGAGCAGGGGGATAAGTGATTGGGTGAGTGAGGGTCCATTTCATCACCCTAAATAGCAGTTCCTCCATCAATTTTTAAGTCGTTGGAGAAGGGTCAGACACAATCGTCCAAGGACCATTCCCTGGAAAGCTGTATTTATTTTAAGCAGTGTGTCGGCAGCAGGGCTTTTCCTCAGCCAGAACTCACCGAAACTCAGTTCCGGCACCTCTCTGGTGTGCACTATTGCATTATAAGAGAACGAGGGAAACGTTCATTGTGAGTTCTGGCACCAGTGTATGTCTTTTAGTGTGTTGTTGATCAAATATTTTTGCAAATCGCTTTCTTAATTACTGGCTCGTGCCATATCTGTCTACCAGCTGATCATAAGCATGTCAGCCTTCCTCAACCTAGTACCCTTCAGATTTTATTTTTTATTTTTTTACTACAGTTCCCACTATCCTTTTGCTGGTCTTGGTGTTTATGGGATTTTTAGTCCAAAACATCTAGACAGCACCAGATGGAGGGATGCTGGTACAGCGGAACCTCAGCTTTCGAGCATCTCAGAAGCCAAATGTTTGTGTTTTTGAACGCCAAAAACCCGGAAGTGAATGCTTCCGTTTTCAAATGCGCCTTGGAAGTCAAACGGCTTCCCAGGCGCATCTCTCCATTTTCTCAATGGAATTTGCTGATCGCGCCTCGGTTGTCGAACGTTTTGGAAGTGGAACGGTCTTCCGGAACAGATTACATTCAGCAACCGAGGTACCACTGTATAAATTAGTTTTCTGTGGCATGTGACCCATGAGCAGGATGCATATTGAGTCACTGATAGCATTGGTTTGAGATATCCAAATACAGTGCTGTATTGTTATTTAACTGATAACACAATTGTACAGCTGCCTACACACTAGTGAGTCCCATTGAAGTCAATGGGACTTCCTTCCAACAAAATGGGTATTTGGATTGCAGCCTGGAAAAGCAAATGTGAATCATCTTTTACATGTGCATCAAGTCAATTTAAAAACACATAATAGAAACAGCTAAAATAGTTTTTTTTAAAAAATAATACAATAGTTAAAAACAATAACAACTGAAAGTCGGTTTAAAATCAATACCAAATGAACATCTGAGGCAGAGACCTTTTCCTCCAGCTGTAAAACAGCCACAGGGAAACTGGATTTCTCTTTTCCGGCACCATTTTGTTCAAATGAAACTCTTTCTTTACTGTTAGGTTGCTACTGTTATTCAAAACTATTGGTGAAAATCAACTGCCTCCTGGTTTCCATTGTCAAATTCCAGCTTCTTTCATATTTTTCCTCTTTCTCAGACACCTCATTATAGACTAGGACAGGCTCCCCTTCGTGGCTTTATAATTCACTTACCCTTGAGGTTTCTTTTGTGTACAGAATATCTGTGGAAGACCATTTTGGATATGAGAAGTGGCTGTTGTTCTATCCCTTCCTTAAAGGCGCTGTCTAGTTGCCACTTCACATGTCTTTAGAGGCGGGCGTGAGGGGGAGTTGCAATATGATTTATTATTTGGCTAATATTGGTATATTTCTTTAGCGCTCTTTGCTGACTGCCAATAAACTCCCACCTCTTTCACTTCTGTCTCTGCAAGGAATAGGATTGGGGTCTTTTGTAAAAAGATCCTGCGTCCACATTCCTCACTAATCCTGTCAAGTTACCTCAGGCTTCATTCAAGGCCTTCAGCTTAAGCAAGGCTGATGGCGTCATCGGCAGATCGCAGGTGGCGAAGGTCCTTGAGGCCTTCTCTTTATTCTCACAAACCTTGAAAGTTTCCTCCAGGTGGGAGGTGAATTTTAATTTTAATTTCACCCTTCAGAATGAACTTTGAACTCCTCCTTAAATATCATTGTTCTGCACATGTAGATGTGCCTTAAGTTATTCACAAGACCACATGGGTCTTCTTCATTCTCATCCAGAGCATTCACAATGCTTTCCATTTGCACTGAGGCAACGTGCTACTTGCGACGGACAAAAAGAAAACATACAAAATGACTTCCAAAACAAAACGCTTCTGTGACTCCATCCCTTGTCTGCAGAAGGCTCAGAAGAGGGTTTATGAAAGATAAGAAACGTGCATGTATTGAAAGTATAGCTATTGGGTAAATGTATAATAGATGCAACAGCTCTCTTTATGTGAAAATGAAACAAGGACAACCTGATCTGGAGCTCAGTTAATTGGAACAAAATGGATTTAAGCCAGGCTGACCCCATTGACTTCAATGGAACTAAACAACTGGGTAGGCATTTAACATTTTCCACTCTCTACATGTAGGGATTTCTCTAGCTGTTTGATTCAGTCGGGGCAATGTGTGGTCAGAAGTTGCGCTCTTGGGCGGCCCAAGTGAGGTGGCTGCCTCAGGAAGCTGGTCTTTGGTGACATGAAAGGACAGCAAATCGTTGATTACTTAATTTATTATTGTTGGGTTTGTGGGACTTCCTTCCTCGGGGGGGGGGGGGAGCAAAATACCGTATTTTTCACTCTATAAGATGCACCAGACCATAAGACGCACCTAGTTTTTGAATCCCAGAAGCCGGAACAGCAAGAGGGATAGGTGTGCAGCGAGAGCAGCGATCCCTCTCACTGTTCTGGCTTCTGGGATAGCTGCGCAGCCTGCATTCTCTCCATAAGACGCACATACATTTCCCCTTACTTTTTAGGAGGGAAAAAGTGTGTCTTATAGAGCAAAAAATACAGTAACTATGCCACTCTTGGCTATTGTGCACTGGGTTTGTGCCTGCTCCATCTCAGGCAACAGAAAGCATTTGGGGGGATTGTTTTGTCTGGCAAGCTGCTATGTTTGCAGAGATAGAACATCCATAATTGTGAGACGCTGGATTCTGCCCCATTTCTGTTGTTTTACTGCTGCTGTCTTGATCCTGATTTCATTGTTTTGATTCTTATTTTATTGTTGCATGCAGGCATTATTATCTTGCAAGCTGCTCTGGCATATATATTGAGGGATGGGATGTATTGTTGGCGTCCGTCTTTCTCAAGAAACAATGGAGTACACCTCCAGGGATATCGCCAAACTGCTGCATTAGAGGCACTGAAGTGGGGAGCAAGGCTACACAGTGTGTATGGAGGGCCTGCCCGGATGGCAAGATCCCCCTCTCAGCTTCGCTGGTGTGGTCCAAAGGAAAGCAGAGCAATACGTTTGGCACCAGCTTGGCTGCAGGATTGTACTTGAGACCGACTGTTAGGACCAATGCCTAAGCCAATACCTCTCATTACCTGCAATCAATAAAGTTGTGGCCTATTTTAGCCCATTAACCTTAATACTGGTGTCATGTGTCTTTATTTCCTCCGGGGGGAGGCGGGAACTCGCCACGCAACAGTATAAGTCCATACAAACTTTTACACAGCAGAACCATCTTCTAATAACCACAGCGCTTGTTTAGCATAGTGTTACATTTACTTAAATGTTTTAGTAAACAAACCCGCAGCGTTCTCACCTCTTCTGCTTCAATGCTGCAGTTGTTGCAGCAAGTTTGTGTGATCAGATGTGTGGGATCTTTTGAAGAAGAGGAGGAGGAGGAGGAGGAGGAGGAGGAGGAGGAAGTGATTGTCTTGGAATAGTACATTTGGTAAAAATAAAAGAATGCTACTAATTAATGCTACAGTGAATGATGCAGATTACATGCAAAGGTAAATATAAAGGTAAAGGACCCCTGGACGGTTCAGTCCAGTCAAAGGCGACTATGGGGTTGCAGCACTTATCTTGCTTTCAGGCCAATGAAGCCGGCATTTATCCACAGACAGCTTTCCAGGTCATGTGGCCAGCATAACTAAACCGCTTCTGGCGCAACGGGACACTGTGATGGAAACCAGAGTGCATGGAAACGCCGTTTACCTTCCCGCTGCAATGATACCTATTTATCTACTTGCACTGGTGTGCTTTCAAACTGCTAGGTTGGCAGGAGCTGGGACAGAGCAACCGGAGCTCACTCCATCATGGGGATTTGAACTGCTGACCTTCTGATCAGCAAGTCCAAGAGGCTCAGTGATTTAGACCACAGCGCCACCTGTGTCCCTGCATGCAATGGACTGCACCCCTGACCCCTCCATCCCGCAATGTATTTCAATTTAGTCAAGGAGGTGTTTCAGTGCTTGTCATGATTAAATTAAATGGCTGCATACTATACTTTGCATTCATTGCAGATAGCAACAGAAAAAGCTTCCCTACCAGAAGCATTTTGTAGAAGCTTTCATGGAGGACTGAGGTAAGGGCAGCGCTGCTCGCAGCCTGCTGAGAGCACACCAAAGAAATATATGCTCACCTAAATCCCATGAGCCATCTCCAATGATGCTGCCATCGCCTCCTTTTCTACTTCTCCCAAGGCACAGAATGGCAATGGAGGCAGAAGTGGCAAGAGGCAAGTGGCAAAAAGCCTGACAAGGTTTTTTTCTTCAGCACAAAAGATGTAGCAATTTTTGTGTGATGCTGAATACCTCCCAGTCCTTGACTAGAAGAGACACTCGATAGCATGGCCTTTCCTCCAAACTGCTTTCGTGTGCTGGTCCCATGGGTTACCCAAGAGACAAGGTCCATGGTCATAGGTGCAATGTGGAGGCAGTCTGTAGTAGCTGAAGCTGGGTGCAGGGCAGGGAGCCAGGTGAAGCCAGGAACAGGCTTGCAAGCAGGGAGCCAGGGCGGGTCAGGAGCTCAGGCAGGAAAGCAGGACAGGGTTCAGGCAGGAACTAGCAACCAACAATGTTGCTCCCGCAACTTGGGACTGCAGCTGGCCGGCTTTTATCTGCCCTGAGGCATAGGCGATCCCAATCCTCAGGTGACTCGCCTCTTCTGGCCTTGAGGCGAGCCCTCCTCCTGCAGGAACTTAGTTCCCTGAGCCTCTGCAGCTCAGGAGAGGCTGGAGGGGTACCGGACCCAGAGGCAACCTCAGCTTCCTCTGACTGGGCTGAGAGTGGAGCACCTGCAGGCAATTGGTCCTCCATCACCTCAGGAGCCAGAGCAGACTCAGCTGGTGCCTGCACCTGAGGATCCAGCACAGGTGAGGACCCTTCAGGCTCATGCTCCAGCCCCAGCTCAGCTGGTTCTGGAGGCGGGGAATCCTGTGCAGGCTGGGATCTCTCCGAGTCTGAATCCGAGGCCATCACATTTCGTGAGATTCCCACCTGTCCTTGGGATTCTTCACAGTTCGAACACTGCCAAGGATAGCAAGAAGAAATGTTTGGATTGGATCTTCTTCATTCCAGGAGAATTGTGGAAGGAGGCCCGTTCCCTAGAGAAGGTAGCGGGGCCTAGATTATATCACGAGAACCCATCTCACCGTCAGAATCACACGACTGCAAGTAGGTAGTGGACGGAGATTTCACCACAGAGACCTGGGTTTTGACCCCTACCCACTCATGAAGTCCCCCTTGTAAATTACAATTTAGAAGCAAGATTGTGTGCAACCCAGGGAGGCGTAAAATGCTCGTTTTGCTAATAACCTTGGGATATTAAATTACATTCTGCACATAAACAGCAGATAGCTGCATAAAACTCTCTCTCAGCATCATCTAAAAAGAAAAGTTAATGTGATGCCTCTGGATTTGTGCTCTCTAGTGCCTCATTGACTCCTGAGAACCTGTTACTACATGAACCTTTTCTTCAGCACTGCCCCATGACCTGCACTTAATGGAAGTTAAGCACTCTTCACGGATGACAATCCATGTATGAGTGACTCTCAAGGGTGCGACAGTCGTGGCTTTGGCTGCTTTGAAAAGACCGATTTGCTGCTTCTGAGGGCACGTTGGTGGTTTTGAATGTAAAGCGACTTGGGACCTCCTTCCCTTGATTACAAAACACTACTGTAAACAGCAGCAACGGAAATGAAAGCAAGAACCTGTATTATGAACAAGGCCCATGCTTCAACTTCAGTGGATAAAATTTGGTTTCGTCTGAGAGGAAGTGATATCTGCAGCGGTTCATTTTCACAAGAGGTGGCACTGTATAATACCATGATTGGTAGGTTCTGCCCATATTTCATAAATAATTTGGATCCGCCTGCAGCCACTTGTTGGGAGTGGCGATGCAAAGATGAAGGAGTGGAATTGGCCGATGTGCTTGCCTCCTTTGTCTCATGGTACAGACAACAGAAGAGTTGTCTCCAAAAATCATTTATACGCTGCCACCAGGATACAACCAGGGAGCATTTAATTTAAATTCACACCTATCTTTGCAACCATTTCTGATTCTATAACTTTTTTATTCAGTGAATGTCTCCATTCATTTAGCCTTGATGCATTTCCCACAAACTGCAGCTAGTCTGTGTCAATGATCTGCCATAAGTAAGGTCTCTGCTTAGCCTACTTCTCTCAGGTTCTTCTTCTTCTTCTTCTTCTTCTTCTTCTTCTTCTTCTTCTTCTT